>LR738715.1:230595222-230619220 GCA_902687465.1 Secale cereale | reverse complement strand
TCTTGATTTGGCACGATCTTGATGTACCGCGAGCTTTGCTATTATAGTTGGATCTTATGATGTTCCCCCCCCTCTACCTTCTTGTAATGGATTGAGTTTTCCCTTTGAAGTTATCTTATCGGATTGAGTCTTTAAGGATTTTGAGAACACAAGATGTATGTCTTGCGTAGGATACATGTGGTGACAATGGGGTATTCTATTGATTCACTTGATGTATGTTTTGGTGATCAACTTGCGGGTTCCGTGACCGTGGGAATCTATGTATAGGGGTTGGCACACGTTTTCGTCTGGACTCTCCGGTAGAAACTTTGGGGCACTCTTAGAAGTTCTTTGTGTTGGTTGAATAAATGAATCTGAGATTGTGTGATGCATATTGTATAATCATGCCCACGAATACTTGAGGTGACAATGGAGTATCTAGGTGACATTAGGGCTTTGGTTGATGTGTGTCTTAAGGTGTTATTCTAGTACGAACTCTAGGATAGATCGAACGGAAAGAATAGTTTCGTGTTATTTTACTATGGACTCTTGAATAGATCAATCAGAAAGAATAACTTTGAGGTGGTTTCGTACCCTACAATAATCTCTTCGTTTGTTCTCTGCTATTAGTGACTTTGGAGTGACTCTTTGTTGCATGTTGAGGGCTAGTAATATCATCCAATTATGTTATCCTTGTTGAGAGAACTTGCACTAGTGAAAGTATGAACCCTAGGCCTTGTTTCCTATCATTGCAATACCGTTTATGCTCACGTTTACCACTTGCTACCTTGCTGTTTTTATATTTTCAGTTTACAAAAACCTATATCTACCATCCATATTGCACTTGTATCATCATCTTTTCGCCGAACTAGTGCACCTATACAATTTACCATTGTATTGGGTGTGTTGGGGACACAAGAGACTCTTTGTTATTTGGTGGCAGGGTTGTTTGAGAGAGACCATCTTCATCCTACGCCTCCCACAGATTGATAAACCTTAGGTCATCCACTTGAGAGAAATTTGCTACTGTCCTACAAACCTCTGCACTTGGAGGCCCAACAATGTCTACAAGAAGAAGGTTGCATAGTAGACATCAAGCAATTTCTGGCGCCGTTGCCGGGGAGGTGAGTGCTTGAAGGTATATCTTTAGATATTGCAATCGAATCTTTTAGTTTATTGTTTTATCACTAGTTTAGTTTATAAAAGAAAACAAAAAATGGAATTGAGGTTGCCTCATATGCTTCATCTTTTTATTATCTTTCGTGAAAATGATGGAAAGGAAAATTGTGCCCAAGTACTAGAAGAAGAATGCATTAAAATGTTTGGCACTAAATACTTGAATGATGAGCGTGATTGCAATGTTGTTAGTGTGAATCCTTTGAATATCCATGATGCTAATGATATGCAAAGCCACAAGCTTGGGGATGCTATGTTTGATGAAGATGATATTTTTTGTCCCCAATTTTTTATGAGCAAATTTATTATGATGAAAGCATGCCTCCTATTTATGACGATTATATTGATGAAAGTGGATTTGAAGAGGTCATGACTTTATTTAGTGATGAATCCACTATTTCGGAAGAGGTTCCAATTGATTATGAGAACAAAGTTGCTATCTATGATGATTGTTGTGATGACTTTTATGCTATTAAGAATAATGATAATCATGAAACTTTTCATCATGATTTTAGTTTCCAATTGGATTTTGCCTCTCATGATAATTATTTTGTTGAGTTTGCTCCCACTGTTATTCATGAGAAGAAATTCGCTTATGTGGAGAGTAATAAAATTTATATGCTTGGGGATCATGAAAATAATGCTTTATGTGATGGTTATATTGTTGAATTCATTCATGATGCTACTGAAAATTATTATGAGGGAGGAATATATGCTTGTAGGAGTTGCAATAATATCAAGTTTCCTCTCCATGTGTTTAAAATCTTGAAGTTATGCTTGTTTTCCCTTCCTATGCTAGTTGATTCTTGCTCCCATAAGTTGTTTGCTCACAAAATCCCTATGCGTAGGAAGTGGGTTAGACTTAAATGTGCTAGTCATATTCTTCATGATGCTCTCGTTATGTTTTAATGCTTATCTTTTATGTGAGCATCATTGAAATCATTATGCCTAGCTAAAAGGTTTTAAAGAAAAGCGCTTGTTGGGAGACAACCCAATGTTTTTCTTTCCTGTTTTTCAATAAATATATCATCTAGCCTCTTGTTAGATGAGTTTTCATGTTTTAAATTAGTGTTTGTGCCAAGTAAGACCTTTGGGATGATTTGGAAGATAGTAGATTGGTTTTGCTGAAAAACAGAAACTTTTGCGCCCGGTGTTTGAATTATTTCTGATTACCGGAACGTGCTAAATTCTTGAACTTTTTGCAGAACTCTGACCTACAAATTTCCCACCTTTTCCTAATTTGTCAGAATTTTTAGAGAGCAGAGGTTTTACATCAATTCACATCTTTACAGAGTACCATGTTTAAGACAGATTCTGTTTTCTTGTGTTGTTTGCTTATTTTGATGCATCTATGGGTAGTATCATGGGGTATGAACCATGGAAAAGTTGGAATACAGTAGATATTACATCAATATGAAACAAGAATGAGTTCACAACAGTACCTACAAGTAAGGATTGGATTTATTTTACTAACGCATCTCACGAAGTTCCTTTAAGTTTTGTGTTGTGAAGTTTTCAAGTTTTGGGTAAAGATTTGATGGACTATGGAATAAAGAGTGGCAAGAGCCTAAGCTTGGGGATGCCCAAGGCACCCCAAGGTAAAATTCAAGGACAACCAAAAGCCTAAGCTTGGGATGCCCCGGGAAGGCATCCCCTCTTTCATCTTCGTCTATCGGTAACTTTACTTGAGGCTATATTTTTATTCACCACATGATATGAGTTTTACTTGGAGCGTCATTTTCTTTTGTTTATATTTGCTTGCTGTTATTCAGAGGCATTTTTCTATCTTTTGTTTCAATAAAATGTCAAGTCAAGCCTTTACCATGCTTATTTTGCAAGTCTTTGTGTTGCTGTTTGAAAACATAAAGTTTTCTATCATTGTCTGAATTCTTCTAGATAGTCAGAACGTGATAAAATCTTGAAATTTTTACACGGTGAGTATGAATAAGTTCTTTGTAACGTGGTATTTTTTCAGAATTTTTTGAGCTAGAGAAGTATGAGAATAATTCCACTCTTTACAGACTGTCCTGTTTAGACAGATTGCTGTTATGTTTGCATTGTTTGCATGTGTTTGTATGTTTAATGATTCTATTTGAGGATAGGAGTATTAAATATCCAGAGGCATTTAGTATGCAATGTCAAATTACAATTTTAGTGATTTGCTACAGTAGATAATGCTAAGGTTTTTTATTTGATTCATACTAACTTATCTCACGAGTTCTTGTTGAGTTTTGTGTGCATGAAGTTTTTAAGATTCCAGAAACTATGATATGAGAGGAATTAAGGAGACACAAAAGCTCAAGCTTGGGGATGCCCAAGGCATCCCAAAATAATATTTCAAGAAGTCTCAAGCATCTAAGCTTGGGGATGCCCTGGTTGGCATCCCACCTTTCTTCGTCGACAATTATCGGTTAGTAACGGTTGAGCCTAAGCTTTTACTTCTTCACATGATATGTGCCATCCTTGAAATATCATTTTATTTTGTTTAGCTTGCTGTTTGAATAATATCCCAAGATCTGAAATTCTTAAAAGTTAGAGAGTCTTCACATAGTTACATAATTATTCAACTACTCATTGATCTTCACTTATATCTTTTGGAGTAGTTTGTCATTTGTTCTAGTGCTTCACTTATATCTTTTTAGAGCACGACAGTGGTTTTATTTTGAAGAAATAGATGAACTCTCATGCTTCACTTATATTATTTTGAGAGTCTTAAACAGCATGGTAATTTGCTTTGGTTATGAAATTAGTCCTAATATGGTATGCATCCAAGATGGGTATAATAAAAACTTTCATATAAAGTGCATTGAATAATATGAGAAGTTTGATACTTGATGATCGTTTTGAGATATGAGGATGGTGATATTAGAGTCATGCTAGTAGAGTAGTTGTGAATTTGAGAAATACTTGTGTTGAGGTTTGCAAGTCCCGTAGCATGCACGTATGGTAACCGTTGTGTGACAAATTTGAAGCATGAGGTATTTTTTTGATTGTCATCCTTTGTGTGGAGGTCGGGATCGCGCGATGGTTAACTCCTACCAACCCTTCCCCTAGTAGCATGCGTGTAGTGCTTGGTTTTGATGACTTGTAGATTTTTGCAATAAGTATGTGAGTTCTTTATGACTAATGTTGAGTCCATGGATTATACGCACTCTCACCCTTCCGCCATTGCTAGCCTCTCTTGCACCGCGCAAGTTTCGCCGGTACCATACACCCACCATATATCTTACTCAAAACAGGCACCATACCTACCTATTATGGCATTTCCATAGCCATTCCGAGATATATTGCCATGCAACTTTCCACCGTCCCGTTTATTATGACACGCTTCATCATTGTCATGTTACCTTGCATAATCATGTAGTTGACATCGTATTTGTGGCAAGGCCACCATGCATAATTTTTCATACATTTCACTCTTGATTCATTGCACATCTTGGTACACGGCCGGAGGCATCCATATAGAGTCATATTTTGTTCTAGTATCGAGTTGTAATCTATGAGTTGTAATTGAATAGAAGTGTGATGATCATCATTATTAGAGCATTGTCCCGAAAAAAAATAAAGGCAAAAAAAGGCCCAAAAAAAAGGAAGCCCCCCCCCCCCAAAAGGGGACAATGCTACTATCTTTTTTCCACACTTGTGCTTCAAAGTAGCACCATGATCTTTATGATAGAGAGTCTCTTATTTTGTCACTTTCATATACTAGTGGGAATTTTCATTATAGAACTTGGCTTGTATATTCCAACGATGGGCTTCCTCAAATGCCCTTGGTCTTCGTGAGCAATCAAGTTGGATGCACATCCACTTAGTTTCTTTTGTTGAGCTTTCATACATTTATAGCTCTAGTGCATCCGTTGCAAGGCAATCCCTACTCACTCACATTGATATCTATTGATGGGCATCTCCATAGCCCATTGATATGCCTAGTTGATGTGAGACCATCTTCCTCCTTTTTGCCTTTTCCACAACCACCACTCTATTCCACGCATAGTGCTATATCCATGGCTCACGCTCATGTATTGCGAGAAAGTTGAAAAAAGTTTGAGAATACTAAAGTATGAAACAATTGCTTGGCTGAAACCGGAGTTGTGCATGATTTGAGTATTTTGTGTGACGAAGATGGAGCATAGCCAAACTATATGATTTTGTAGGGATGAACTTTCTTTGGCCATGTTATTTTGAGAAGATATGATTACTTTGTTAGTATGCTTGAAGTATTACTATTTTTATGTCAATATTAAACTTTTGTCTTGAATCTTTCGGATCTGATCATTCATACCACAATAAAGAGAATTACATTGAGAATTATGTTAGGTAGCATTCCACATCAAAAATTCTGTTTTTATCATTTACCTACTCAAGGACGAGCATGAATTAAGCTTGAGGATGCTTGATACGTCTCCAACGTATCTATAGTTTTTTATTGTTCCATGCTATTATATTACCTGTCTAGGATGTTTTATACGCATATATATATATATATGCTATTTTATATGATTTTTGGGACTAACCTATTAACCTAGATCCCAGTGCCAGTTTCTGTTTTTCCTTGTTTTTGAGTATCGCAGAAAAGGAATACCAAACGGAGTCCAATTGACCTGAAATTTCACGGAGATTGTTTTTGACCAGAAGAAGCCCACGGAGTACCGGAGATGGACCAGAAGAGTCCCGAGGCCACCATGAGGGTGGGGGCGCTCCCTACACCCATGGGCATGCCCCCCTATCTCGTGGCCGCCTCGGGGACCCCCTGACTTGTTCTCGACTCCAACACCTCTTATATATACCCAAACTTCCAGAACATAACCTAGATCGGGAGTTCCGCCGCCGCAAGCCTCTGTAGCCTCAGAAAACCAATCGAGACCCTGTTCCGGCACCCTGCCGGAGGGGGGATCCATCACCAGTGGCCATCTTCATCATCCTGGCGCTCTCCATGATGAGGAGGGAGTAGTTCACCCTCAGGGCTGAGGGTATGTACCAGTAGCTATGTGTTTGATCTCTCTCTCTCTCTCTCTCTCTCTCGTGTTCTTTATTTGGCATGATCTTGATGTACCGCGAGCTTTGCTATTATAGTTGGATCTTATGATGTTCTCCTTCTCTACCTTCTTGTAATGGATTGAGTTTTCCCTTTGAAGTTATCTTATCGGATTGAGTCTTTAAGGATTTGAGAACACTTGATGTATGTCTTGCATGAGCTTATATGTGGTGACAATGGGATATTCACGTGATCTACTTGATGTATGTTTTGGTGATCAACTTACGGGTTCAGTGACCTTGTGAACTTATGCATAGGGGTTGGCACACGTTTTCGTCTTGACTCTCCGGTGGAAACTTTGGGACACTCTTTGAAGTTCTTTGTGTTGGTTGAATAGATGAATCTGAGATTGTGTGATGCATACCATATAATCATGCCCATGGATACTTGAGGTGACAATGGAGTATCTAGGTGACATTAGGGTTTTGGTTGATGTGTGTCTTAAGGTGTTATTCTAGTACGAACTCTAGGATAGATCGAACGGAAAGAATATCTTCGTGTTATTTTACTACAGACTCTTGTATAGATCGATTAGAAGGAATAACTTTGAGGTGGTTTTGTACCCTACAATAATCTCTTCGTTTGTGCTCCGCTATTAGTGACTTTTGAGTGACTCTTTGTTGCATGTTGAGGGATTGTTATATGATCCAGTTATGTTATTATTGTTGAGAGAACTTGCACTAGTGAAAGTATGAACCCTAGGCCTTGTTTAAACGCATTGCAATACCGTTTTCACTCACTTTTATCATTAGTTACCTTGCTGTTTTTATTTTTTCATATTACAAAAACCTATATCTACCATCCATATTGCACTTGTATCACCATCTCTTCGCCAAACTAGTGCACATATACAATTTACCATTGTATTGGGTGTGTTCGGGACACAAGAGACTCATTGTTATTTGGTTGCAGGGTTGTTTGAGAGAGACCATGATACATCTCCAACGTATCTACTTTTCCAAACACTTTTGCCCTTGTTTTGGACTCTAACTTGCATGATTTGAATGGAACTAACCCGGACTGACACTTTTTTCAACAAGACTGCCATGGTGTTATTTTTGTGCAGAAATAAAAGTTCTCGGAATGACCTGAAAATCAACGGAGAATTATATTGGAATATATAAAAAAATACCAGCAGAAGAATCCAGACCATGGGGCCCACACCCTGTCCATGAGGGTAGGGGCGCCCCCTGCCTCGTGGGCCCCCTGACGCTCCATCGATCTCAGCTCCGACTCCATATATTCACGTCCGGGGAGAAAAAATGAGAGAGAAGGATTCATCGCGTATTACGATACGGAGCCGCCGCCAAGCCCTAATCTCTCTCGGGAAGGCCGATTTGGAGTCCGTTCGGGGCTCCGGAGAGTGGATATCATCGTCGTCATCATCATCAACCTTCCTCCATCACCAATTCCATGATGCTCGCCACCGTGCGTGAGTAATTCCATCATAGGCTTGCTGGACGGTGATGGGTTGGATGAGATTTACCATGTAATCGAGTTAGTTTTGTTAGGGTTTGATCCCTAGTATCCACTAAGTGTTAATGCTTTGGTCCGGTACTCTATTAAAAGGAGGCCTTAATATCTCTTAGTTTCCAATAGGACCCCGCTGCCACGGGGGGTAGGACAAAAGATATCATGCAAGTTCTTTCCCATAAGCATGTATGACTATATTCGGAATACATGCCTACATTACATTGATGAACTGGAGCTAGTTCTGTGTCACCCTATGTTATAACTATTACATGAGGAATCGCATCCGACATAATTATCCATCACTGATCCAATGCCTACGAGCTTTTCACATATTGCTTGTTGCTTAGTTACTTTACCGCTGCTACTGTTACAATCACTACAATAACTGCTATCGTTACTTTGCCACTGTTACCGTTACTTCCATATTACTTTGCTACTAAATACTTTGCTGAAGATATTAAGTCTTACAGGTGTGGTTGAATTGACAACTCAACTGCTAATACTTGAGAGTATTCTTTGGCTCCCCTTGTGTCCAATCAATAAATTTGGGTTGAATACTCTACCCTCGAAAACTGTTGCGATCCCCTACACTTGTGGGTTATCAGACCATCTTCATCCTACGCCTCCCACGGATTGATAAACCTTAGGTCATCCACTTGAGGGAAATTTGCTACTGTCCTACAAACCTTTGCACTTGGAGGCCCAACAATGTCTACAAGAAGAAGGTTGCGTAGTAGACATCACCTCACAGCAGTTTTGAACATTGTAATAGAGAAGCGAACAAAGTAGCTGATGAGTTTTCTAGATTAGCAAAATGTTCCATGACTAGGGATTGGATAGAGGAGCCCATGAAAAATCTTGTAACTCTCCTTATAGACGATGTAACCATCATTTCTAATTAATAAAGTTTCAAGCTATTTTTCAAAAAGAAAAGACGAGACTTGTCCCGACGACCAGGCTACAGTGGTGACTTCAAAAAACATCCAATCTATTCATCTTTAGTCATGTTATTACTTTATCCAGTTTTTTTTACTCTGCATATAAGAATTGTTCGAATTCAAACTTTGCAAAGTTTGACCATATTTATAAGAAAAAATATCAACATCTACAATACTAAAAATATACGAAAATTAAAGTCATGATGCATCTAATGATTTCAATTTCACATTATGAATGTTGATTCTTTTTCTATAAAGTTGGTCAAACATTACAAGGCTTGACTTCACACAAATCTTATATGCGAACAAAAAAGGACTGGAGGGAGTATAATGAACATAAATAATAATAAGAATTACATCCATATCTAGAGACCCTCCAGCGACGACTACAAGAACTGGAGTTAGTCAAGGGCGGGCCGCCGTCATTGCCCCTTCCTCGTTGGAACAGGGCAAAACTTATTGTAATAGACAGTCGAGAAATCGTCGTGCTAAGATCCAATGAGACCAGCACACCCGAACAACAACCATCGACAATGAAGAGACACTTAACTCTAAAGGATCCAATCTAAAGACACATGAACGTAGACGAAAGAAGACCGGATCTGAGTAGATCCACCAAATATAAGCACCGACCGAGTCCTTTGGGATCCACCGAAGGCATAGCTCCACACGCCCTCCAACGATGCTAGATGCATCACCGAGACGGGGGCTAGACGGGAAAACATTACTCCATCTTCAAGGAGCCGCCAATATGCTCTTTTTTAGATTTCAGGATCTCTATCGTATGCTTTCTTTAGTAGTAAAATTTTCATTTTTTTCATTAGTATTTGTTTATAGACTGGAAGGTGCCTGCAACATAGAATAGCGATAGAAAGATTACCAAAGGCTCATTCATCGAAAATCAAAATCATACTCCCTCCGTCTCAAAATTCTTGTCTTAAATTTGTCTAGATAAGGAAGTATCTAACACTAAACCATGAATAGATACATCCGTATTTAAACAAATTCAAGACAAGAATTTTGGGACGGAGGGAGTACATACAGAAAAAGAAAAACTATTTTTTATCAAATCAAATGAATTTCTACCCAAGGCTCAGTTCCCTTATTTGAATCTCGTCCTCCTTCAAACCATAATAAACTCAAAGAAATATCTAAAAATTAAGCCCTCCCGCTGGCAAGGGCCGACATCCACTACGCTTCCATGGCCCTAAGAGCATCGGATACGAGGCAAACCGGAGGCCGCGGCGGTGGGAGGCAAGAACCCTAAGCTTTTTGAGATGAGGAGGCGGCTACATATGGAATAGAGGGCAATCTGATACCATCGTTAACCTTAACGACAACTATTGTGGTGACTTCGACATGAATCCGATTTGAAAGTACTCCCTCTGGTTCTTTTTACTCTGCATGTATTTATTCATATAAATATGGTCAAACTCAGGTTTGGTTTATCCAAAAAGTCAAACTGTAAACTGACAGTTGATAAAAGGCCGCCTGCAACCTGAGTTTTTATCCAAAGTCAAACTATAAAGTTTGACCATATTTATATCAATAAATATCAACATGTACAACACTAAAGTAATACAATATAAAAATTAAATTCATCATGCATCTAATGATATTGATTTTATATTGTGAATGATGATATTTTTGTACAAAGTTCGTCAAATTGCACAAAGTTTGACTTCACACAAATCTTATATGCGTAGTAAGTATTTCACAATCTGAGCATTTTCATGATGTATGGGGGTTGAAGCGTCATGTTAGATAGCATAACGTCTTAGTCTGGAGTATCATATGTTAGATAGCATGCGGCCCTCGATAAATGTATTTGTTGCGCCATCAAGCATGGCACCCCAGGCAGGGCGCCATTTTATCTAACATGGTGCCCTAGCCCACGGTGACACGCAAAAAGGATAGTTTGTGGGGAAAAAATCATATCAAATTCATTTTGTGCTGAAGTTTTAGAGAAGGTTCAAATCTGTGCATTTTCATGCTACCATGCTAAGAGGTCATCTGTACTGCGGCTCACCAAATTGTCCTTGAATGTTTAGATCGAATGATTCAATCACTCATATCGCAAGGGCATGGCTCTTACGATGGAGCGACTGCAATGGCTCAAACTCAAACTATCTAAGCCCTCCAACGAGGCTCACCAAATCAAATTGGATCGGCTCGAACGTCCAAAATTCCTACAGGTCGGCCCCAAATCAGGGAGCTCTACCGTATTGGGTGTTCGCCACATCAAACCTTTGACACCCCAGACCCACACAAAATGGCATCCAGAGCACGTGCATTTTAGCAACCCCCACTATACCACACCAAACTCCAATCTCTCCGCCTCGAACACCGCCGCCCCCGCCCATTACGTCATCCGCCATGATGGATCCGTCGAGGCCCAGCACGTGGTTTGTCATCCCGCTAGACTCAGAGCCCGACCACCACACGCCTGCATCGGTGAATGTGGAGACTAACAGGCAAAAAGAGTGGTGCGTGAAATATAGGGTAAAGAGAAGGCATATATGGCCACTCATGTCGAAGCTCCTCCTCCACAATGTCTGTGCAGGTGCCACTCAAGCAATCGCGCCCTTGCCCTCCTAGTGCAAGGCGTCGTACTACTTCACCGCTGAGTAGTATGGTCAGCCTGACATGCAATAGTCGACGCACCACTGCACCGCCTCCTTCACCTCCAGGCACCCTCCATCGTACATCGTTGACCTCATAAGAGACTACATGTTCATCTAGTCATGGTTTCCGTCTGAGGCGCCCTACTGCGGCGATGCCTGAGCACTGTTTGGCCGAATGCCTTCCTCAATCTTGACGGTGGCGCCTAACGAGGCGATGTTGAACATTGTCCACAACGACGACGAGCCATGAAGACAGACAAGTCGATGACCACTACTCATCATAGCCAGAGCAAGAGGCACTGACAGACACCTAGCTGCCCCCGATGCCCGATGCAGACGCAAAGAAGAAGATGGTTTTGGCCTACTCAAACAAGGATATTGAAATGTTGTGTTTGGTGTGGTTGGGGTTGATATGTTTCAATGTACAGAGTGAAAAGGCTAGATGTTTTAGCAAAGTGTGCATGTTTGATTCATGAGAAAAGACATTGATATCCCTACAACAAGGAAGTGATCAATAATCGCAATCTACAGTCTATAAGCCATCGACGGTAGACCATTCAAGAGGTCTTCAACAAGTATTGTGGCCCGTATGCACAAACAGTACACCGATGACCAAGTGGTGTGTCACTTCTCGAGCTCGTAAGTTTTGCCTCGCGTTGCTCCATGTGTTGGTAATTTGATTGATTTTTTCTATGTTGCAACTTATTGACCATGGCATTGTCTTTCTTTGTTGGCCCGGCCGCATTATACTACAAATGTGAGGCCAAGCCATTCACGATGTTGCATTTTTGTTACAAGTTGAATGTGCAAAGCACATTACCAATCCCGTCAAGGCCGTCATGTTGGGAAACGTAGTAGAAAACAAAAAAAAATTGCCCTATGATCAAACAGGAACACTATGAAGATGTAATAACGTTTTGGATCGGATTGACACCAAGTCTGAGCTACATATGAAGAAGACGAGTCTGTGAATACCATACTTGAAGTCCCTCGAACCATTGATGAACGACCCCTTGAACCGTCCACGAACGACCCCTTGAACGAAAGACCGAACACACAACCTCTGCATAGTTTGCAAGTGTACGGTCTTCGCTATCCGACAGTGCTTTGCCGTCCAGAGCTAATCGTCGCCAGAGGATTAGAGGGAGGATATTAGAACACATCGGGCTTCTAATTATGAGGATTAGAGGATCTGGATCTAGCTATAATTGTATCAACTAGAACTAGAACTAGAGAACTAGAGGAGGCTCCAAAAACTTATATATACAAAAGTGCCAAAACCTATAGTATATATAGGTTGGAGGCGGGGGAGAGGGCGCCACACAAGGGGGGATCTCCCTCCTTGGTCGTCCATGAGGATGCAGAACCCGCCCCCTCCAATTTGGTCTTCCCTTTCTTCTATGAGGGGAAAGGGGGCGCCACCCCTATTAGACCCCAGTGGCCCAATATGCTTTCCACCACTTGGCATTTTAAGGCCCATTATTATTTAAATAAGTATAGAAGCCTCCTAATCATTAGAGCCTTTTAATATTAATTTACTATCACTGAAAACTATTTCCATATATTTTATTTATCAGTATTACCCGGTAAACCCAGAAACCCTTCCGGTGACCCTGGAACGCTTCCCGTTCCTCACAAAACTATTTCAAAAATTAATGAAAACATTTCATAAATATTTCCTCATTAATCATGTCCTACTAATACTCAACAGATCATGATTACCTTAAGATTGTGAGCAAAAAACTTTCGTTCAATGACCGACAGCGGAACCGTGGACGTCCATATCGATCTATATGAGTACACGAGTGACATTTGAGTGAACCTTTGGTTATCATGTGCTAGTCACTTTGCTTCATGATACTTCACAAAACCCGAGGTGAGACATATCGGTATCCTCCTGAGTCATACACATGCTCACTATACCGGTCTCCTCGTTATCAGTTTTGTTCTTCTTTCTTGTTGACATGTCACGGCATCCATGTGACCTAGTCACATGTGTATGGCCATATGATGATGGATGTCGTCACGCCGAGAGGGCCCTAAGAATATCTCTCCATCGTCGGAGGAGCAAATCCCACTCTTGAGCTATCTAGTCTCTTGTCAAACTTTCCGATGAACCTGTAAGTTGTCGTTATGATCGTTGTCTTACAGATGACGTATGAGCAACCCCAAAGTCCATTGTACGGTAATAAGTGACTATGATAATCTCATGGTCAAAGGAACTAAATCACACATTAACTCCCCATGGTATAACAATTGACTTGTGATGATTGTATCTCAAACCATGACAAGCAAGTTTGGGTCGATTCAATAGGATAGTTCTTTCAATGTCATATTCTCAAAGTTGTTTTAGGACTATCATTACACTTAACAATATCCTAAGATTTGGTAAACATGATCACCAACAACACTTCGAGCTTGTCTTAAAGGCTAGACTAGGAACCATATTTTACCAATTATCATTCTACGCATGCATGTGGGGTTTCCACCGAATCGTACATTCCAGGATCATAACAGTTATATCATAGAATATAAACTCTTAATTATGAACATGGAAATGTAATAATACAATATTATTGCCTCCTGGGCATATTTTCAACACGTCAATTCTAAAGAAAGTGATGAATGGTGCTCCAAGCTATGGAGTTGGAGGAGGGCTTGCACCGGCCACACGCGTGGATAGGTCGAGGTGGGGGTGGGTGGTAGCTAAGATGATGGAGAAGTTCAAGCACGTCACGGTGATGAAGGAGGAGACATGTTCCAAGTGTAATGAGGTCAAGGAGAAAAGGAAGCTAAAGAGGCTTAGCTTGTTCATGGAAACCCAAAAGAACATTGAGCTCGAGGAAAGGAAGCTTGCGATCAAGCAAGCATGTGAGGAGCAAAAGAGCTTGTACGTGAAGGCCGCTTGTATACCGATGCAAACAAGTTTGTTCACAACTTGCATGACATCATATACGCACGCTTTGCACAAAAGTAGGGGGTAGGAGAAAATTGAGGCATTTGGTATGGACGACCAGTTGTTTTGCTTTGGGGTTCGATTGATGTATAAAATTATCGAACATTCAATGCTTTTATTATTAGTTGCATTTGTTTGCAACTATTTAAATGTATGGTCGATTTGCTATTGATCTAGAAAATTTGACAAAGATAGGAGGCCAGACAAGTACGGGGATTTTGAGGGACACGGTTGGCTGACGTCCGCCCGACCAAATTTTCCTGGATACATCGGACATGTGCGCAAACATTTGTGGTGTCAGTTTGGTGATCGCCGTTGGAGGAGGGCATCTCCAACGTAAATCTTACTCTGACCTCAAATGTTTGGATCGAATGGTCTGAACATATTTAGGCCTACAACACAGACTCTTACCTTGGATCGGCCGTGTTTCCAAATTAAGGAGCAAAGTAGGGGAGTCTGGACGTCTTCCACATCATGCTTTGACAATCCAGATCCACCCAACCCCTTGACGCTGCATTTCTCACACTTTACCCCACTCTTTTCACGCGCTGACTCTGTCACCTCCGCCAGATTCATCTGGCCTGATGGACCTGGCCATTAATGTCTTCGGGGTACCACTTTCTCCTGTGCTTATGTACACCGCCTATGCGTCGAATGCGAACTATGTAAGATGCCAAGAGTTGCACATGAGGGAGAAGGAGTGACACACCAAATGTGGCGGTTTGACCACGAGCTCCTCCTCCTCACCGCACCAATGTGCAGGCGGCGCCTGAACACGCACCACCCTTGCCCGCCTAGTGCACTCTGCCTTGATACTATGTGTCCACCCTGTATGGAACAGTGTCCATGCAACAGTGTGAAGCCTCCACCAACTCCAACGAGCCTCCGTGTTGACCTCAACATGGACTAAATCTTCATTGATTTGTCGTTGCTCATCCGGTCACAGACATCATTGGAGGAGACCATGTTAGTAGGTGTCCGAACACTTTTCGACTGAATGACCCCTTCCCCAAGCTCGATGATGGCCGAATAGGTCATGATGAATATCATCAACGATGGTAGAGAAGATGGAGAGGTGGAAGATCGCTACTCGTCAGCATCGGTGCCCAATGTGGAAGCAAAGAAGAAAAGGTAAGCCACCTATTCCAATGAAGAGAATGAGTTGTTGTGCTTGACGTGATTGGGCACATGTGTTGACCCATTTGACAGTGTGGAGCAAAGGGGGCGACATTTTGGACGAGAGTCCATGAGTTCTTTCATGAGAGAAATCACTTCCCGTCGTATGATAAGGAGAGGATTGCTGACCGGTATGAGAACTCTCTCAACCGTCGATGATAATCCATTCAAGAGCCTGTCAACAAGTTTTGTGGTGCATATGCACAAATACAAAATTGGGTACCAAGTGGTATGAGACTCAACGAGCTTGTAAGTTTTGCTTCATTTGGTATATGTTTTGTGGTGTATGGAATTTGTTTTTCTCTAGGTTGCAATGTGTTGATATGTGATTATTTTTCTTCACTAGCACGGTATTGCGGTGGTGTTGTACAACAAAAATGAAGGTAGACCATTCCTGATGCATCATGGTTGGATCAAGTTGGATGGCCAAAGCAAATGAAGTGACTTGGCCAATTAACTCAAGACCGTGAACGACAAAATTAATAAAGTTGTTGAAACAAGTGGTGCGGTTGGAGGAGGGTTTGCATCGACCAACTGTGTAGTGAGGTCGAAAGGGAAGAAGGGGGGGCTTGGGAAAGAAAAGTGTAGTGGGGCGGCAACTAAATTGTTAGAGAAGTGGGAGGACATCAGGGACAAGAACCAGCGTCAAGTGTCAAACACAATGAGCCCAAGTAGGAAAAGAAGGAGAAGGGATTTAGAGAGTTCATGTTGATGCAAGCAAAGAAGGTTAACCTCGAGAAGAAGCTTGAAGTGAAGGAAATGTGTAAGGAGTCCAAGGCCATGCATGTGAAAGCCGGTGACTTGGATCCCAATGAACTTGCTGGGTATCAAGTGCTTTGCTTTTGGTTATTTTTGTTTGCAAGTTGTCGAATTGTTATTAATGTTGAACATCAAGAAAATTTTATTTAGAGAAGAAAAAGAGAAGAGGAGGGATAAGCAGGAGAGACTTTTAGGTATAGCCTTGGATGGCTAATATTTTGCTGATTGTCCGCGGACATGTCCGGACGTATCCACGACATTTGAGGGTGCTTGTTTGAGATTTATCCTCGGAGATGGCTGCTACTTCTCGAGCTTGCGTTGTATTCCCTCGAAAAGGAAAGGGTGATGCAGCACAGTAGCGTAAGTATTTCCCTCTGTTTTTGAGAACCAAGGTATCAATCCAGTAGGAGACCACGCGCGAGTCCCTCGCACCTGCACAAACAAATAAGAACTTCACAGCCAACGCGATAAGGGGTTGTCAATCCCTTTACGATCACTTACGAAAGTGAGATCTGATAGAGATGATAGTTTGATATTTTTTGGTATTTTTGGATATAAGAACAGAAATAAAGCGGAAAAGTAAAGTAGATTGTAGATTGATATGTTGTGAATAGACCCGGGGACCATAGTTTTCTCTAGTGGCTACTCTCATGATAGCGATATTCTACGGCGGGTAAACAAATTACTGTCGAGCAATTGATAGAAAAGCGAATACTTATGAGACTATCTAGGCATGATCATTATATATAGGCATCACGTCCGAGACAAGTAGACCAAAACGATTCTGCATCTACTACTATTACTCCACACATCGACCGCTATCCAGCATGCATCTAGAGTATTAAGTTCATAAGAACGGAGTAATGTCTTAAGCAAGATGACATGATGTAGAGGGATAAACTCAAACATAGTGATATAAACCCCATCTTTTTATCCTCGATGGCAACAATACAATACGTGCCTTGCTGCCCCTACTGTCACTGGGAAAGGACACCACAAGATTGAACCCAAAGCCAAGCACTTCTCCCATTGCAAGAACTATAGATCTAGTAGGCCAAACCAAACCAATAATTCGAAGAGACTTGCAAGGATATTATAATCACACATAAAGAGTTCAGAAAAGAACCAAATATTTCTCGTAGATAATCTTGATCATAAACCCACAATTCATCGGATCTCGACAAACACACCGCAAAAAGAGATTACATCGAATAGATCTCCTCGAAGACCGAGGAGAACTTGGTATTGAGATCCAAAGAGAGACAAGAAGCCATCTAGATACTAGCTATGGACCCGAAGGTCTGTGGTAAACTACTCACGGCTCATGGTGAGGCGATGATGATGATGTAGAAGCACTACGTGGAAGATCCCCCCTCCGGCGGAGCTCCGGAACAGGCCCCAAGATGGGATCTCACGGGAATAGAAGGTTGCGGCGGTGGAACTAGGGTTTTCTCTCTTGTTCTGATAGTTTCGGGGTACGTAGGTATATATAGGAGGAAGGAGGGCACCGGGGGCCAGACGGGGTGCCCACGAGGCAGGGGGGCGCCCTACAGGGGGGGCGCCCCACCACCCTCGTGGACGCCACGTCAGCCCTACTCCGTGGTTCTCAAGTCTCCCGTGCGTATTTTGCTCCAAAAATATCTCTCCCGAAGTTTCATTCCGTTTGGACTCCGTTTGATATTCCTTTTCTGTAAAACCCTAAAATAGGCAAAAAAACAACAATCTGGACTGGGCCTTTGGGTTAGTAGGTTAGTCCCAAAAATAATATAAAAGTGTATAACAAAGCCCATTAAACATCCAAAACATCATAAATAATAGCATGGAACAATTAAAAAATTATAGATACGTTGGAGACGTATCAAGCATCCCCAAGCTTAATTCCTGCTCGTCCTCGAGTAGGTAAATGATAAAAACAGAATTTTTGATATGGAATGCTAACCAACATAGTTTTTCAATGCAATTCTCTTAACTGTGGCACGAATGTTCAGATCTGAAATATTCAAGACAAAAGTCTATATTAACATAAGAAATAATAATACTTCAAGCATACTAACAAAGCAATCATGTCTTCTCAAAATACTATGGCTAAAGAAAGTTATCCCTACAAAATCATATAGTCTGGCTATGCTCCCTCTTCATCACACAAAATATTTATATCATGCACAACCCCGATTTCAGCCAAGCACTTGTTTTCATACTCTATTCTTTCAAACCTTTCAACTTTCACGCAATACATGAGCGCGAGCCATGGACATAGCACTATGTGGAATAGAGTGGTGGTTGTGGAGAAGACAAAAAGGAGGGAGATAGTCTCACATCAACTAGGCGTATCGACGGGCTATGGAGATGCCCATCAATAGATATCAATGTGAGTTAGTAGGGATTGCCATGCAACGGATGCACTAAAGCTAAATATGTATGAAAGCTCAACAAAAGAAACTAGTTGGTGTGCATCCAACTTGCTTGCTCACGAAGACCTAGGGCATTTGAGGAAGCCCATCGTTGGCATATACAAGGCAAGTTCTATAATGAAAATTCCCACTAGTATATGAAAGTGACTAAACATGAGACTCTCTATCATGAAGAACATGGTGCTACTTTGAAGCACAAGCGTGGAAAAAGATAGTAGCAATTGTCCCTCCTTTTTTTTGGGCCTTTTGTTTTTTTCTTTGGCCTTTTTTTCTTTTTTTGGAGGGGCTTTCTTGATTTATCCTTTCCTCACATGGGACAATGCTCTAATAATGATGATCATCACACTTTCATTGAATTACAACTCGATATTACAACTCGATACTAGAACAAAGTATGACCTATATGAATGCCTCCGACGGTGTACCGGGATATGCAACGAATCAAGAGTGACATGTATTAAAAATTATGCATGGTGGCTTTGCCACAAATACGATGTCAACTACATGATCATGCATGGCAATATGACAATATGAAGCGTGTCATATGAACGGAACGGTGGAAAGTTGCATGGCAATATATCTGAGAATGGCTATGGAAATGCCATGATAGGTAGGTATGGTGGCTGTTTTGAGGAAGATATATGGTGGCTGTTTTGAGGAAGGATATACAGTGGGTGTACGGTACCGACGAAAGTTGCGCGGTACAAGAGAGGCTAGCAATGGTGGAAGGGTGAGAGTGCGTATAATCCATGGACTCAACATTAGTTATAAGAACTCATATACTTATTGCAAAAATCTACGAGTCATCAAAACAAAGCAATCAACGCATGCTCCTAGGGGGAGGTTGGTAGGAGCTAACCATCGCATGCCCCCGACCTCCACACAAAGGTTGGCACTTTACAAATACCTCATGCTCTAACTTCGTCACACAGCGGTTCACCATACGTGCATGCTACGGGAATCACTAACCTTAACACAAGCATTTATTAGTTTCATAATAACTTCACTAGCATGACTCTAATATCACTATCCTCATATCTCAAAACAATTATCAAGCATCCAACTTCTCATCATATTCAATGCACTTAGTGTGAAAGTTTTTACTACATTGATCTTAGATGTCTATCATGTGAAGGCTAGTTTTATAGCCAAAGCACATTACCATGCTGTTTTAATAGACTCTCGAATGGATATAAGTGAAGCCTGAGAGATTAACAATTTCTACAAAATATAATTACCACCGTGCTCTAAAAGATATAAGTGAAGCACTAGAGCAAAAACTATTCAACTCAAAAGATATAAGTGAAGCACATAGAGTGTTCTATCAATTCCTAGGCCATATTTAACTCTCTCAAATAGGTGTGTCCAGCAAGGATAATTGTGTCAAACTAACAAGCAAAGACTCAAATTATACAAGACGCTCAAAGTAAAACACATATCATGTGGTGAATAAAAATATAGCTCCGAGTATAGTTACCGATGGATGAAGACGAAAGAGGGGATGCCTTCCCGGGGCATCCCCAAGCTTAGGCTTTTGGTTGTCCTTGAATTTTACCTTGGGGTGCCTTGGGCATCCCCAATCTTAGGCTCTTGCCACTCTTTGTTCCATAGTACATCAAAGCAATACTCAAAACTTGAAAACTTCACAACACAAAACTTAGACAAAAATCTCGTGAGCTCCGTTAGTATAAGAAAGCAAACAACTACTCAAAGGTACTGCAATGAATTCATTCTTTCTTTATATTGATGTTAAACCTACTGTATTCCAACTTCTCTATGATTCATACTTCCCAATACTACTCATAGATGCATTGAAATAAGCAAACAACACACGAAAAACAGAATCTGTCAAAAACAGAACAGTCTGTAGTAATCTGCAGTTTTCACATACTTATGTAACTCCAAAAAATTGAAATAAATTGGTAAACGTGAGGAATTTGTCTATTAATCATCTGCAAAAAGAATCAACTAAATAGCACGCTCCAGTAAAATCTCGTGACCATTCTAGCGAGCGCTAACGATTCTGTTTTTCACAGCAAGATCATATAAACTTCACACAAGTCTTCCCAAAGGTTCTACTTGGCACAAACACTAATTAAAACACAAAACCACATCTAAACAGAAGCTAGATGCAATATTTATTCCTAAACAAAAGCAAAAACAAAGAAAATAAAATTGGGTTGCCTCCCAACAAGCGCTATCGTTTAACGCCCCTAGATAGGCACGAGAATTCAATTATGCTCACATAAAAGATAAGAATTGAAGCACAAAGAGAGCATCATATAGCATGTGAAAATCACATCTAAGTCTAAAATACTTCCTATGCATAGGCATTTTATTGAAAAACAAATTACCAAGACAAGCAAGATCTAGCATATGCAAGGAAGAAGAAAGAAACAATAGCAATCTCAACATAACGAGAGGTAATTTAGTAACATGAAATTTTCTACAACCATATTTTCCTCTCTCTCATAATAATTGCATGTAGGATCATAAGAAAATTAAACAATATAGCTATCAAAAATTATATTTTCAACACGATCCACATGCATACGAAGTTGACACTCTTCCAAAATAGTGGGATCAATATTAACTAAAGCCATGACCTCTCCATACCCACTTTTATCAAAAAATTCATAAGATTGAATATTCTCCAAATATGTGGGATCTAAAGTTGACACTCTTCCAAACCCACTTTCAATATTATAGCAAACCTTATTATAAATCTCATACTCATCATGGGGTTTAAATAAATTATCAAGATCGTAAGAAGAATCACCCCAATCATGATCATTGCAACAAGTAGAAGACATGGCAAGACTAGCATCCCCAAGCTTAGGGTTTTGCATATGAATAACACAATTGACATTAATAGAATTTATAATAACATCATTGCACTCATTCTTTTTACTCAAAGAGCTATCGTGAATCACTTTATAATTTTCTTTCTATACTTCATCACAATTTTCAGATTCATGAATTTTAAGCAAAACCTCATAAAGATAATCTAGTGCACACAACTCACTAGCAATTGGTTCATCATAATTGGATCTCTTAAAGAGATTAGCAAGTGGATGAGGATCCATAATTTAGCAAACAAAGATGCAAGCTAATAGAGGGCACATAGCAACACAAGCAAACAGAAAGGCGAACGGAAAACACACGACAAAAAGAAGGGCAAATAAAACGGCAAGGGTGAAGTGGGGGAGAGGAAAACGAGAGGCAAAAAATGTAATGCCATGGATAAGGGTTTGTGCTAGGTACTTGGTATATGACTTTTGCGTAAGCCTCCCCAGCAACGGCGCCAGAAATTCTTCTTGCAACTTTTCGAGCTTGCGTTGTATTCCCTCGAAGAGGAAAGGGTGATGCAGCACAATAGCGTAAGTATTTCCCTCGGTTTTTGAGAACCAAGGTATCAATCCAGTAGGAGACCACGCGCGAGTCCCTCGCCCCTGCACAAACAAATAAGAACTTCGCAACCAACGTGATAAGGGGTTGTCAATCCCTTTACGGTCACTTACGAAAGTGAGATCTGATAGAGATGATAGTTTGATATTTTTGGTATTTTTGGATACAAGAATAGAAAGTAAAAGCGGAAAAGTAAAGTATATTGTAGATTGATATGTTGAGAATAGACCCGGGGACCATAGTTTCCTCTAGTGGCTTCTCTCATGATAGCGATATTCTACGGCGGGTAAACAAATTACTGTCGAGCAATTGATAGAAAAGCGAATAATTATGAGACTATCTAGGCATGATCATTATATACAGGCATCACATCCGAGACAAGTAGACTAAAACGATTCTGCATCTACTACTATTACTCCACACATCGACCGCTATCCAGCATGCATCTAGAGTATTAAGTTCATAAGAACGGAGTAACGCCTTAAGCAAGATGACATGATGTAGAGGGATAAACTCAAACATAGTGATATAAACCCCATCTTTTTATCCTCGATGGCAACAATACAATACGCGCCTTGCTGCCCATACTATCACTGGGAAAGGACACCGCAAGATTGAACCCAAAGCCAAGCACTTCTCCCATTGCAAGAACTATAGATTTAGTAGGCCAAATCAAACCAATAATTCAATGAGACTTCCAAGGATATTATAATCACACATAAAGAGTTCAGAAAAGAACCAAATGTTTCTCGTAGATAATCTTGATCATAAACCAACAATTCATCGGATCTCGACAAACACACCGCAAAAAGATATTACATCGAATAGATCTCCTCGAAGACCGAGGAGAACTTGGTATTGAGATCCGAAGAGAGAGAATAAGCCATCTAGATACTAGCTATGGACCCAAAGGTCTGTGGTAAACTACTCACAACTCATGGTGAGGCGATGATGATGATGTAGAAGCACTCCGTGGAAGGCCCCCCCTCTGGCGGAGCTCCGGAATAGGCCCCAAGATGGGATCTCACGGAAACAGAAGGTTGCGGCGGTGGAACTAGGGTTTTCTCTGTTGTTCTGATAGTTTCGGGGTACGTAGGTATATATAGGAGGAAGGAGGGCCCTGGGGGCCAGACGGGGTGCCCACGAGGCAGGGGGCGCGCCCTATAGGGGGGGCGTGCCCCCCACCCTCGTGGACGCCACGTCAGCCCTACTCCGTGGTTCTCAAGTCTCCCGTGCGTATTTTGCTCCAAAAATATCTCTCCCGAAGTTTCATTCCGTCTGGACTCCGTTTGATATTCCTTTTCTGTAAAACCCTAAAATAGGCAAAAAAAAACAGCAATCTGGACTGGGCCTTTGGGTTAGTAGGTTAGTCCCAAAAATAATATAAAAGTGTATAACAAAGCCCATTAAACATCCAAAACATCATAAATAATAGCATGGAACAATAAAAAATTATAGATACGTTGGAGATGTATCAATGGCCTAACGGGGTGTGAAATGATATTATCTTAGAAGTTTCACAGTGATAAATGTAGAGGTGAAGGAGAGAGTTAATCAAGAGACGATTTTTATGGCATCTCCAAAGCGGACCCTCAAACCTCCCGCAAACGTCGAGATCGGGCAGTCCGGACGCAGTTTGCCATCCATCGCAGTCCCGCATTGGTCCGGCCGACGCGTCCGGATGTCCATTGCCCCGTAACAAAACCAAAGAGGGGGGCTTTGCAGGAGTCCGTACATCAGTGTGCCCAATCAAAAGTCACCACGTATTCCTCTTCTCATCCGGATGGCGGAAGGCCGCTGGTAGCTTTTTGTTGTTTGGTGGAAGGCACTAGTGACCGTGCTATATGGCGAAAGCACTTCAACTTAGTACTTCACTAGTGTTTAATTGGCGGAAGCACTTGTGATTAGGACGCTAGTTCGGCGTAAGGGAGTCATGTACATGGCAGAAACATTTGTAATTAGGATCATTAAGAAAGAAATGCTTGAGATGGCTCCCCTCTCCTCTCCTCTCCCCCTCCCCTCCTCCCTTCCTCCCTATGTGTCCCCGTCCCCTGTTGGTCTCC
>LR738715.1:230571800-230595143 GCA_902687465.1 Secale cereale | reverse complement strand
CCCCCCCCGCGTCGCCCTTCTCCCCCGCCCCTTCCCCCAAGCGGGTGCGACACTCTCTGGCCTCACTTTGGCGTTGGCTCAACGGCTGGCTGCTTCGCTGCCGTTCTCCGGAACTCGGTTTTGGGTGCTCGGTGGCGATGAGGACTCTTCCTCCGATTCGGAGGTCTCTCCCTCTCAAGGCTCGCCGGAGCCGACGCTGGCTTCCAAGGCGTCGCCTCGTCCCTGCAAGTTTGCCCCTGGGGAGCCGGGGCGGCCGTTCGTAGCGCCGGAGGGCATCTCTGGCTGGCATCGTGTGGCCCGTCGGCGGCGTGAGTCTGGTAAGTTTCACGTCCCATCTCCGGCCAAGGGGCTTCTTGGTGCGTCGCCGTCTGTGGTGACGGCGGTCGATGTTAGCCTCTGCTCTCTTGGGTCTCGCCCCCTTCTCCTCTATCCGTGGCGCCGCCGCCGGTGTTGCTTGGCTCGTCGGGGGTTGGGGGTTTGGCGGATGGGCAAACCCTAGATCTGGCTTTGTCCTCAGCGGCTAGTGGGCCTCGAGGATTTTTGGGCCCAGTGTCTCTTGGGCCGGTTTTTGGTGGACGACCCGTGCCCCCCCCTCTCTCCTTGATATCTGATTTTCCTCCCTCCCCTCTATGGGCCCTGGACAGTTGGTGGTGGCCACTTCACCCCCTCCCTCTCTTTGGCCCATGCGGCCTGCCCGGCCCACGTGGGCGCAGCTCGCCCGGCCTATTTATGGGTGAGGAGAGGATCCCTCCCCCCATTTTCTAGGGTTTCCAGCTTCCGTTGTGGATCTACGCAAATATCACGCTCCCATCCGTCGCTTTCTCTGATCCACTCCTCCCCCTCCTCCTCCTCCTCCTCCTCTCCTTCTCTCCTTCGTGGCGGCGCTCGCCATGGACAAGTCCAGGGGCTCCTCGTGTGAGGCTCTGTTGGGTAGCAAGCGCCGGCACAAGGAGTCACCGGGCTCAGGTGCTGATCTGGAATATGAGGCTACCATGTGCTCCAAGTTGGAGGCCGAGAGAGCGGTGCTTGAGCAGGTGGATCGCGACCGCAAGGCATGGGTGGCGGGTCCGGAGTGGCTCCAGCGCGATGAGCAGGGGCGGTCGTTGGCTGGATCTGGTTCGCTGGCGTTTGGATCGGGGTGTCCGGGTCCGGCGGCACTGGTCCCTAGGAGGTCACGTCGGCTGGTGGGGCCGCTGGATCGTCTTCTTCGGGGCCTCACCCAGCTCCTCCTCGGGGCCCGGTGGCTCCGCCGCAACAACCTCCTCGCTCCTCTGGTGCTGGTGCTGGCTCTCGCCCTCCTCCGTGCAACTTCTCCGGTCCTTCCTCCCTACCGTTCAAGGCGTGCCGCTCTCCTACCCCAGGTCCTGGATCCTCTTTGTCAGGGCTTGGGGATGGCATCCTCCCCCCTCCGCCCCTCCTACTCGCCATGGTGTCAATACTTCGGTCCCTCCATCCTATCTCACATGCTTCGCATGCCACCAACCAGGTCATTTCGAATCAAGGTGCTGCAACCCCCCTTCTTTCTGATCTGTAGATCTGAAGGCCATCTGATAGCTGACTGCCAAAACCGCACTAAACCTCCTGCCTTTGTTCATTTTGGGACGGGCCTCCCTGGATGTTCTTTCTTTGCCCTAGATAGTGAGCTTCCCCTGGTGGCCGCGACCCCGTCTCTCTCGAATGCTGCCATTGTTTCAGTCCAGGGCCAAAAGATCTCCCTTCAGACCTTATTGGAGGGCTTGCAGATCTCGGACGAGGGGGGTGGGATTGGCAAATTAACCAACTTTCTGAGTATGAGTTTTTGGTGGTGTTCCCCTCCAATGATTGCTTGAGAATAATCTCTTCTTGCACTAGTTTTACTCTGCCTTACAACTAGTTGCTGGTGTCAGTCAAGGCTACTACGTGTGATGTCAAAGCGGTGGGCCTGCTCTCTCGGGTCTGGGTGTTGGTGGATGATGTTCCGGTTGGGTTGCGTTTGGTCCAGTTTATGATGACTTTTGGAGTGTTGATTGGCAAGCCTGTTGAGGTGGATTCTGAGTCTCTGGTGAAGATTAGTTCGGCCTGTATCAAGGTCAGGTGTGTGGATCCAATATGTGTTCGCGGTAGGGTTGATGTGTTCCCCTCATCTGATGGTATTCGGCTGCGGGTTCAGGTGGAGGGAGCTGAGGCATTCCAGGCTCCTCCACCTCCGCCTCCTCCTAGCTCTATTGACCCTGATAATCATGGCAAGTACGGTGATGGCTCGGCGGGTGGGCAGAACCCCAACGGTGGCACCGATGCTCGCTTCACCCAGTCTGAATGGGAGGGTATGGAACCTTAGGTATGTGATCTGTTCAAGTCAAATGCTCCGGTGGGTGAGGGAGTCCTGTATTCAGGGGTCCTCAGGCATCCGGGTCGTTGAAGCTGGGCCGTACTGATGAGCCACGTGAAGAAGAAGCAGAAGACCCTCCTCCGTATTCAGTCAGGACTATTATGTACATAGAAAGGCAAGTGTAGAGTCCGGATGTATCAATTACTTCCTCCCCAAGTCACCCTTGTAACCCTAGGTCCCCCTGGCATGTATATAAGCCGAGGGGTTTTAGTCTGTAGGGGGGATCATCGTCACAATATCCTCATAGGCTAGACTTAGGGTTTAGCCATTACGATCTCAAGGTAGATCAACTCTTGTATTCATATTCATTCATACTAATATAGCAGGAAGTAGGGTATTACCTCGAGCGAGAGGGCCTGAACCTGAGTAAACATTGTATCCCCAGCCTCCTGTTACCATCAATCCTCTAAACGCATAGCTAGGGCCCCCCTACCCGAGATCTGCCGGTTTTGACACCGAAAATGGTGCTTTCATTGAGAGCTCCATTGTGCGCTCGCAATGAGCGATCGATGGCGTGTCTCGTCATCAACGACGAGATCACCCTCAGAAACAACTTGGCTATCGGTCAGGTTCTCTAGCTCGGTGGGTTCGTTGTATGCGCTCGCATGGCCTCTGGGCCGACCGCACTCCCTGCGGCCGTCGAGCATCACCTTTATGTCGATTCCGGCCACTTCGATGACGCAAACCCGGCAGAACTCTTGCCCATAAATGAGCTGCTGGATCCCATCACCGCCCTGGGACTTTCATCGCTAGGAGATCGGATCGGACTTAAATCTGGCCACGATGAGATCGATCCTTCCCCGATCACTCACCTGGTGGCAGCAGTTGAGGACGGAGCCATAGAGACTTATCCTCTTGAGACGGAGACCATCACAGTTCGGATCTCCGAACCCATCGAGCCGAACTCTCTCCTATCATGAGGCATTGTGTGTTCTTTGAGCTCTGGGACTAACGCTGGTCCCACGGAACGATTGGATCCTGTCGAACCCGGATTCTCACCATCAGAGGTTGTCAAAACCCTGAATACCACTTTGGGTCGGGATTCAAAATTACCAACACCCACCCACCCTAGGAAAAATTGTCCAAGTAAATCTAGACTCCCGGACATAGATGACCTCGCGAACATACATCAGCAGCCCGAGGAAACAGTCAACCACTTCTGGGCCAGATTCCTACTTGTTAAAAACAAGATCAGGGACTGCTATGACGACAAAGTGGTCTCCCTATTTTATCGAAATTGCACGGACGAGGGAGTCTTGAATGCCCTCAACCGACGTCGTGTTCTGAGTTTCACAGAATTATCACAGTTAGTATAGAAGTACTGCACAATGGAAAATACTTGGAAAGCCCAGAATACACCTCTTGAACAGTCCATATACGGACAATATATTATCAAGGATAAATGGACATACCCTAGTAGGTCATCCGATAACACGCCCGTTGGCAAGAAGAACAAGTCCTCTTTAAGGAGCAGGTCCGTACTGGACGAACTACTCGATACACGTTGCCAAATACATGCAACCCCGGACAATGTCCCTAACCATTGCCTTAGAGCATGTTGGGTACTCCGGCAGGTAGCAAAAAGCGGTACGGCAATTCTTACCACCACCGTACCAAGGGAGAAGGACATCGATGTCTTCACTATCTTCGAGACGTTCTCCTCAAATAACCGTCACAAGAGAGCAAATCGCGAACTTACCGAGGTTTACCAAATTAGCTCTGCAAGCCCATGGAGCAACACGGCAATTAGTTTTTCTGCCGAAGACGCACCTCGAGTCCGGCCGATCCGAGCATCAGCAACTCTTGTGCTAGACCCAATAGTAGATGGCTTCCGCCTCACTAAAGTACTTATGGACGGAGGAAGCGGACTAAACCTCATATATGAGGAAACACTTGCAAAAATGCAGGTCAAGAAATCCCGCATTGAGCAAACCAGCAAAACCTTTAGAGGAATTGTACCAAGCCGCAAGGCCCGGTGTTCGGGAAGCATTAAGATCGATGTAGTGTTCGGCACACCCGACAACTACAGATCGGAGGAACTACTCTTCCACATTGTGCCCTTTGACAGCGGATACCACGCCCTTCTAGGACGGGATGCTTTCTCACGCTTTCAAGCTATACCCCATTACGGGTACATGAAGCTTAAAATGACAGGGCCCAATGGGGTGATCACATTAATAAGTGATCCGGATAGAGCACTCCGCGTCGAAAACAAAACAACATCCTTAGCCTTAGAGGCACTATCTGAAGCCCTCGTGGTCGAAGAACTAACTACCCTACGATCAAAGGTAGATAAGGACGATGTAATCCTTGATGTCTACTACGCACCCTTCTTCTTGTAGACGTTGTTGGGCCTCCAAGTGCAGAGGTTTGTAGGACAGTAGCAAATTTCCCTCAAGTGGATGACCTAAGGTTTATCAATCCGTGGGAGGCATAGGATGAAGATGGTCTCTCTCAAACAACCCTGCAACCAAATAACAAAGAGTCTCTTGTGTCCCCAACGCACCCAATAAATGGTAAATTGTATAGGTGCACTAGTTCGGCGAAGAGATGGTGATACAAGTGCAATATGGATGGTAGACATAGGTTTTTGTAAACTGAAAATATAAAACAGCAAGGTAGCAAGTTGTAAACGTGAGCATAAACGGAGTTGCAATGATAGTAGGCAAGGCCTAGGGTTCATACTTTCACTAGTGTAAGTTCTCTCAACAAGGATAACATAATTGGATCATATTACTAGCCCTTGACATGCAACAAAGAGTCACTCCAAAGTCACTAATAGCGGAGAACAAACGAAGAGATTATGGTAGGGTACGAAACCACCTCAAAGCTATTCTTTCTGATCGATCTATTCAATAGTCCGTAGTAACGTTCAATCTATCATAGAGTTCGTACTAGAATAACACCTTAAGACACAAATCAATCAAAACCCTAATGTCACCTAGATACTCCATTGTCACCTCAAGTATCCGTGGGCATGATTATACGATATGCATCACACAATCTCAGAAACATCTATTCAGCCAACACATAGAACTTCAAAGAGTGCCCCAAAGTTTCTACCGGAGAGTCAAGACGAAAACGTGTGCCAACCCCTATGCATAGATTCCCAAGGTCACGGAACCCACAAGTTGATCACCAAAACATACATCAAGTGGATCACATGATATCCAATGTCACCACAGATAAACACGTGCAAGACATACATCAAGTGTTCTCAAATCCTTAAAGACTCAATCCGATAAGATAACTTCAAAGGGAAAACTCAATCCATTACAAGAGAGTAGAGGGGGAGAACCATCATAAGATCCAACTATAATAGCAAAGCTCGCGATACATCAAGATTGTGCCATCTCAAGAACACGAGAGAGAGAGAGATCAAACACATAGCTACTAGTACATACCCTCAGCCCCGAGGGTGGACTACTCCCTCCTCGTCATGGAGAGAGCCGGGATGATGAAGATAGCCACCGGAGAGGGATTCCCCCCTCTGGCAGGGTGCCAGAACGGCTGTAGATTGGTTTTCGGTGGCTACAGAGGCTTTCGGCAGCGAAAATCCCGATCTAGGTTAATTTTCGAAGGTTTCATTATTTATAGGAATTTTTGGAGTCGGGGCCAAGTAAAGGGGAGCTACGGGCCGTCCTCGAGGTAGGGGGGCGCGCCCCCCTTCCTAGGGTGCGCCCTCCACCCTCGAGGGCAGCCCGTGGCTCTCCTGACCCAACTCTTTTGCTTCGGGGGCTTCTTTTGGTCCAGAAAAAATCATAAAAAATTGGCTCATCAATTGGACTTCGTTTGATATCCCTTTTCTGTAAAACCCTAAAACAGGAGAAAAACAGAAACTGGCACTGGGCTCTGGGTTAATAGGTTAGTCCCAAAAATCATATAAAAGTGTATAATAAAGCCCATAAGACATCCTAGAAGGATAATATAATAGCATGGAACAATCAAAAAATTATAGATACGTTGGAGACGTATCAGCACCCCCAAGCTTAATTCCTGCTCGTCCTCGAGTAGGTAAATGATAAAGAAAGAATTTTTGATGTGGAATGCTAACCAATATAGTTTTTCAATGTAATCCTCTTAATTGTGGCATGAATGTTCAGATCTAAAAGATTCAAGATAAAAGTCTATATTGACATAAGAAATAACAATACTTCAAGCATACTAACAAAGCAATCATGTCTTCTCAAAATACTATGGCTAAAGAAAGTTATCCCTACAAAATCATATAGTCTGGCTATGCTCCCTCTTCATCACACAGAATATTCATGACATGCACAACCCCGATTTCAGCCAAGCACTTGTTTTCATACTCTATTCTTTCAAACCTTTCAGCTTTCACGCAATACATGAGCGTGAGCCATGGATCTAGCACTATGGGTGGAATAGAGGTGGTTGTGGAGAAGACAAAAAGGAGGGAGATAGTCTCACATCGACTAGGCGTATCAACCGGCTATGGAGATGCCCATCAATAGATATCAATGTGAGTGAGTAGGGATTGCCATGCAACGGATGCACTAGAGCTAAATATGTATGAAAGCTCAACAAAAGAAACTAGTGGGTGTGCATCCAACTTGCTTGCTCACGAAGACCTAGGGCATTTGAGGAAGCCCATCGTTGGAATATACAAGCCAAGTTATATAATGAAAATTCCCACTAGTATATGAAAGTGACTAAACATGAGACTCTCTACAATGATGAACATGGTGCTACTTTGAAGCACAAGTGTGGAAAAAAGATAGTATCAATTGTCCCTTCTCTCTTTTATCTCATTTTTTTGGAGGGGCTTTCCTCTTTTTTTAGCCCCTCTCTATATTTTTTGGGCCATCTTTTTTTATTTGGCCTTTATCTTTTTTTGTTTCCCCACACGGGACAATGCTCTAATAATGATGATCATCACACTTTATATTACAACTCGAAATTACAACTCGATACTACAACAAGTATGACTCTACATGAATGCCTCCGGCGGTGTAACGGGATATGCAATGAATCAAGAGTGACATATATGAAAAATTATGCATGGTGGCTTTGCCACAACTACGATGTCAACTACATGATCATGCATGGCAATATGACAATAAGATCCGTGTCATATAAACAGAACGGTGGAAAGTTGCATGGCAATATATCTCCGAATGGCTATGGAAATGCCATGATAGGTAGGCATGGTGGCTGTTTTCAGGAGGGATATATAGTGGGTTTTTGGCACCGGCGAAAGTTGCGCGGTACAAGAGAGGCTAGCAATGGCGGAAGGGTGAGAGTGCGTATAATCCATGGACTCAACGTTAGTCATAAGAACTCACATACTTATTGCAAAAATCTACGAGTCATCAAAACAAAGCAATCAAAGCATGCTCCTAGGGGGGAGGTTGGTAGGAGTTAACCATCGCGCGCCCCCGACCTCCACACAAAGGTTGACACTTTACAAATACATCATGCTCTAACTTCGTCACATAGCGGTTCACCATACGTGCATGCTACGGGAATCACTAACCTTAACACAAGCATTTCTCAATTTCATAATAACTCCACTAGCATGACTCTAATATCACTATCCTCATATCTCAAAACAATTATCAAGCATCCAACATCTCATTCTATTCAATGCACTTGGTGTGAATTTATTTTTTACTACTTTGACATTGGATGTCTGTCATGTGAAGACTAGTTTCTTTAGCCTAAACACATTACCATGCTGTTTTAATAGGCTCTCAAAAGGATATAAGTGAAGCATGAGAGTTCAAAAATTTCTTCAAAATAAAACCACCTCCGTGCTCTAAAAGATATAAGTGAAGCACTAGAGCAATAACAAACTACTCTGAAAGATATATGTGAAGATCAATGAGTAGTTGAATAATTATGTAACTATGTGAAGACTCTCTAACATTTAATAATTTCAGATCTTGGGATATTATTAAAACAGCAAGCAAAACAAAATAAACTAAATTGACGCTCCAAGCAAAACACATATCATGTTGCGAATAAAAATATAGCTCCAAGTATAGTTACCGATGGATGAAGACGAAAGAGGGGATGCCTTCCCGGGGCATCCCCAAGCTTAGGCTTTTGATTATCTTGAATTTACTTGGGGTTCCATGGGCATCCCCAAGCTTAGGCCTTTGCTACTCCTTGTTCCATAGTCCATCAAAGCAATACTCAAAACTTGAAAACTTCACAACACAAAACTTAGACAAAAATTCTCGTGAACTCCGTTAGTATAAGAAAGCAAACCACTACTCAAAGGTACAGCAATGAATTTATTATTTGTTTATATTGGTGTTAAACCTACTGTACTCCAACTCCTCTATGGTTCATATCCTCCAATACTACTCATAGATGCATCGGAATAAGCAAACAACACACGAAAAACAGAATCTGTCAAAGACAGAACAGTCTGTAGTAATCTGCAGGGTTCGGCTACTTCTGGAACTCCAAAAAATTCAAAATAAATTGTTAAATTTGCTCAATTTGTCTACCAATCATCTGCAAAAATAATCAACTAAAAAGCACGCTCCAGTAAAATCCCACGACTACTTTAGCAAGCGCTAACGATTCTGTTTTTCACAGCAAGATCACATAAACTTCACACAAGTCTTCCCAAAGGTTCTACTTGGCACAAACACTAAACAAAACATGAAACCACATCTAATCAGAGGCTAGATGCAATATTTATTCCTTAACAGCAACAAAAACAAAAAATATAAAGTTGGGTTGCCTCCCAACAAGCGCTATCGTTTTACGCCCTAGCTAGGCATGATGATTTCAATGATGCTCTCGTAAAAGAAAAGAATTGAAACATAAAGAGAGCATCATGAAGAATATGACTAGCACATTTAAGTCTAACACACTTCCTATGCATAGGGATTTTGTGAGCAAACAACTTATGGGGACAATAATCAACTAGCATAGGAAGGCAAAACAAGCATAACTTCGAAACTTTGAGCACATAGAGAGGAAACTTGATATTATTGCAATTCCTACAAGCATATGATCCTCTCTCATAATAATTTTCAGTAGCATCATGAATGAATTCAACAATATAACCAGCACATAAAGCATTCTTTTCATGATCTATTTGCATAGAAATTTTACTACTCTCCACATAAGCAAAATTCTTCTCATTCATAGTAGTGGGAGCAAACTCAACAAAATAACTCTCATGTGAAGCATAATCCAATTGAAAACTAAAATCATGATGACAAGTTTCATGGTTATCATTATTATTAATAGCATACAAGTCATCACAATAATCATCATAGATAGCAACTTTGTTCTCATAATCAATTGGAACCTCTTCCGAAATAGTGGATTCATCACTAAATAAAGTCATGACCTCTCCAAATCCAGTTTCATCAATATAATCATCATAAATAGGAGGCATGCTTTCATCATAAAAAATTTGCTCATCAAAACTTGGGGGACCAAAAATATCATCTTCATCAAACATAGCTTCCCCAAGCTTGTGGCTTTGCATATCATTAACATCATGGGTATTCAAAGAATTCATACTAACAACATTGCAATCATGCTCATCATGCACATATTTTATGCCAAGCATTCTATGTAATTCTTCTTCTAGTACTTGAGCACAATTTTCCTTCCCATCATTTTCACGAAAGATATTAAAAAGATGAAGCATATGAGGTAACCTTAATTCCATTTTTGGTAGTTTTCTTTTATAAACTAAACTAGTGATAAAACAAGAAACTAAAAGATTCGATTGCAAGATCTAAAGATATACCTTCAAGCACTAACCTCCCCGACAACGGCGCCAGAAAAGAGCTTGATGTCTACTACGCACCCTTCTTCTTGTAGACGTTGTTGGGCCTCCAAGTGTAGAGGTTTGTAGGACATTAGCAAATTTCCCTCAAGTGTATGACCTAAGGTTTATCAATCCGTGGGAGGCGTAGGATTAAGATGGTCTCTCTCAAACAACCCTGCAACCAAATAACAAAGAATCTCTTGTGTCCCCAACACACACAATACAATGGTAAATTGTATAGGTGCACTAGTTCGGCGAAGAGATGGTGATACAAGTGCAATATGGATGGTAGATATAGGTTTTTGTAAACTGAAAATATAAAAACAGCAAGGTAGCAAGTGGTAAACGTGAGCATAAACGGTATTGCAATGATAGGAAACAAGGCCTAGGGTTCGTACTTTCACTAGTGCAAGTTCTCTCAACAAGGATAACATAATTGGATGATATTACTAGCCCTCAACATGCAACAAAGAGTCACTCCAAAGTCACTAATAGCTGAGAACAAACGAAGAGATTATGGTAGGGTACAAAACCACCTCAAAGTTATTCTTTCTGATTGATCTATTCAAGAGTCCATAGTAACGTTCAATCTATCATAGAGTTCGTACTAGAATAACACCTTAAGACACAATCAACCAAAACCCTTATGTCACCTAGATACTCCATTGTCACCTCAAGTATCCGTGGGCATGATTATATGATATGCATCACACAATCTCAGAATCATCTATTCAACCAACACAAAGAACTTCAAAGAGTGCCCCAAAGTTTCTACCGGAGAGTCAAGACAAAAACGTGTGCCAACCCCTAAGCATAGATTCCCAATGTCACGGAACCCGCAAGTTGATCACCAAAACATACATCAAGTAGATCACATGATATCCCATTGTCACCACAGATAAACACGTGCAAGACATACATCAAGTGTTCTCAAATCCTTAAAGACTCAATCCGATAAGATAACTTCAAAGGGAAAACTCAATCCATTACAAGAGAGTAGAGGGGGAGAACCATCATAAGATCCAACTATAATAGCAAAGCTCGCGATACATCAAGATCGTGCCATCTCAAGAACACGAGAGAGAGGGATCAAACACATAGGTACTAGTGCATACCCTCAGCCCCGAGGGTGGACTACTCCCTCCTCGTCATGGAGAGCGCCGGGATGATGAAGATAACTACCGGAGAGGGATTCCCCCCTTCGACAGGGTGCCAAAATGGTTGTAGATTGGTTTTCGGTGGCTATAGAGGCTTTCAGCGCCAGAACTCCTCATCTAGGTTAATTTCCGAAGGTTTCAGTATTTATAGGAATTTTTGGAGTCGGGGCTGAGTAAAGGGGAGCTACGGGCCGTCCTCGAGATAAGGGGGCGCGCCCCCCTTCCCAGGGCGCGCCCTCCACCCTCAAGGGCAGCCCGTGGCTCTCCTGACCCAACTCTTTTGCTCCGGGGGCTTCTTTTGGTCCAGACAAAATCATGAAAAATTGGCTCGTCAATTGGACTCCGTTTGATATTCCTTTTCTGTAAAACCCTAAAACAGGAGAAAAACATAAACTGGCACTGGGCTCTCGGTTAATAGGTTAGTCCCAAAAATCATATAAAAGTGTATAATAAAGCCTATAAGACATCCTAGAAGGATAATATAATAGCATGGAACAATAAAAAATTATAGATACGTTGGAGACGTATCAATCAACGCCAAAAGATCAAAGTCTACCTCCTTCAAACCAGCAGATGAGATCATCAAATTCCAAGTGTACCCAACGGACCCACATAATACGGCATCCATCGGGGCACAGCTGGATCCGGCGGTAGACAATGCATTACGCGCCTTCCTTTAGGAAAATTGGGATATATTCGCCTGGCACCCCTCAGATATGTCAGGAATCCCACGCAGGCTGGCCGAACACAGCCTCAACATTATCAAAGGATTCAAACTGGTCAAGCAGTCACTTCGACGGTTTTCTGAACCCAAAAGACAAGCAATGGGAAAAGAGCTAGCCAACCTATTAGAAGCCAGATTCATCAAAGAATTTAAACACCCGGATTGGCTAGCCAACTTAGTCATGGTACCGAAGAAGGATAAATCCTGGCGCCTCTGCGTTGATTTTACAGACATGAATAAGGCCTGCCCAAAGGATCCCTTTCCTTTGCCCCGCATTGACCAAATTATCGATGCAACGGCTGGACACGACTCGCTGTGCTTCCTTGATGCTTATTCTGGATACCATCAGATAAAAATGAAGGAATCCGATCAGGCCGCAACGGTATTTATCAACCCGTACGGCCCTTTTTGTTTCAACACTATGCCCTTTGGACTAAAAAACGCTGACGCCACATATCAACGCATGATTCAAACATGCTTAGAAAAGCAAATTGGCAAAACAGCGGAAGCATATGTTGACGACGTAGTCGTAAAGACCAAACACATCGAGCCTTTGGTGGATGATCTCCGCCTTACATTTGCCAACCTCCGAGAATATGACATAAGGCTCAATCCGGAAAAATGTGCCTTCGGCGTTCCAGCCGGAAAGCTATTAGGGTTCATCGTATCCCATAGAGGAATCGACGCTAACTGTGACACCCCTGATTTGACCGTACACTAATCATGCACGCAAATGTGTACGACCAAGATCAGGGACTCACTAGAAGATATCACAACACAACTTTAGACACAAATTAAAATAATACAAGCTTTATATTACAAGACAGGGGCCTCGAGGACTCGAATACATAAGCTCGAATACACAAGAGTTAGCGGAAGCAATAATATGTGAGTACAGACATAAGTTAAACAAGTCTGCCTTAAGAAGGCTAACAGAAAAACAACACGATCGAAAAGGCAAGGCCTCCTGCCTGGGACGTCCTAACTACTCCTGGTCGTCAGCTGTCTCCACGTAGTAGTAGGCTCCATCAGGGTAGTAACAGTCGTCAAAGGTGGCATCTGACTCCTGGACTCCACCATCTGGTTGCATCAACCAGCAAGAAGAAAGAAGGGGGAAAAGGGGGAGCAATGCAACCGTGAGTACTCATCCAAAGTACTCGCAAGCAAGGATCTACACTATATATGCATCGGTATCAATGAAAAGGGTAGTATCTGTGGACTAAGCTGCAGAATGCCAGAATAAGAGAGGGAGAAGCTAGTCCTATCAAAGACTAGCACCTTCTGGAAGCCACCGTCTTGCAGCAAGAGGGGGAAGTAGAGTAGTATAACATAAGTCATATTTATGTTGTTGTTCCAACGCTCCGGGATCCTTTCTCGACTCCCGAAGCAACATATCCAAACAATGCCTCAGCATCCAGTTCTAGTTGTAGCAATGGGATACAACTCCAAGTGTCCGTTACCGTAGGACGGGCTATCGATAGATGTTTTCTTCCTTGCAGGGGTGCACCAACTTACCTACCACGCTTGCTTAACTCCGGCCGGACACACCATCAGGTCATGCCCGCCCTCGGCCAAACAATACGCCGCAACCCGACCTAGGCTTAATAGAGAGGTCATGCATGCCAGACTAAACTCTATGCCCCTAGGGGTCATGGGCCAATCACCCCGGGAACTCCTGCACATTGCGTACGTGGCCGGTGAGCAGACCTGGGCTACCTCCTTAAAAAGGCAGGTGCTTACGCAGTCCAACCCGGCGCGCGCCGCTTAGTCGCAATGATGTCAGTTAAGCTTCGGCTGATGCATATGATGCAGAACGCCCATACTATGCCCACGTGGTGGTTAGCGCTATCAGGCCAGAGGCCCCTTGGATCAAATATCCAAACCGTTTAGTGTCTTGGGAACGCGCAGTAACGAGCATAGACTCACGATCATGTGACCCCATCGCCCCGTCTCGAGGACTTGCGGCAAGGGCGAGTGCTCGGCCACGCCTCGTATTTATCTCGCGGGCACCTTCTAGGTCAACCCGACTACACAATACTCGCAATTAAGCTCGCGCGGGTACCCCTCAGGGTCGACCTGACTTTAGTAACAAGGTTCAGGGTAAAGTCATAGTAAACATAGTAACTGTATGTCTAACACCAAAGGGAAACCTGAGGAAATCACCCTCGATGGAATTCCACCTGATGTTTAACGTCAAGGTGAACGAAAGAGGAGTCACCCTCGAGGTCCACTCTTGAGGAGTTGCACGATAGTGTCGTTATCGGGAGTGGAGAAGGAGGAAATCACCCTCGATGACCATAACCGATGAACTATCCTACAAGGTTAACATCAGAAGTGCTGATGAGGTCTCACCCTCGGCACTCGATAGTAACCCAGTACTGTCGAGCAACAAGGGGAAAGTGATGTGCGGTGCCGGAGCCTGGTCTTCGATCCCGTTGATCGAGTCTTCTGATAATCCAGCGGGGCAGTCGGGATAATGTGGGGGGGGGGGTCACTGGTGGATCTCTAACCAGCCTATACTAACAGTTTAGTATAAACATGTAAGGTATGAAAGCAGGTATCAACAACAGGTTATGCATCAGAATAGAATCATACAAAAAGCAGTAGCAGTTCTAATGCAAGCATAAGAGAGAAGGAAATGGGCGATATCGGAATGATCAAAGGGGGTTGGCTTGCCTGGTTGCTCTGGCAAGAAGGAGGGGTCGTCAACACCGTAGTCGATCACCGAGGTAGCATCAGTCTCGCGGTCTACCGGAGAGAAGAGGGGGAAGAAACAATAAATACAAAGCATACAGATGCAACAAGGAAGCACGACATGTCATAGCGTAGTGTTAGGGTGCTCTAACGCGGTGCTACACGATACGAGCGAAGCGGAAAACATCCGGGAAAGTATCCCCGGTGTTTCGTGTTTTCGGACAGATGAATCGGAGGGGGAATGTTGCAGGTTCACTATGCTAGGAACAAGTGGCGAATAAACGGACCGCGTATTCGGATTCGTCTCATCGTTCTGAGCAAATTTCATATATAAAACTTTTTCATCCGAGTTACGGTTTATTTTATATGATTTTCTAAAGATTTAAACTATATTATGAGAATATTATTAATTACTAAATTCTACAGAAAATAGTAATGGCATCAGCATGATGTCATCATGACATCAACAGTCAACCAGTCGGTTGACTGGTCAACCTGTTAAGCGGGGCCCGCCTGTCATTGTCTCATCTAACTAACTGCAGTTTTTAGATTAGCTAATCTACTAAATTAGGTTAATTGGGATTAATTAAGATAATTAATCATTTAGTTAACTAATTAATTAACTAATATATATTTTTAACCACTGTTTTTTTTCGGATGGGGCCCCAACTGCCAGTGGCACAAAGGCCACTGGAGCGGGTTTAACGGGCGCGGGCGGGATTGGCCGTCGGGACGGACCCAGACGACGGCCACGGCGGGGCCTCGGCCCCAAGCACGGGCCGGGGCGGCCACGACGAGGCGCCGGCCCCCGGCGCCGGCCGGGGCGGTCGATGGGGCACCGACATGATCGGTGGGGAGGCGGCGGCCGCGGTGATGGGCGGCAGGCGACGGCGGGCTGGCGGTGGCCGGCGGGAGGCGCTGCGGTGGCGACAGTCAACAACGCAGCAGTGCGGGTGGTGGCCACGCCGTTGCGCACTGGGCAGAGGCGGCTAGCGGCAGTAGTGGCAGCGCCGCAAGCAGCAACAGGCAGCGCAGCCGCTGCTTGGCGCGGCCGAGGCGCCTGGTAGGCAAGGGCAGGGGGCGCACAGGAGGGCGCACGGGGTGTGGCCAGGGCGCGCGAACACGGCCAGGGGCAGCCGGTCATAGCCAGAGGGCGCGGGTGAGCACACGCATACATGGGAGCTCGGGCCACGGCGTACAATGATGTACAAAGGCACGGATCGAAGGGGAAACATGGGGAATCAAACGGGGTGCTCACTGTGAGCATGTAGGCGAGGTCGGGGAGGCCGGAGGCGGACCGGAGTCGTGGCAATGATGGCGGATGCCGGCGATGTACGCTGTGGAGACGGGCTCGATGGAAAATGTATGCGACCTCCTAGCTCGGGCCGATGCTCGTAGCCAAAGTAGGGGAAGGTGGCGCAACTCCTGGACGCCTTGGCACGACGAGGGGAGGTTGGCAGCCACGGGATCGACGAGGTGGCGGCGGTTGTGTCTCGGGCGCGAGCGAATCTAAGAGGGGAAGGGCGAGAGAGGGGAGAAGTGGGAGAGGCAGGGTGACCTAGGGTTAGGGGAGGACGTCGAGGCTTATAGGTCAAGAGGGAGGTTGCCGATGGCCACCACGCAAGGCTCGGCATGGCCATGGTGCCTCGGATGGCCTCCACGCCTCTGTTATGTGAACAGAGGAGAGGGAGCTCCAAGCGGGTTGGGCCGCACTGTAGCTAATGGGCTAGAGTGCACAATGCCTCATAGCTCCTTTTCCTTTTTGGTTTTTCTTTTCTTTTATTTGTTCTGATTCACATTTTAATTATACAACATATAGGGTTTGTAAAATAAGAGACTTTGGTCCATAATTTATAATGCAAATTTAGACACTGCCATAAAATGTTTTGGGGGGCTCTTAAATTAGTTTGGAATTTTAACAAACTTAAAAAAAGCAATTAAATATTATACTAGCCACATTTTTACTTTATTTTTTTCACACTTAGACACTTTATAAAAAGGTTGGTTCTCCACAATAATTAGTTATGGATTGTTTGCCACATTTTGAACATAGTTTCGACATTTAGAAACTTTAATTATTTGACATTTGATTAAATTTTTAATTTGACTCGTGTTTGAATCTAAGCAGGATTTATCAACAGTAAAAGCGATGACATGGCATCAGTAGCAGAGGATTACTGTAGCTTAATTATCCAAGTGTTATAATTCTCCTCCACTACAAGAAATCTCGTCCCGAGATTTAAGGGGTAGAGTTAAGGTGAAGGATTGGTTAAGAAATTCTAACGAGTCTTCTCGCTCTTGGTTGCTCTTCTCGAAGAGGTTGACCCATTATGTTGATGTCTCCAATCCGTTGAATCAAGGCATCCAGATGAAGTCATCATCCTTTCTTCGGGGATCTTGATCGTACTTATGAATAGGAAAGGGGTATCTCAATAACGATAGAATCCTAGATGGGGTAAACATCATGGGTTATCCCATGAAGGAATACATGAGTATCTCTCGAGTTGAACGAATAAAACACGTCAAGAGCCAAGTAATAAGGTACAATAAGAAGTTTCAAACAGATAGACAATCGTTCGATGTCTGAAGCAAAGTGTGAGAAAGGGGGTCCACAGCATCGGGAATAGATCATCTCTCGGAAGGTGGTTCGTGACAACACACAAAGCCAAGAGCATATGATACTTCGGAATAAAAGATATACATGAGAGTCAGTTTCCGATCCTATGGAACTGTGGGTTATGGGCCCACCATGTGGGTTCAAAGTAGAAAGGGGGCCGATAGCAAGGCATGTCGGATGAAATACTGTCAATTATTTTGCCAACAACGTTGGTACCCAGAGCGAGGGACGAAGAGAACTATTTTCCTGCTCGTTGAACGAGGCGGACCAATAGGCAAAGTTCTCATCCATCAGTAGCTACCGGAATGTCACCAACAATAGTAACATGGTCTCTCTGACAAGGTTGTACATCGAGGTGTTTTATAAGCAGGGAATTATTTCTTCTTATATCATATAGATCACAAGAAGGTTAAACAAACCAATGGAAAGGAAAAAGTGGTTATTAGTTTAACCAGACCAGTGGAAAGGAAAAGGTGCTTATACCAAAGTATTAGAGTATATGCTTCCCAAGAACAAACAGAGCATGATATACATGACAGGACATCAAGTACTTATCCATTTAGTCCATTTAGTTAATGGGGCAAGGAGAATCATGATGTTTACCCATATATCGGTGTTTGGATAATTTATCAAGAAACATTTAGCATTGCGCCTCCAATGTTCCTAATGATGTTTGGAGTAACACAGTCATACTTTTGGATAGCATTGACATGGTCATCAGGTAAAGGCCGGACCTTGGGAACACAAAGGATCCATCGGGAATTACTTAAACACCTCATGCAATTTTATCAGGGAAGATGAGGAGGTGGCCGATGGTTTCAACGAAAATCCATTGACGTGTCAAAAAGGATGTATTTCCAAACTTTAAATGAACAAATTCGTGTTGGGGGAGGCAAGAATGTTGTCGAAGATAACATAATTCATCGAGGGGCAAGGATGGTATTTCTCATCATGAATTCAATTGATAACCTAAAAGAGCATCAGAATGTTGATGATGATCACGACACATTTGTCGAGAGATTTCATGAAGATGTAATCGATTGACGACGACATCAAGTCAAAGGAATGATGAAGCAAAAAGTTATTCGAACCACGGGTATGACACAAACTTGAAATCAAGCTTGTTATTTGAGGTGAAAAGATATGACGAGGAAGATCATCGTAAGTTTGGCTCATCGTCAAAAGTTGTGTTCCGGGAAGAAGTACCAGGTAGCACAGTTAAAAAGATGCACGATAATGATGTAGCCGATCAGGTTAGATATGAATTCAAGAATTAATAAACTCATAAGCAATGGAGATTACTTAGAGTTATTGAATCATAGTGCAGAATTGATTCATTTATCGATGTCTTTGAGTGTCTAACAACTCAGAACCCCGGGAAAATTGGAGTCAGTGAAAATGTAACACATAATGAAGAACTCATCAGAAGTTATGTAGTTCCGTGATATTCTCGAGATACCAGGGGTAATACTCGACGACAGCTCAAAGTAGAGGTTGGGCTGGGGTATTGCTCTGTAGGAGACAAGTGCTTGAACTTGCACGAGAAATGGTAGTTAAAGAAGAACATGGTCGGAACCACGATTGTAAAAGGGCAGTTCCCAGATATCAAGGGGATAATTAAGTTAAGAGAAGCTTTCATGATAAGATCTACATCGTGTCCATGGGCATGAACAAAAAGTTCAAGGTTGACTCCCACTCCTTCAATGCATAACCTTTCATTCACTGCTCTATTAAAAATAATTTGATTGTGAATACTTGCCTGGTGAATTACCAGGGGAGTAAGAACCTTGGAAAATTTTCGGGTTCGCACATATTAAGGAGGGCATAAGTTCAACCCATCGGGGCATCTTAGACTCATACTACGCAAACTTGAGGAGAAAATTATACAAGGTCGAAAGCAGAGCATGGTTGAGAAAGCAGATGATATATTTTACCCAAGGCATCATATATCATGGCAGAACTCACAAGGTGTTTGAATATGAAGGACACTTTCAGATAAAATCCAACAAAGGATCCGGTGGTCTACAAGGGATCTGATGTGAGCATCGGTACTCAACCAGAAGAAGAAAGAATGCAATGGTATCAGTTTATATAAACAACTGACTATTTCAACACTCAAATGCAAAAGGAATTATGATTTCCAAATCAAGGGATCAGAAGCAACGCTCTGATTAAGGATGGGTAAGTTGAAATGACTTAGGGGTGCAATCGACGACAATTTGGTTGGTCGAGAACCAGCTCATATTCGGAATGACGTCTGAGCTGCAAGAACGAATTCTAGTTTGACTCATGATTGCGAGTATTTGCAACCTATTGAATCAATAAGATCAGAAAGTCAATCACAAAGGATTTTAATGAATATTGCCATACATATGGAATTAACCATAATGCAAGCAGCTAAAACTTTCCAGAACAATAGGTTGCTGAGGATTTTGGAAGATTGAATAGCGTTTCAAAGACCTTTCTGAAACGCATGAACAACTAGGGATGAACGAATTCCGAGTAAGTGTGAGGAAGTATTCATACATGTATTCATGCGGAAAAGGAGCTGCAAGGCAGCATGCACGAAGGATTCTCGGAATATCCGAAGTATTTCAGGGTATCTTGTAATAACAAGAGCAATTGGGAATAATTTTAAGAGCGACAGGTGTAAGTATTTATTCATGGGGATATTTCGGTGGTAGGCCGCAAAAGCATTGGGCACAAAGTCTCAAGAGAACATCGAAGAGTATCTTCATAATCTTCTGGTGCAGCAGGCGTTCATCTGGAATGAAGGGTTCTCCGGGAGAAAGTATTTACGAGAACCTAGATTGGAGTTAGCAAAATCTTTTAACCCGAATAGTAGAGAGATCAGAGCCCCAGAGTATAGACGAGGAATAAAATATCCTAATGCCACCCAATGGCGACGTGGGCCCGTAAGCCACACAGCCATGTTAGTAAAACGGGTTTTCAAGACTAGACTCAAGTTCGGCCAGGGAGTTGGAAAGGGGGGGTTCCTATAGGCAGTCGGCTATGATACCAACTTGTGACACCCCTGATTTGACCGTACACTAATGATGTACGCAAATGTGTACGACCAAGATCAGGGACTCACTGGAAGATATCACAACACAGCTCTAGACACAAATTAAAATAATACAAGCTTTATATTACAAGCCAGGGGCCTCGAGGGCTCGAATACACAAGAGTCAGCAGAAGCAATAATATCTGAGTACAGACAGAAGTTAAACAAGTCTGCCTTAAGAAGGCTAGCACAAAAACAACACGATCGAAAAGGCAAGGCCTCCTGCCTGGGACCTCCTAACTACTCCTGGTCATCAGCTGTCTCCACATAGTAGTAGGCTCCATCGGGGTAGTAACAGTCGTCAAAGGTGGCATCTGGCTCCTGGACTCCACCATCTGGTGGCATCAACCAGCAAGAAGAAAGAAGGGGGAAAAGGGGGAGCAATGCAACCGTGAGTACTCATCCAAAGTACTCGCAAGCAAGGATCTACACTACATATGCATCGGTATCAATGCAAAGGATAGTATCTGTGGAATAAGCTGCAGAATGACAGAATAAGAGGGGGAGAAGCTAGTCCTATCGAAGACTAGCATATTCTCGAAACCACCGTCTTGCAGCAAGAGGGGGAAGTAGAGTAGTATAACATAAGTCATATTAATGTTGTTGTTCCAACGCTCCGGGATCCTTTCTCGACTCCCGAAGCAACATATCCAAACAATGCCTCAGCATCCAGTTCTAGTTGTAGCGATGGGGATACAACTCCAAGTGTCCGTTACCGTAGGACAGGCTATCGATAGATGTTTTCTTCCCTGCAGGGGTGCACCAACTTACCCACCACGCTTGCTTAACTCCGGCCGGACACACCATCAGGTCATGCCCGCCCTCGGCCAAACAATACGCCGCAACCCGACCTAGGCTTAATAGAGAGGTCATGCACGCCGGACTAAACCCTATGCCCCCAGGGGTCATGGGCCAATCACCCCGGGAACTCCTGCACATTGCGTACGTGGCCGGTGAGCAGACCTGGGCTACCTCCTTAAAAAGGCAGGTGCTTACGCAGTCCAACCCGGCGCACGCCGCTCAGTCGCAATGACGTCAGTTAAGCTTTGGCTAATGCATACGACACAGAACGCCCATACTATGCCCACGTGGTGGTTAGCGCTATCAGGCCAGAGGCCCCTTGGATCAAATATCCAAACCGTTTAGTGTCTTGGGGACGCGCGGTAACGAGCAGAGACGCATTTTCATGTGACCCCATCGCCCCATCTCGAGGACTTGCAGCAAGGGCGAGTGCCTGGCCACGCCTCGTATTTATCTCGCGGGCACCTTCCAGGTCAACCCGACTACACAATACTCACAATTAAGCTCGCGCGGGTACCCCTCAGGGTCGACCCGACTTTAGTAACAAGGTTCAGGGTAAAGTCATAGTAACCATAGTAACTGTATGTCTAACACCAAAGGGAAACCTGAGGAAATCACCCTCGATGGAATTCCACCTGATGTTTAACGTCAAGGTGAACGAAAGAGGAGTCACCCTCGAGGTCCACTCTTGAGGAGTTGCACGATAGTGTTGTTATCGGGAGTGGAGAAGGAGGAAAGCACCCTCGATGACCATAACCGATGAACTAACCTACAAGGTTAACATCAGAAGTGCTGATGAGGTCTCACCCTCGGCACTCGATAGTAACCCGGTAGTGTCGAGCAACTAAGGGGAAAGTGATGTGCGGTGCCGGAGCCTGGTCTTTGATCCCGTTGATCGAGTCTTCTGATAATCTAGCGGGGCAGTCGGGATAATGTGGGGTGGGGGGGTCATTGGTGGATCTCTAACCAGCCTATACTAACAGTTTAGTATAAACATGTAAGGTATGAAAGCAGGTATCAACAACAGGTTATGCATCATAATAGAATCATACAAAAAAGCAGTAGCAGTTCTAATGCAAGCATAAGAGAGAAGGGAATGGGCGATATCGGAATATCAAAGGGGGTTGGCTTGTCTGGTTTCTCTGGCAAGAAGGAGGGGTCATCAACACCGTAGTCGATCACCGAGGTAACATCAGTCTCGCGGTCTACCGGAGAGAAGAGGGGGAAGAAACAATAAATACAAAGCATACTGATGCAACAAGGAAGCACGACATGTCATAGCATAGTGTTAGGGTGCTCTAACGCGTTGCTACATGTCGGTGTATTTGGATCGACACCTATGGGATCACAAGAATCCCTACTACGGTTGCGGGGCGCGGGGTTGAGAGAAGAGCGGATCTAACGATCAGGACACGGTTCCTTTACCCAGGTTCGGGCCGCAAAGATGCGTAAAACCCTACTCCTGCTTTGGTGGATTATATGTTGGTGTTCTTCAGCTAACGAGGAGCTCCAAAAGAGTCGTGAGGGGTGCCGAAAAGCCGAATCCTTCTCCTGGTCGCCTCGGGCCTCCTTTTATAGGGAAAAGGGGTTGCCACAGTGGCACACAGGAGGTGGAAAGGGTACAGTGATGCGAGGTTATCCCTCGCATTACAGGACAAGGTGCATTTAATGCGCCCTGGTTAGGTGTCCTTGCTATATCGGGGACGAGGGGAGACGCCCGTCTTGTCCGTCGCCGCTCCTCCTCGTGACGACACACGCCCTGGCCAACGGTGCCTGAGGTGCCATGTAGGCAGACAGGCAGCTGAGGTGGCGCAACGGCGGGCCTCCATGAAGATCTGTGGGTTGCCACGCAGGAGCCTGTCCAGCTGGTTGGGTCGACAGCTGCGTGGGTCGGTGGAAACCCAGTTGGTGCGGGCCTGATGGTGGCCCCGTGGGTGTCCTCGGCAAGGGTCTTGCCGTGGCGCCTGCTGTCATCCCCGGCAAGGTGCTTGCTGGGGGCCTTGTGGACCTCCTTGGCTGGGATCCCGCCAAGGGTCGTCGTCTTCTTACCTTGCATCTAATCTTGAAGGTCTTCACTGGATGCCACCACGGGGATATCTCCCGAATCCTCCCCCATGGGGGTGGTGGACTCAAGGGTGATTGGCTCCGTAGGC
>LR738715.1:230561594-230571790 GCA_902687465.1 Secale cereale | reverse complement strand
TCGAGCTGCCGCGGCAAGGGTCTTGCCGGGGGTGCCAGAGCCGGCCCCGGCAAGGATCTTGCCGGGGGAAACCGCTTCGTCCCCTTGCTCTTCGTGGTCTTGTTCTTAGTGTCGCTCCAGTCTTCATCAAGCTTCAGTCTTCCCTCGGTTTACCTCCCTTGCCATGTTTGGTGTGGTGGCGCCGTGGCTCAGACTGCCCGTGCACAGTCATAGGGGTACAAAAAGCGTAGCCCCTTTTTGTACACCGACAGGAGCCCCCAGGCCTGGGCCACACATAAGCGCGACACGTTGTTGGGCCAGGCCCAGAACGGTGCGCGGGCAGGCGGGGTGGTTCCCACCGTGGTAAAAATTTCTCGCGCTGCGCCTCCCACGGCCCGCGCGCGCGGCGCGGGGTGGAGGGGCGTGCGTGACATGGGCGGCATGCGTGGGGCGGTTTCCGCACGCATGCGTCACGTCGCAGTAAATGTGAAAGGAGGCGGCCCGCGCCTTCCCCATAAACGGGAGAAGGTGTGGGGGCGTGGCCCACTGACTGGATGGGGCCGAGGCGCGGTCTGCTAGGCGTCCACTCCCCACGATCACGGGGTGGGGAGAGGTCGCCTCACCCGTCCCTTCGGTCCCGCGTGTTCGCCACGTGCCTTCCATGCGTTCGAGGTGGCGAGCGGTGGAGGCGGGAAACCGAGTCGTCGTTGGTTGGGGCGGCGGGTCGGTCCCAGCCCCTCTCGCCTTCTACGTCTTGATTGGCCGAGCAGGGCGGTCGAGCTCCAGCCCCGCCTCTTTATAAAGGGCGGAGGGAGGGGACGGCGCTCCGCACTCCTCCATCTTATTTCTCCTTCAGCTTCTGCTCCTTTCTTCTATCCGCCCTGAAGAAGGAAAACCCCGGCTCCTCAATGGTGGCGGCGAGGGTCGCCGCTCGACAACGCGTCCCCCCTTTTCCTGCACCCGCAGTGGACGAACCAGCTACGAGGGGAAGAGGGAGGGGGCGAGGCCGTGGGCGAGGCCGGGGTGCTCGGGGAAGAGGAAGACGGGGCGGCTCGCCGGCCTCGCCCCCGCCAGCAGCTCCTCCTCCGGTGGAAGGTCATGTTGGAGATGACCCCTGTGAATTCTTCATTAGGATGCGAAGGTCGCCGCGCCGTCGCCTTCGTCTCCCGACCCCGTTTGCGCGGGAGATGGAGGCTAACACGTCGGAGTCGTTGTGGTTGCACATGAGGGGTTGTGGGATCAGTGGCACGCGAGCCCTCGTCGACTTCCCCGCCCCTCATGTGATGTATCTTCGCCGAGGATGGAAGAGGTTCGCTCGCATCCACAGCCTGACGGACGGGCTCACCCTCCACTTCAAGCTGATGGGGGATGGACACCTCTCCGTCAAGGTCTTCGGGCACCTCGGAACTCGCGCGAGGTGCTGCATGGAGAGCTCCTCCGACGACGAAGACTCCTCCTCGAACGAGGGTGACGTGGAGGACAGCGACAGTGATGACAAGGGCGGGGGACGGCAGGATGATGGGTCCGACTAGGTGTCGGGCGCCGCTCCTCGTGGCACTGGCGACCCCATCATCCGCGTCGCCGGCTCCTTGAACTTCTCGGGGTCGTCTCCTTGGCGGCTGGCATAGGGAGGCAGCGAAAGAGGAATAGGAAGAAGGTGGGCGGCAAGGTCGTCATGTCGGAGTATGCGGGCACCGACGCCTTCGTCTCCTACTGACGTCATGCCGCCTCGTCTTCGAGCTCAACCTCCGGCGCCATCATCACCATCCAGCCCTGGGGAGGCCGCCGAGATGGCTTCTCGGTGTCTTCTGCCACCCGTAGCTCGCCTAGGCGCCCCTTCTGCCCTTCTCGCCTCCTTGACCTACCTCCTGAGGAGAGGGACAAGAAAGGCATTACGGGCATCTTATCTCTTTTTAGTCTGTAAGCCTTCGGGCATCTGTAAAGTTTAAAACTTGTAATCCCCCTTATTCATGTTTTTCATTCCCTATGGACTGTACCTGAATGGAATATTTTTAATGAAAAGGGAATGTCTGCCGGGTCCTTTGTTCATAGGTAAAAACCCACAACAGGGAATAAATCCCTGATATCCTTAAGATAAACATTTTCTCGCCCAGCAACAGGCCCTATCGTTTCCCTACTTCGCTCGATCACGCCCTTGGCGGAGGCAGGGATGAAGCGGGCCTAGGCTCCTCGTTTTACCCTTTTGCTGCCGCGACTACGACCAAACTTGGTCCCAGGGACGAGCCTTAGGACCTAGAGTTATGGGAGCACGGTAGCTTAAGGAAAAGAACGAGGTTTCACATACTTCAGTCCAGAACGGAATGCATGACAAGGTAAAAAGGACTTATCTAAAATTGCAGCCCCCGGCAACCCTGGTCTGTTGCAGGCGAATTCTTGCTCTTGTAGCCTCCGGCAATGCTGGCTTGCCGGGGCCTAAGTACTGATTTGTTCTTCTCTCCTCCCTCCATGTGGCCTCGGCAAGGATGCCTATGCGTCCTGTAAACCAAGGAAGACAGAGGAAAGACAAAGACTCGACCTCTAAGCTAGGGGTTAGCCGCTACTAAGCACTATCAACCCTAACCAAGGATGAGACTCGACTCAGCATGCATGCTAAAACTCAGGGCGCCAGCGCTTCATTTATTTATGCTCAGGGTCTGCGCCTGGCTTTGTACAAAGGGTTACATGCCTTGCCGGCAAGGATTGTACAAAAGGGTGGCTTGCCGGGAGGCCCGACAAGCTGCGCCTTATGGGTAAAACTTGCGAAGATGCTCGATGTTCCAGGAGTTACTCACCGGAACGGCATCCTTGGTCTCCAGCGGACTGCGCCAGGCCTGGTGACTCGTATTACCCGATAAGGGCCCTCCCACTTGGGTGTCAACTTGTTCGTATTCCTGGCCGATTGAACGCACCGGAGAACAAGGTCACCTTCCTCAAAGCTTCGGGCATGAACCTTGCGGCTATGGTAGCGGCACAAGGCTTGCTGGTAGCGCGCTGCTCTCACAGCCGCCCGAAGACGATCTTCCTCAAGGAGCATCGCGTCATCTTGCCGCAATTGCTCTTGCTCAAGCTCATCATAAGCAAGCACTCGAGGTGACCCGTATATGAGTTCCGTGGGGAGAGCTGCTTCTGCCCCGTATATCAGGGCAAATGGCGTCTGGCCGGTGGCTCGATTTGGCGTCGTCCTGATCGACCAAAGAACCGTCGGCAGTTCATCAATCCAGCGCCTCCCGCTCTTGTGCAGCCTGTCAAAGGTCTTTGTCCTTAATCCTCGCAGCACTTCAACATTTGCCCTCTCAGCTTGACCATTGCTTGGGGGTGAGCAATGGAAGCGAAACAGACCTTGCTGCCGAGGTTTTGGGTATATTGCATGAAGGTGCGGCTTGTAAACTGTGTGCCGTTGTCGGTGATAATCCTGTTGGGTACACCAAAACGGCACAATAGCCCCTTGAAGAACTTGACGGCTGACTGAGCTGTGACCTTCCTCACCGCCTCCACTTCTGGCCACTTTGTGAACTTGTCGATTGCAACGTACAAGTACTCAAAGCCCCCGACGGCACGGGGGAAAGGGCCCAGTATGTCGAGCCCCCAGACCGAGAAGGGCCAGGAGAGAGGAATGGTTTGAAGGGCTTGAGCTGGTTGATGAAGCTTCTTTGAATGGAATTGGCACGCTTCACACCTGGTGACCAGCGCCGCCGCATCCTGGAGGGCAGTGGGCCAGAAGAAGCCTTGCCGGAATGCCTTGCCGGCAAGGGCTCTTGACCCTATGTGGGATCCACATATGCCTCCATGTATTTCCGCCAACAGCTCCAGTCCTTCCTCTCGAGGGATGCACTTCAATTTCACACCGTTCGGTCTCCTCATGTACAGGACGACATCGACGAACTGATACTTGGCGGACCGACAAGCTACTTGCTCAGCTTCTTCCTGCTCCTCAGGAAGTTCCCCAGTCTGAAGGAATCGAACGGTATGCTGCGCCCACGCTGGAGCCTGGGGCTCGACGGCGAGGACTAAAGGCATTTCCTCCTCCAAGGGAGTGCCCACCTCGACGGCAAAAGCTTGACGCTCCGCCGGAGTTAGCCCTCCGATGGTGGGCTCAGTGTCCTCGGCAACATCCTTGCCGGCGGCTCCGGGGAGCGTGGCGGGAAAGTACTTGTCGGGCCCTGACTTCCTCCTCTTGTTCTGCTCTGTTGATGGATCAACGGATGGCTGAGAAAGCTGGAGCACAAAGGTACCTGGTTCCACAGGTAACTTGAGAGCAGCGCGCTTTGATAGGTAATCGGCGATGTCATTCTCCGCTCGGGGAACGTGCTCCGCCTGTATACCGTCAAAGCGCTCTTCCAACTTCCTCACTTCATCGACATAGGCCTTCATCAACGGGCTCTGGTAATCCTTGTTGACTTGTTTGATGACAAGCTGTGAGTCGCCTCTGACAATGAGCTTCTTGATTCCGAGGTCCGCCGCGATCCTAAGACCGGCAAGCAGCCCCTCGTACTCGGCAGTGTTGTTCGTTGACACCTCCCTAGGGAAGTGCATCTGGACCACGTACTTGAGGTGCTCTCTGGTGGGCGCGACCAGCAGCACGCCAGCCCCGACGCCCTGCAAAGAGAAAGCGCCGTCAAAGTACATGACCCAGTTGCAACTTGCCTCTTTGCCGGGGAGAGCAGTTTCTTGGACTTCTTCATCAGGCGTTGCAGTCCATTCTGCGACGAACTCTGCCAGGACTCGGCTCTGAATTGTCGAGGTGCTTTCAAACTTGAGGCCAGAGCTGGACAGCTCCAGTGCCCACTCCACAATCCTTCCCGTTGCATCTGGATTGTGCAATATCCATTGCAGAGGGAGGCGAGTGACGACAGTGATCTCGTGCGCCTGGAAGTAGTGACGCAGCTTCCTCGAGGCCATAAGAAGGCCGAAGAGCAGTTTCTGCACACCGGAGTACCTTGACCTAGCCCCCTGCAAGAGGGAGCTAACGAAGTAGACCGGGTGCTGCATCATCTTCTTCTTCGGCTGCACTCCAATCGGCTGTGTCGTCTCTACGCCAGTGGCACCAGGCTCCGTCACTGCTATCACCTCATCATCGATTTCTCTCTGCGCCACCAGTGCAGCACTGACCACCTGGTTCGTTGCCGCTAGGTATAACAGCAACGTTTCCTGTGGTCGAGGCGCAACCAGTATTGGCGTGGAGGAAAGATACTTCTTCAGATCCTGTAATGCTGCTTCTGCTTCCGGCGTCCACTCCATTGGGCCCGCCTTCTTCAAAATCTTGAAAAAGGGGAGGGCGCGCTCAGCAGACTTGGAAATGAATCTGCTCATGGCGGCAACACAGCCAGCAAGCCGACGCACATCCTTGACCCGTTTGGGTGCTCCAATCTGCTCTATAGCTTTGATTTTGTCCGGATTGGCTTCTATCCCATGCTGTGACACAAAGAACCCGAGAAGCTTGCCAGACAGAACGCCGAAGACGCACTTCACAGGGTTCAGCTTGAGGTTGATCTTGCGCAGGTTCACAAATGTTTCTTGTAAATCCGGTACAAGGGTTACATTGTCCTTGGTTTTGACCACTATATCATCCATATAAGCCTCCATATTTCTATGGAGCTGGGGTTCAAAACCAATCTGGACTGCCCTCGCAAATGTCGAGCCAGCACTCTTCAACCCGAAAGGCATTCGTACGAAACAGTACGTACCACATGGGGTGATGAATGCTGTCGTCTCTTCATATTCTCTCGCCATGAAGATCTGGTGGTAGCCGGAGTAGGCATCGAGGAATGATAGCAGGTCACACCCTGCCGTGGAGTCGACAATCTGGTCTATGCGTGGCAACGGGAAGGGGTCCTTGGGACAAGCTTTATTGATATCTATGTAATCAATACACAGCCTCCACTTCCCATTTTCCTTGCGCACTACCACTGGATTGGCCAACCACGTTGGGTGGAGCACTCCTCTCACCATACCCGCAGCTTCCAGTTTCCAGATGTCCTCGGTGATGAACTCCTGCCATTCCAAAGCTTGCTTCCTAACCTTCTGCTTGACGGGCCGCGCATGGGTGCAGACAGCAAGGTGGTGCTCAATCACCTCCCTAGGAACGCCGAGGATGTCGGATGCTTGCCAAGCAAACACGTCGACATTCGCCCGCAGGAAGGTGATGAGCGTGTCTTCCTATTTGTTGTCAAGGGCGGAGCTTATGGTAAAGGCCCCTCCTGTGCCGTCCTCCTTGACAGAAACCTTCTTGGTTCCTGGCGGCGTAGCCCTTGATCTCTTGTTTCCGCCGACGGAGCTCTCTGGCATGTCCTCGACGGGGGCGCGACACTCCGAAGAGGTGTGCTTGTCGGAGTGGGTGTCAGAGGTCTCGTCGATCTTCTTCTTTCCGGTGGAGCTCTCAGGCACGTCCTCGACGGGAGCACAGCACTCCGAAGAGGTGCGCTTGCCGGAGTGGGCGCCCGAGGTCTCGCTGGTCTTGTTCTTCTTTCCGGTGGAGCTCTCAGGCACGTCCTTGACGGGAGCACAGCACTCCGAAGAGGTGCGCTTGCCGGAGTGGGCGCCCGAGGTCTGGCCGGTCTTCTTCCCTCCCGGGGCTCCGGTGGCAGGAGCAAGTGCCCCCGTAGCGGCAGTTGCTGCAACTGCTTGCTGGTACAATTGGTCGGCGCAAATCAGCGCGTCTTTCTTGTTGGAGGGCATGGTGATGATCGTCACGGGCCCTGGCATCTTCAGGGTGTTGTACGCATAGTGCGATGCCGCCATGAACTTGGCCAGCGCTGGGCGTCCAAGGATCCCGTTATAAGGCAGGGGGATCCTGGCGACATCGAACACGATCCTCTCCGTCTTGTAGTTCAGATCACTCCCAAAAGTCACGGGAAGTGTGACTTTCCCCTTTGGTTGGCTCCTTCCTGGGCTGACCCCTTGAAACGTGCCCGTCTCCTCGAGGTCTCCGTCAGGAACTTGTAGCTTCTCGATTACGGTGGGCGAGAGTAGGTTGAGGCCGGCCCCGCCATCGACTAGCATCTTTGTCACCTTGAGGTTGCGTATTGTTGGTGAAACCAACAACGGTAAGCACCCGACCGCAGTAACGTGATCAGGATGATCCTCGGCGTCAAAGATGATAGGTGTGATGGACCATTTCAGCGGCTTTTGGGCACTGGGCGATGGCTCTGCCGCAATAATATCTCGCGCCCACTGTTTAAGCTGGCGGTGAGAAGCATGCAACGAAGCGCCACCATCGACGCACATGGCGTCCGTAGCCTTCTGAAACTCTTGGCCACCGGACTCGTCGTCCTCTTCGTGATCGTCGTCTTCTGGTCTTATATCGCGGCCCCGGGCGGGCCTTTCTTGTTGTTTCTCTTTGCCGCAACGGCCTGCTTGGCCGTCACGCTTCTTGCTGGATCCCTCAACGTCGTCCTGGCCCTTCTCCTTGTCCCGCCTCTCGTATTCAGCTCTTTGTTTCTCAGCAAGGAGCTCAACCTGGTGGCAGTCCTGGAGATCATGGCCTTTGGTGCGATGGATCTTGCAGTACCGTTTGCCGGAGTTTCCTGGCTTCTCGGCGGCCGCCAAGGCCCGGCAGGCGACACATCTGGCAATTTCCTTGCCAGGGTCACCCGCCTTGGTTTTCTTGGCGGAGCCGGCGTCATCAGATCCCTCGATGGCAAGCACGGCCTTCCCCTTGCGCTTCCTGTTACGGTTCCGGCCCATCTTCACTAGAATAGCGGTATCTTCATCTGAGGAATCGGTTTTCGCACTGGCGCTCTCGCCGGGGTACTTCCTTCCCTCTTCGGCCCGGGCACATCTGTCGGCAAGAATTTAAAGTTCTGCCACATCCTTCACCTTGGTCATCGCCAGTTCTTCGCGCATCTTGCGGTTGCGCATGTTCTGGTGGAACACGCTGATGATAGCGGCAGGGTGAACATGGGGGATATTGTACTGTACCCGGCTGAATCTCTGTATGTACTTGCGCAGAGTCTCGCCTTCCTTCTGGGGTATGACATGCAGGTCACTCGCTTGGCCATGGGCTTGATGGCCTCCTGTAAAGGTGCCAACAAACTCATGGCACAAGTCGGACCAGGAGGAAATAGAGTCTACTAGCAAGTGCATCAACCACGACATGGCGTTAGGTTTAAGAGCTAACGGAAAGTAATTCGCAAGCACCTTATCGTCACGGGCCCCAGCAGCTTGCATCGCGATGGTGTAGATGTTGAGGAACTCCGATGGGTGGGTGTTGCCGTTATACTTCTCGCCAACGTCAGGTTTGAAGGTGCGGTGAGAGGGTCACTGGAACTGCCACAGCTCACGGGTGAAAGCCGGACAACCCACCTCGTAAGGTAGACCTCCAGGGCTTTCCGGTGCTGGGCGGTCCGCAGCAGGCCCTGCTCGCCTGTCTGACTGGTGGCGCGTTTCGCCCCGGCGCTCGATGGTGGTTCGAGCGTCTTCATGGGCTCGCTCCTGAAGAACTTGATGCTGGTCGCCGCGGGTCCGCGGGTCGGACGACGCTATGGAGATGGCGTCGCCCGCGACGTCCCGACGGGTCGACGCACGTGGCACTGGGCGAGGAGGAGGCGAATGCACCGTAGCCACGGCGCTGCCAGCTCTCCCGCCCATGGTGCATGGGACCCCATCGGAGCGTCGGCCCGGGAGCTCCGCTGGATTTAGGCCGTCCCCGTTGGCGACTGTGACAAGGCTTCGGATGGTGGCTCTCCATTCGTCGAGTTTCCTCGTAACGGGAGGAAAGTCGAGAAGCAACTGCGCGCGCGCCAAAGCTTCGGCTGGTGTCGGCGGTAACGAAACCTGCATGGATCGTGACGTGCTTCGACCCCTGACCGCATCAGGGGGAGCTCCATCACGAACCCGCGGTCGCCTATCGTCTCCACAAGCGCTTCGGTGAGCGGGCATGCCTTCTACGTCTCGGGAGCGGTGCTCGGGGCTCTTCCCATGGCGACGTCCGGGGTCTTCGGGATGACGACGCCGTTCGCCGCGCGCTGCTCGAGAAGAGCGCGTTTTTGGCACCGGCGTGGGAGTTCTGGAGGGCCTCGTGTCGTCCTCGGGTGGTGCGGCCGCGGCCTTGGAGGGCCCCACGCCACCCGCGGAGGGTCGGGTTCCATCTCTGGAACTGGCGATGTGTGGCCTGTTACCAGGCACGCAGGCATCGCCACCTCCCAAACTCCGGCTGTCGGGATGGCGTTGGTGTTCGCGAGCAGCGCCCCGAGTCTGTTCCGCGACTGGTCCACTGCTCGCCCGCGTCGGGACGGGCTGTCCGGCTTCTGACTGGCCAACCACCACCGCCGTCTTCTTCTTGGGCACCATGATGATGCAGAAGCTTCGAACTAACCGCTAAAGCCGATTCTCACAACTGCGCCCCCTACCTGGCGCGCCAAAGATGTCGGTGTATTTGGATCGACACCTATGGGATCACAAGAATCCCTACTATAGTTGCGGGGCGCGGGGTTGAGAGAAGAGCAGATCTAACGATTAGGACACGGTTCCTTTACCCAGGTTCGGGCTGCAAAGATGCGTAAAACCCTACTCCTGCTTTGGTGGATTATATGTTGGTGTTCTTCAGCTAACGAGGATCTCCAAAAGAGTCGTGAGGGGTTCCGAAAAGCCGAATCCTTCTCCTGGTCGCCTCGGGCCTCCTTTTATAGGGAAAAGGGTTGCCACAGTGGCACATGGGAGGTGGAAAGGGTACAGTGATGCGAGGTTATCCCTCGCATTACAGGACAAGGTGCATTTAATGCGCCCTCCTTAGGTGTCCTTGCTTTATTGGGGACGAGGGGAGACGCCTGTCTTGTCCGTCGCCGCTCCTCCTCGTGTCGACACGCGCCCTGGCCAGCGGTGCCTGAGGTGCCATGTAGGCAGACAGGCAGCTGAGGTGGCGCAACGGCGGGCCTCCATGAAGATCTGTGGGTTGCCACGCAGGAGCCTGTCCAGCTGGTTGGGTCGGCAGTTGCGTGGGTCGGTGGAAACCCAGTTGGTGCGGGCCTGATGGTGGCCCCGTGGGTGTCCTCGGCAAGGGTCTTGTCGTGGCGCTTGCTGTCATCCCCGGCAAGGTGCTTGCCGGGGGCCTTGTGGACCTCCTTGGCTGGGATCCCGCCAAGGGTCGTCGTCTTCTTACCTTGCATCTGATCTTGAAGGTCTTCACAAAGATCTGCATGCCACCACGGGGATACCTCCCGAATCCTCCCCCCATGGGGGTGGTGGACTCAAGGGTGATTCGCTCCGTAGGCGGGGGGGGG
>LR738715.1:230516365-230557419 GCA_902687465.1 Secale cereale | reverse complement strand
AGTTTTGGAATTAACCGGAGTGCCGGGGGGTTATCGGAACCCCCCCCCCCCCCGGGGAAGCTATGGGCCTTAATGGGCCATAGGAGAAAGAGAGTAGGAAGGCCACGGCTGGGCCGTGCGACCCCACCCCTTGGTCCGAATTGGACAAGGAAGGAGGAGGGGCGACGCCCCTTTCCTTCTCCCTCTGCCGCTCCTTCCTTCCCCCCTTCTCCCTCTTGGTGATTCCTACTAGGAATAGGATTGCAATCCTATTCCTAGTAGGATTGCTCCTCCTAGGCTCGCCATAGGGGCTGGTCGGCCTCTCCCTTGCTCCTTTATATACGGGGGCAGGGGGCACCTCTAGACACACAAGTTGATCTCTCCAGCTGTGTGCGGTGCCCCCTCCACAGAAACACACCTCGGTCATACCGTTGCAGTGCTTAGGCGAAGCCCTGCGCCAATAACTTCACCATATCCGTCACCACGCCATCGTGCTGACGAAACTCTCTCGTGAAGCTCAACTGGATCAGGAGCTCATGGGACGTCATGAAGCTGAACGTGTGCTGAACGCGGAGGTGCCGTACGTTCGGTGCTTGATTGGTTGGATCGCAAAGAAGTTCGACTACATCAACCGCGTCACTTGACGCTTCCGCTTTCGGTCTACGAGGGTATGTAGACACACTCTCCCCTCTCGTTCCTATGCATGTAGTAGATAGATCTTGCGTGATCGTAGGAAAATTTGGAATACTACGTTCCCCAACAGTGGCATCATGAGCCAGGTCTATGCATAGATGATATGCACGAGTAGAACACAATGAGTTGTGGACGATACTAGTCATACTGCCTACTAGCATGTCATACTTTGTTTCGGTGGTATTGTGAGATGAAGCGGCCCGGACCGACATTACGTGTACGCTTACGCGAGACTGGTTTCGCCGTTATGAGCACTCGTTGCTTAAAGGTGACTAGAGGGTGTCTGTCTATCTCGCTTTAGCTGAATCAAGTGTGGCTACGCCCGGTCCTTGTGAAGGTTAAAACAGCACATACTTGATGAAACATCGTTGTGGTTTTGTATGCGTAGGTAAGAACGGTTCTTGCTAAGCCCGTAGCAGCCACGTAAAACTCGCAACAACAAAGTAGAGGACGTCTAACTTGTTTTTGCTGGGCATGTTGTGATGTGATATGGTCAAGACATGATGGGTTATACGGTTTGGTATGAGATGATCATGTTTTGTAAAGTTATCGGCAACTGGCAGGAGCCATATGGTTGTCGCTTTATTGTATGAAATACAGTCGCCATGTAATTGCTTTACTTTATCACTAAGCGGTAGCGATAGTCGTGGAAGCAATAGTTGGCAAGACGACAATGATGTTACGATGGAGATCAAGGTGTCGCGCCGGTGACGAAGGTGATCATGACGGTGCTTTGAAGATGGAGATCAAAAGCACAAGATGGTGATGGCCATATCATGTCACATATTTTGATTGCATGTGATGTTTATCTTATTATGCTTTTTATTTTGCTTAGTACGACGGTAGCATTATAAGATGATCCCTTACAAAATTTCAAGGTATAAGTGTTCTCCCTAAGTATGCACCGTTGAGAAAGTTTGTCGTGCCGAGACACCACGTGATGATCGGGTGTGATAATCTCTACGTTCAAATACAACGGGTGTAAGCCAGTTTTGCACACGCAGAATACTCGGGTTAAACTTGACGAGCCTAGCATATGCAGGTATGGCCCCGGAACACTAGAGACCGAAAGGTCGAGCGTGAATCATATAGTAGATATGATCAACATAAGATGTTCATCATTGAAACTACTCCATCTCACGTGATGATCGTACATGGTTTAGTTGATTTAGATCACGTGATCATTTAGATGACCGGAGGGATGTCTATCTAAGTGGGAGTTCTTTAAGTAATATGATTAATTGAACTTTAATTTATCATGAACTTAGTCCTGATAGTTTTTGCATATCTATGTCGTTGTAGATCAATGGCCCGTGCTACCGTTCCTTTGAATTTTAATGCATTCCTAGAGAAAGCTAAGTTTAAAGATGATGGTAGCAGTTACACGGACTGGGTCCGTAACTTGAGGATTATCCTCATTGCTGCACAGAAGAATTATGTCCTTGAAGCACCGCTAGGTGACAAGCCCCCTCCCGCTAATGTAGACGCTTTGAATGTCTGGCAAACGCGGTCTGATGACTACACGATAGTTCAGTGTGCCATGCTTTACGGCTTAGAACCGGGACTTCAACGACGTTTTGAACGTCATGGACCATATGAGATGTTCCAGGAGTTGAAGTTAATATTTCAAGCAAATGCCCGGATTGAGAAATATGATATTTCCAATAAGTTCTATAGCTGCAAGATGGAGGAGAATAGTTCTATCAGTGAACACTTGCTCAGAATGTATGGTTACTACAATCATATGACTCAACTTGGTTGCAAAGTTGACGAGGACAGTGTTATTGATAGAGTTCTTCAATCACTGCCACCAAGCTATAAAGGCTTCGTGATGAACTATAATATGCAAGGGATGCAGAAGACAATTCCCGAGCTCTTCGCTATGCTCAAGGCTGCGGAGGTAGAAATCAAAAAGGAGCATCAAGTGTTGATGGTTAACAAGACCACTAGTTTCAAGAAAAAGGGCAAGGGAAAGAAGGGGAACTTCAAAAAGAATAGCAAGACAGTTGCTACTCCCGCGAAGAAACCCAAGCCTGAAACTGAGTGCTTCTACTGCAAAGGGACTGGACACTCGAAGCGGAACTGCCCCAAGTATTTGGCGGATAAGAAGGATGGCAAGGTGAACAAAGGTATATGTGATATACATGTTATTGATGTGTACCTTACTAATGCTCGTAGTAGTACCTGGGTATTTGATACCGGTTCAGTTGCTAATATTTGTAACTCGAAACAGGGACTACGGATTAAACGAAGATTGGCTAAGGACGAGGTGACGATGCGCGTGGGAAATGGTTCCAAAGTCGATGTGATCGCCGTCGGCACGCTACCTCTACATCTACCTTCGGGATTAGTTTTAGACCTAAATAATTGTTATTTGGTGCCAGCGTTAAGCATGAACATTATATCTGGATCTTGTTTGTTTTGAGACGGTTATTCATTTAAATCAGAGAATAATGGTTGTTCTATTTTTTTGAATAATATTTTTTATGGTCATGCACCCTTGAAGAGTGGTCTATTCTTGTTGGATATCGATAGTAGTGATACACATATTCATAATATTGAAGCCTAAAGATGTAAAGTTAATAATGATAGTGCAACTTATTTGTGGCACTGCCGTTTAGGTCATATTGGTGTAAAGCGCATGAAGAAACTCCATAGTGATGGACTTTTGGAATCACTTGATTATAAATCACTTGGTGCTTGTGAACCATGCCTTATGGGCAAGATGACTAAAACTCCGTTCTTTGGAATTGTGGAGCGAGCAACAGATTTGTTGGTAATCATACATACTGATGTATGTGGACCAATGAGTGTTGAAGCTCGCGGCGGGTATCGTTATTTTCTGACCTTCACTGATGATTTGAGCAGATATGGATATATCTACTTAATGAAGCACAAGTCTGAAACATTTGAAAAGTTCAAAGAATTTCAGAGTGAAGTAGAGAATCATCGTAACAAGAAAATAAAGTTTCTACGATCTGATCGTGGAGGTGAATATTTGAGTTACGAGTTTGGTCTTCATTTGCAACAATGTGGAATAGTTTCACAACTCACGCCACCCGGAACACCACAACATAATGGTGTGTCCAAACGTCGTAACCATACTTTATTGGATATGGTGCGGTCTATGATGTCTCTTACCGATTTACCACTATCGTTTTTGGGTTATGCTTTAGAGATAGATGCATTCACGTTAAATAGGGCACCATCTAAATCCGTTGAGACGACGCCTTATGAACTGTGGTTTGGCAAGAAACCAAAGTTGTCGTTTCTTCAAGTTTGGGGCTGCGATGCTTATGTGAAAAAGCTTCAACCTGATAAGCTCGAACCCAAGTCGGAGATATGTGTCTTCATAGGATACCCAAAAGAGACTGTTGGGTACACCTTCTATCACAGATCCGAAGGCAAGATATTCGTTGCTAAGAATGGATACTTTCTAGCGAAGGAGTTTCTCTCGAAAGACGTGAGTGGGAGGAAAGTGGAACTTGATGAGGTAATTGTACCTTCTCCCGAATTGGAAAGTAGTACATCACAGAAACTAGTTCCAGTGATTCCTACATCAATTAGTGAGGAAGCTAATGATGATGATCATGAAACTTCAGATCAAATTTCTGCTGAACTTCGTAGATCAACCAGAGTACGTTCCGCACCTGAGTGGTACGGTAACCCAGTTCTGGAAGTCATGTTACTAGACCATGATGAACCTATGAACTATGAGGAAGCTATGATGAGCCCAGATTCCGCAAAATGGCTTGAGGCCATGAAATCTGAGATGGGATGCATCTATGAGAACGAAGTGTGGACTTTGGTTGACTTGCCCGATGATCGGCAAGCCATCGAAAATAAATGGATCTTCAAGAGGAAGACCGACGCAAACGGTAATGTTACTGTTTACAAAGCTCGACTTGTTGCGAAAGGGTTTCGACAAGTTGAAGGAGTTGACTACGATGAGACTTTCTCACCCGTAGCGATGCTTAAGTCTGTCCTAATCATGTTAGCAATTGCCGCATTTTATGATTATGAAATCTGGCAAATGGATGTCAAAACTGCATTCTTGAATGGATATCTCAAAGAAGAGTTGTATATGATGCAACCAGAAGGTTTTGTCGACCCAAAAGGTGCTAACAAAGTGTGCAAGCTCCAGCGATCCATCTATGGACTGGTGCAAGCATCTCGGAGTTGGAATATACGCTTTGATGAGGTGATCTAAGCATTTGTTTTTATACAGACTTTTGGAGAAGCCTGTATTTACAAGAAAGTGAGTGGGAGCTCTGTAGCATTTCTGATATTATATGTGGATGACATATTGTTGATTGGAAATGATATATAATTTCTGGATAGCATAAAAGGATACTTGAATAAGAATTTTTCGATGAAAGACCTCGGTGAAGCTGCTTACATATTAGGCATCAAGATCTATAGAGATAGATCAAGACGCTTAATTGGACTTTCACAAAGCACATACCTTGATAAATTTTTGAAGAAGTTCAAAATGGATCAGTCAAAGAAAGGGTTCTTGCATGTGTTACAAGGTGTGAAGTTGAGTAAGACTCAATGCCGGACCACTGCAGAAGATAGAGAGAAAATGAAAGTCATTCCCTATGCCTCAGCCGTAGGATCTATCATGTATGCAATGTTGTATACGAGACCTGATGTGTGACTTGCTATAAGTCTAGCAGTGAGGTATCAAAGTAATCCAGGAGTGGATCACTGGACAGTGGTCAAGAACATCCTGAAATACCTGAAAAGGACAAAGGATATGTTTCTCGTGTATGGAGGTGACAAAGAGCTCGTCGTAAACGGTACGTCGATTCTAGCTTTGACACTGATCCGGATGACTCTAAGTCATAAACTGGATATGTATTTTTATTAAACGGTGGAGCTGTCAGTTGGTGCAGTTCCAAGCAGAGCGTCGTGGCGGGATCTACGTGTGAAGCGGAATACATAGCTGCTTCAGAAGCAGCAAATGAAGGAGTCTGGATGAAGGAGTTCATATCCAATCTAGGTGTAATACCTAGTGCATCGGGTCCAATGAAAATCTTTTGTGACAACACTGGAGCAATAGCCTTGGTGAAGGAATCCAGGTTTCACAAGAGAACAAAGCACATCAAAAGATGCTTCAATTAAATCCGCGATCTAGTCAAGGAGGGAGACATAGAGATTTGCAAGATACACACGGATCTAAATGTTGCAGACCCGTTAACTAAGCCACTTCCACGGGCAAAACATGATCAGCACCAAGACTCCATGGGTGTTAGGATCATTACTTTGTAATCTAGATTATTGACTCTAGTTCAAGTGGGAGACTTAAGGAAATATGACTTAGAGGAAATAATAAAGATGTTATTTGTATTTCCTTATATCATGATAAATGTCTTTTATTCATGCTTGAATTGTATTAACCGGAAACTTAGTACATGTGTGAATACATAGACAAAACAGTATGTCCCTAGTATGCCTCTACTAGACTAGCTCATTGATGAAAGATGGTTATGTTTCCTAGCCATAGACATGAGTTGTCATCTGATCAACGGGATCACATCATTAGGAGAATGATGTGATGGACAAGACCCATCCATTAGCTTAGCACTATGATCGTTTAGTTTTACTGCTATTGCTTTCTTCATGACTTATACATGTTCCTATGACTATGAGATTATGCAACTCCCGAATACCGGAGGAACACCTTGTGTGCTATCAAACGTCACAACGAAACTGGGTGATCATAAAGATGCTCTACAGGTGTCACCGAAAGTGTTCGTGGTGTTGGCATAGATCAAGAATAGGATTTGTCACTCCGAGTGTCTGAGAGGTATCTCTGGGCCCTCTCGGTAATGCACATCATAATAAGCCTTGCAAGCAAATGACTAATGAGTTAGTCACGAGATGATGTGTTACGGAACGAGTAAAGAGACTTGCCGGTAACAATAATGAACTAGGTATTGAGATACCGACGATCGAATCTCGGGCAAGTAACATACCGATGAAAAAGGGAACAACGTATGTTGTTACGCGGTTTGACCGATAAAGATCTTCGTAGAATATGTAGGAGCCAATATGAGCATCCAGGCTCCACTATTGGTTATTGATCGGAGATGAGTCTCGGTCATGTCTGCATAGTTCTCAAATCCGTAGGGGCCCGCACGCTTAACGTTTGATGACGATCGGTATTATGAGTTTATGAGTTTTGATGTAGCGAAGGTAGTTTGGAGTCCCGGATAAGATCACACACATGACGAAGAGTCTCGAAATGTCCAAGACGTAAATATTGATATATTGGACGATTATATTCGGACACCGGAAGCGTTCCGTAAAGTTTCGGAATTAACCGGAGTGCCGCGGGGTTACCGGAACCCCCCCGAGGAAGCTATGGGCCTTAATGGGCCATAGGAGAAAGAGAGAAGGAAGGCCAGGGCTGGGCCGCGCGCCCCCCACCCCTTGGTCAGAATTGGACAAGGAAGGAGGGGGGTCGGCGCCCCTTTCCTTCTCCCTCTCCCTCTTCTTCCTTCCCCCCTTCTCCCTCTTGGTGATTCCTACTAGGAATAGGATTGCAATCCTATTCCTAGTAGGATTGCTCCTCCTAGGCGCACCATAGGGGCTGGCCGGCCTCCCCCCTTGCTCCTTTATATACGGGGGCAGGGGGCACCTCTAGACACACAAGTTGATCTCTCCAGCCGTGTGCGGTGCCCCCCTCCACAGAAACACACCTCGGTCATACCGTTGCAGTGCTTAGGCGAAGCCCTGCGCCGGTAACTTCATCATATCCGTCACCATGCCGTCGTGCTGACAAAACTCTCCCGTGAAGCTCAACTAGATCAAGAGCTCGTGGCAGGTCATCAAGCTGAACGTGTGCTGAACGCGGAGGTGCCGTACGTTCGGTGCTTGATCGGTTGGATCGCGAAGAAGTTCGACTACATCAACCGCGTCACTTGACGCTTCCGCTTTCGGACTACGAGGGTACGTAGACACACTCTCCCCTCTCGTTGCTATGCATCTAGTAGATAGATCTTGCGTGATCGTAGGAAAATTTTGAAATACTATGTTCCCCAACATTAAATCCCAGGTGTTGGCCGACTTTGTCGCAGAATGGACCGAAGCCGAACTCCCTAAAGAGTACGGCTCATATTCCCACTGCACAATGTACTTCGATGGTTCCAAAATGTTAGCCGGACTGGGGGCCGACATAATATTGATATCTCCAACTGGGGATACAGTTCGGTACATTCTACAGATTATGTATACGGACTCGAACAATGCGGCCGAATATGAGGCCCTATTGCATGGTCTCCGACTAGTTGTATCCATGGGCATACACCGCCTCGAGGTACGCGGAGACTCAAACATCGCCATCTCCCAAATTTATGGAGATTTTGATGCGAAGGATTCAAAAATGGCAGCTTATCGCAATGCTATATTGAAAATATCGGCTCGATTTGAGGGGTTGGAATTCCATCACGTAGCCCGGGATAATAACCAGGCCGCTGACGTACTCGCGTGCATGGGAGCTAAACATGACCACATCCCACCAAACACATTTGTGGAAAGGTTGTTTAAGCCATCAGTAATATGGCAGGACGCGAGCAGCGATACGAAATCGGATCCGAACACACCCCCGGCCAAACTCAATCAAGATGTCATCGGAGACCCAAACATGGAGATAACTCCCTCAGCTCACGAAATCATGGTTGTCATAGCCCACTGGACAGAGCCCTTCCTTGCTTATCTTAAAAGACAGGAACTCCTCGATGATAAAAATGAGTTCCACCGCATAGTCCGGCACTCTAAAGCCTACAAAGTTCATGAAGGCGAACTATATAAGAAAAGCACAACTGGTATTCTCCAGAGGTGCATCTCCGAAGAGTAGGGAAGGCAAATTCTCACTAAAATACACGATGGGATGGGCGGCCACCATGCCGCAGCACGGGCGCTCGTAGGCAAAGCTTTTCGCGTGGCTTTTACTGGCCTACAGCCCAAGCAGATGCCCGAACCTTAGTCCAACACTGCGTTGGTTGCCAGCTCTTTGCAAATCAAAGTCACATGCCTCCCACCGCTTTAAGAACAATCCCCATTACTTGGCCTTTTGCGGTCTGGGGGCTTGATATGGTCGGACCCCTTAAAGGGGGAAGTCATAAAAGAAAATACTTACTGGTGATGGTAGATAAATTCACTAAGTGGATAGAAGCCAAGCCAGTGAAAACAGCTGAAGCAGGGTCGTGATAGATTTTATATCCAGTGTAGTACACTGCTATGGTGTACCACATAGTATTATCACAGATAATGGCTCCAATTTCATAGCTGATGAGGTAAAAAATTGGTGCGCAAAGTTAGGTATTAAACTTGACTATGCTTTTGTATACCATCCTCAGAAAAACGGTCAAGTCGAAAGAGCCAATGGTCTGATAATGAGCGGCATTAAACCCCGACTAGTGCGCTCCCTACGGGAGTCTGATAAACATTGGGTCGAAGAGCTTGACTCCGTACTCTGGGGGTTGCGGACCACACCCAATCGTACGACCGGATATACACCCTTTTTCATGGTGTACGGCGCAGAGGCTGTTCTTCCCTACGACATTATTCATGAATCACCTCGAGTGCACATGTATGAGGAAAAGGAGGCCGAGTTAGATCGGCAGGACGACCTAGATGGGCTTGAAGAGGAGCACGATACAACGCAAGCACGTTCCGCATTTTACCAACAACGGGCTAGGCGATACCAGAGCATAGAAGTGCGGGCCAAGACATACAACGTCGGTGAACTTGTTTTACGCCTCCCGGAGAAGAAAAAGGACAAGCTCAAACCAAAATGGGAGGGCCCCTTCATTATTGAAGAAGTACTCATCGGTGCAGCCTATCGCCTTCGCAATGCTCAAGACAAACGCCTTGAGCCGAACCCGTGGAATGTTGCCAGGCTCCGACGATTTTATGGATAGTTCGGTGGCAATTTCTTCCTCTTTATAAGTTAGGTCTTGTATTTTACTTTTTTATTTTCTCTCCTTCTTTCTCTTTAAATTTTCTTCAATTAGCAAGTATTCGGCTTGCCCGAACCGTCACATGACGAGTACATCCTCAAATGTACCTGGGGGCTTCTTTAACGAAGCCCATTACCAATAAAGCTTCTTGCTTTAAAATGTCGCCTGTTTTTACAGTTTATCCTTGCCATTATATGCACCAATATGACTTAAGTTCTGGCCAAGCTGGGTTGCCTGGCTCCTATGCTTACCCCTACATTTTCGGTTGTTCGGCTAGGGCGTAAAGGGAGCACATCTGCGATTGTTACAACCGGGTAATCCGGATATGTACCTCAGACTGGGTGAAGCCGAAAGCTAGTGCTCTTAAGGGAATAATTGGTCGGCGGATACATGATGGGCCTCTAACCCCTCGTTGGTTACCCCAAGTGGAAGGTGTAAGATGCAGTGTTGTGGAAGTGTTTTCCCTTAGCAAAGATGCCAAGGATCGAATCCCCAGAGACTCCTAGGTTCAACAAGTAGGTGTCAACTGCTAACGGCGCGTATTAGCAATCAACGTGGACCTGCACACAGATACAAATAACTTTGCTCCCAACGAGTACAGAGAGGTTGTCAATCCCTCCGGCCTTGTAGTTCACAAAGGATTAAACGCAAATGATAGTAGTGATAGATAATGTTTGCAATAGTAAATAAAAGCGAAAAGTAAATAGCGGATGTGATCAATGATGGTAATATGGACCGGAGTCTCATGATGTTCACTAGTGATGTCTCTCTCCCAAAAGACGATAAAACAGCTATGTGAGGTAAACGAATTACAGCTGGGCAATTGACAGGACCACGAACGCAAACCAATGCTGACTACATTGCAAGAAAGGTTGAGGTTCAAAGCATGGGCGGTACGCCAAATTAAGTAGACCGAAATCCATCTATATCTACTACTAATCATCCACCTTGAGATATCTATCCAGAACATCTCGTTGGTATTAAGTTGCGAGTCCCACCCATAGTGTAAACTCAATGCTACAGACAACTGAATTAAAAGAACTTTGCGTAAAGTAAACAATCCTTGCACCCGCGGGCACAAGCACCGTTGTTTTCCCCCTTGTGGCAACAGCACATCCCCTAGACTCATGTTTCTGTCACTCAAGCTAGTCATCGAGGGGCATGAACCCACAATCGAGCATAACGTTCCCTCACTACGTATTACTTGGCCAAAGCAATAAATAACAATGGAGAACATGCAAGAATTACTTATGAACATAAATATAAAGGAGGTAGATCAAATATATTACTCAAGATCAATCTGAACATAGTCTCATAATCCATCGGATCCCAGCAAACTCATCATAGCAACAGCATAAGGATTACATATGTGCTTCGATCATGTAGGGCAGCTCACGAGGACTAATTAGTGAAGCACAAGAACGGGAGGAGAACATCACATAGCTACTGGTCATGGACTCATGGTCCAAGGGAGACTACTCACAACTCATCCGGGAGGCGTCCATGGTGGTGGAGAGGCTCCCGATGGTGATCCTCCCCTCCGGCAGGGTGCCGGGAAGAGTTCTCCGGGTGCTCCCGATCTTGGAAGCGGCGGCGGCGGCGGAACAGAGATGAGATCGCGAAAAAGAGTTCCCGTCCCGAGGGATTCGAAGGACGCTCTAAATATATGCCGAAGGGGGGCACCAGACGGGGCTCGGGGGGCCCAGGCGCCCCCCCGGCGCGGCCCAGGGGGGGCGCGCCGCCAGGGCGCCTGGAGCCCTGGTGCCCCCCCGGTTGTCCTTCGGACGCAAGGTAGGTTCTGGAACACTGATTTTTTATATAATTTTTCTGGATTTTTCCTGGCAGTTCTCGTAACGTGAAAACCTGAAATACAAAAACAGCCAAAAACAGAAACTAGCACCGGGGTGCATTGGATTAGTAGGTTAGTCCAAATATGATCAAAAGTGTATGGAAGTGTATGAATATCATATCAATATCACCCAAAAGTGGCATGGAGCAAGCAGAAATTATAGATACGTTTTGGACGTATCAACATCCCCAAGCTTAATTCCTGCTCGTCCTCGAGTAGGTAAATGATAACAAGAATAATTTCTGTGGTGACATGCTATTAACCATATAGGACTTATTCATAGTCATATGACAAAAGCTTACTGAGACAATGATTCTATAGTAGTTAAGTTGCCTCATGAGAAAATCACAAATGACTGAAAGTTTTACAACATGACATTGAAGCATCAAAAAGATTTGCAATGAACATGATGTGCAAATATGATAAAGTGATATCTAGCTTGCCCCCTTTAGTGATGCAAAACATAAATGCAGGGGCACCTTCAAGGTTTAAGTGATGACTAGATACAATGATTTCAAAATAAACGATATCACAATCATGCAAAAGACAATGCTACTTTGGGACAATGCACATTACACTCAGAATGACAATCATGTTCTCAGTAGTTGGTGCTTGAAGAAATGGTATGTGCTAGAGCTTTTTATTTTGAAAACATAGAAGCAATTTTGTCAACGGTAGTAGTACTTCATATGTGTCATGCATAAGACATCCTATAAGTTGCAAGCCTCATGCATTGAATACCAATCGTGCTCGCACCTTGTCCTAATTAGCTCGGATTTCCATGGTTTATCATTGCATTACATATGTTTCAACCAAGTGTCACAAAGGGGTACCTCTATGCCACCTGTACAAAGGTCCAAGGAGATAAATCGCATTTGATTTCTCGTTTTTGATAGATCTCAACTTGAGGACATCCATACCGGGACAACATAGAAAATAGATGATGGACTCCTCTTTAATGCATAAGCATATTCTCATAAGAGATTGAGGATTACTGTCCAAGCTAAAACTTCCACCATGATACATGGCTTTGGTTGGCGGCCCAATGTTCTTCTCTAACAATATGCATATTCATTCAACCCATGGCAAATCACCCTTACTTCAGACAAGACGAACATGCATAGCAACTCACATGATATTCAACAAAAGTGTGACAGTTGATTGGCGTCCCCAGAAACATGGTTACCACTCAGCAAGCAACTTATAAGAAATAAGATACATAGGCAACATATTCTTTACCACAATAGTTTTTAAGCTACTTTCCCATGAGCTATGTATTGCAAAGTTAGTCTGCTTAGTACAGGTGGAGGTTAGCAAAAGACTGGGAGCGACCAACTAAGAGAGCAATGACGGTCATAATCATGCAGAGCGACAAAGCAATATTGAATCAGGCCTGGAAGTTATATCGCTACTCAGAAATAAAAGATCATCAAGGCTTGACAGACTTTCTTTATAGTCTTAAATATGCGTGAGCATACGCCAAGTCAATCAAAATAAATTCTCGAAGGAAGATATTACTAAACCATACCACATCATCGGCAAACAAATCAAGTTGGTACTCCAATAACACATTGGGAATCCCCAAGCTATTTGATATTAACCATAAGAAAACCTGAACTACTAAGCACCATTATGCACGTAGCATATTTATCATAGACATATTAACCAATGCAACGGAAGCAAACTCTCTTAATAAGATAAGCATGATAATTAAAGAGAGTTCAAGCAACCAACTAAACAAAAGCTCTTTGAAAAGATAAGCATGAATACTAAGAGCAGAGCATGATAGTGTTGGAGATATGCCCTAGAGGCAATAATAAAAGCATTATTATTATATCTCCTTGTTCATGATAATTGTCTGTTATTCATGCTTGAATTGTATTGTACGGAAACAACGATACATGTGTGAATACATAGACCACAATGAGTCCCTGGTAGGCCTCTAGTTACCAGCTCGTTGATCAACAGATGGTCACGGTTTCCTGACCATGGACATGGGATGTCAGTGATAACGGGATCACATCATTAGGAGAATGATGTGATGGACAAGACCCAATCGTGAGCATAGCACGAGATCGTATAGTTCGTAATGCATAAGCTTTTCGGTGTCAAGTATTTATTCCTTAGACCATGAGGTTGTACAACTCCCGGATGCCGTAGGAATACTTTGGGTGTGCCAAACGTCACAATGTAACTGGGTGGCTATAAAGGTACGCATCGGGTATCTCCGAAAGTGTCTGTTGAGTTGGTACGAACCGAGACTGGGATGTTGTCACTCCGTATGACGGAGAGGTACCTCTGGGCCCACTCGATAAGACATCATCATAATGAGCTCAATGTGACTAAGTAGTTAGTCACGGGATGATGGATTACGGATCGAGTAAAGAGACTTGCCATGACGAGATTGAACAAGGTATCGGGAATACCGACGATCGAATCTCGGGCAAGTACCGTACCGATGGACAAAGGGAATAACGTACGGGATTGAGTGAATCCTTGACATGGTGGTTCATCCGATGAAGATCATCGAGGAACATGTGGGAACCAACATGGGTATCCAGATCCCGCTGTTGGTTATTGACCGGAGAGTGGTCTCGGTCATGTCCACGTGTCTCCCGAACCCGTAGGGTCTACACACTTAAGGTTCGGTAACGCTAGGGTCGTAGAGATAAATGCACGTGGAAACCCGAAAGTTGTTCGGAGTCCCGGATGAGATCCCGGACGTCACGAGGAGTTCCGGAATGGTCCGGAGGTAAAGATTGATATATAGGAAGTCCAGTTTCGGCCATCGGGTGATCTCCGGGGGTCACCGGGAGCGTCCTGGGACCACCGGAGGGGCCCCGGGGGTCCACCGGGTGGGGACACCCATCCCGGTGGGGCCCCTAGGCCGCGAGGGGAAGTGTCCAGCCCTAATGGGCTGGCGCACCACTAGGGGCCCACCTCCCCATGCGCCTAGGGTTGAAACCCTAGGGGGAGGGGGCGCCCCACTAGCCTTGGGGGGCAAGGAACCCCCCTGGCCGCCGCCCCCTGCAGATTGGATCTGCAGGGGCCCTGGCGCACCCCCTGGCCCCCTATATATATGTGGGGGGGAGAGGGCAGCCGCACCCTTGCCCTGGCGCCTCTCCCCCTCCCGTCACACCTCCATAATCCCACGCAGGGTGCCCGGCGAAGCCCTGCTGCGATCTCCACTGCATCCGTCATCACGCCGTCGTGCTGCCGGATCTCTGACGACTTCTCCTCCCCCCTTGCTGGATCAAGAAGGAGGTGACGTTGCTGCACTGGACGTGTGTTGAATGCGAAGGTGCCGTCCGTTCGGCGCTAGATCATCGGTGACGAAGAACGCGAAGAGTACGACTACTTCATCCACGCTTCTTCGAAAGCTTCCGCTCGCAATCTCCATAACGGTATGTAGATGCACTCTTACTCGCTCGTTGCTAGTTGTCTCCTTAGTTGGATCTTGGTGAAAGCGTAGAATTTTTTTGAATTCTGCTACGTTCCCCAACAAATAGTAGCTATTAAAAGACAAAGAACACACACAGCAAAGATAGACGTGAAAATTCTATGTTATGTTCTAGGTAGAAGTGGAGCGTGTTTCTCTCCCACATAAAGAACGCTGAGTTCCGACTCGTTATGAAAAACTAAAAAGAAAACTAAAAGCAAGACGCTCCAAGCATAGCACATAACACATGAAGTGATAAAAATATAGCGAAACGAAAGACGAACTGATAATGTTGATGGAGAAGGGGATGCACGGGGGCATCCCCAAGCTTAGACGCTTGAGTCTCCTTGAATATTTATTGGGAGTGCACGAGGGCATCCCCAAGCTTGAGCGCTTGACACTCCTGAATCTTTTTATCATCTTCCCTCGCACACTTGAAAACTCCCTTCATACATAACTCATCATAATCTGATTAGCGAGGTTAGTACCCTTAATAAAATAATTATACCTTGCTGGAAATAAATATATTCTTGAAGTTCTACTGTTTCTCAAGATTGCCAAAAGGTTTTTGCAAAGAAAAAGCAAGCTCTTGGTTTGCAAAATGAAGGAAAGGCAAAACAGGACAGAGTCTGTGAAAAACAGAACAGCAGGTAGTAATTGATTTGTTCGGGGCACTTCTGCAACTCAAATCAAAAAACTGAGAACAGACGCACGAAATACAATTATATAGAGAATGCTGTCAGAAAAATTCAGACCAAAAAGATGATCTGGTGATTTTATACGAATTTTTCTATCCAAGGACAGAATCTGTTTCCTGGACAGCACCTCACAACTTTTGAACTTTCTAGCAATCAGAGGCTATACTTGGCACAAATATGAAAAGCAAAGATACAATGATGATGCTACAGCAGTAAACAACATCAAGACACAACAAAAGCAAAAAAAATTATTCATGTGGGCTGCCTCCCAAAAGCACTTTCTTTTATGCCTTTAAGCTAGGCATAATGCATAGAGAAATCAATAACCATCATAATAATCGGAGTTATAAATTGGTTCATATGGTTCCTCAACAAGTTCACTCATGTTCCTTCTAGGAAAGGGATACACACCTTTTGCCTTACCGCGTAAGCAGATTTGTCCCTTACCTATATTGATGAAGCCTTTTACCGCTCGGAGGAAGTCCCTTCCAAGCACTATATTTCCTTGGTTTGGCTCCATGATGAAGAAATCAACCATTGCAATCCCTTTAAGGAATTTAACTGGCACATCTTTTATTCTTCCCTGGATTTCAGAAATATCTCCATTAGTGTGTTCATGATAAGATGATAATCTATCCATGTTAAATTTTAAAGAATCACGAACAATTTTTGGCATGGTAGAAACCATAGATCCAATATCACAATAAGCAAGGAAGTCTTGATTAGAGATGCTAATCCTAACAAGAGGCTCCCAGTCATTATCTATTTCCAAATTATCTCTCTTACTGGGTTTAGGTTTCTCTACCTTCATTAAGTCTAGAGAATCCATTCTCTTTTCAATAGTAGCAAGTCTATCTATGACAGCATCAAAATTATGATCATAAACAAAGTAACTAGATAGACCATGTATAATTTCAAGAGCTCTAGCTTCATCACACTCTAGGAAATCTCCCTCGGCTATAATGTCAAGAGAGTGTTTACCCCATTTAAAAAGACCCTGGTAAAAATTCCTAAGCACAATTTTTATAGGTATTCAAGGCATAATTCTCCTATGTGCATCAGAAATTCTGTCCCATGCCTTCTTTATATTTTCTCCATCTCTTTGATGGAAATCTAGAACTTCTGATTCCCTCAAAGCACCATATCCTAACATGTTTAGCTAAACAGATAGGACTACTAACAAGAAGGCAAAATAATTTTTTTTTGTAATTTTTGATAAAGGATACTAAAGCAAAAACTGAAAGGTAAACTAACAAGACTAAAAAGCAAAGGTAAAAGATAGCATGCAACTCCCCTATCCTGAAGAGTGGAGTCCCCGGAAACGGCGCCAGAAAATACTCCTTGATGGGCCTCTAACCCCTCGTTGGTTACCCCAAGTGGAAGGTGTAAGATGTAGTGTTGTGGAAGTGTTTTCCCTTAGCAAAGATGCCAAGGATTGAATCCCCAGAGACTCCTAGGTTCAACAAGTAGGTGTCAACTGCTAACGGCGCGTATTAGCAATCAACGTGGACCTGCACACAGATACAAATAACTTTGATCCCAACGAGTACAGAGAGGTTGTCAATCCCTCCGGCCTTGTAGTTCACAAAGGATTAAACGCAAATGATAGTAGTGATAGATAATGTTTGCAATAGTAAATAAAAGCGAAAAGTAAATAGCGGATGTGATCAATGATGGTAATATGGACCGGAGTCTCATGATGTTCACTAGTGATGTCTCTCTCCCAAAAGACGATAAAACAGCTATGTGAGGTAAACGAATTACAGCTGGGCAATTGACAGGACCACGAACGCAAACCAATACTGACTACATTGCAAGAAAGGTTGAGGTTCAAAGCATGGGCGGTACGCCAAATTAAGTAGACCGAAATCCATCAATATCTACTACTAATCATCCACCTTGAGATATCTATCCAGAACATCTCACTGGTATTAAGTTGCGAGTCCCACCCATAGTGTAAACTCAATGCAACAGACAACTGAATTAAAAGAACTTTGTGTAAAGTAAACAATCCTTGCACCCGCGGGCACAAGCACCGTTGTTTTTCCCCTTGTGGCAACAGCACATCCCCTAGACTCATGTTTCTGTCACTCAAGCTAGTCATCGAGGGGCATGAACCCACAATCGAGCATAACGTTCCCTCTTGGAGTCACTACGTATTACTTGGCCAAAGCAATAAATAACAACGGAGAACATGCAAGAATTACTTATGAACATAAATATAAAGGAGGTAGATCAAATATATTACTCAAGATCAATCTGAACATAGTCTCATAATCCATCGGATCCCAGCAAACTCATCATAGCAACAGCATAAGGATTACATATGTGCCTCGATCATGTAGGGCAGCTCACGAGGACTAATTAGTGAAGCACAAGAACGGGAGGAGAACATCACATAGCTACTGGTCATGGACTCATGGTCCAAGGGAGACTACTCACAACTCATCCGGGAGGCGTCCATGGTGGTGGAGAGGCTCCCGATGGTGATCCTCCCCTCCGGCAGGGTGCCGGGAAGAGTTCTCCGGGTGCTCCCGATCTTGGAAGCGGCGGCGGCGGCGGAACAGAGATGAGATCGTGAAAAAGAGTTCCCGTCCCGAGGGTTTCGAAGGACGCTCTAAATATATGCCGAAGGGGGGCACCAGACGGGGCTCGGGGGGCCCAGGCGCCCCCCCCCCCCGGCGCGGCCCAGGGGGGGCGCGCCGCCAGGGCGCCTGGAGCCCTGGTGCCCCCCCCGGCTGTCCTTCGGACGCAAGGTAGGTTCTGGAACGCTGATTTTTTATATAATTTTTCTGGATTTTTCCTGGCAGTTCTCGTAACGTGAAAACCTGAAATACAAAAACAGCCGAAAATAGAAACTGGCACCGGGGTGCACTGGATTAGTAGGTTAGTCCAAATATGATCAAAAGTGTATGGAAGTGTATGAATATCATAGCAATATCACCCAAAAGTGGCATGGAGCAAGCAGAAATTATAGATACGTTTTGGACGTATCAATACACGACATATCGCATTCTAAAGCGTATCTTAAACTATAACATGAGATGGCATCCTACTGTCCTTCTCACATGATCGAAAGCCTAGGCCCACATCTTTATGCACGTCGACCCAGGGAAAGGAACCCCTGACAGAACTATTCTCTCTGGAAGATGTTTCTTACGTTAAATAGTAATATAACATAACTCCCCAAACTCAGTTCGTCTGTTCAAACAATTATGACCGGATCGCCTGGTTTCCGAACATATCACGTGTTTACCACATATATAGTATTCGGAAGCACTCCAGCCTTTGGGTTTATGGAGGTCGAAGCACATGGTCGGCCATGACAAATTTTATATATATTCGGCCGGAGATAAGTTTGATGGTAAAGGTACATTGATACATAGAATCGAATGACTACTCATTTTCTATTCCCTCTATAAGGCTGTCTAGCTTACAGTCTTGTTTGGAAAGTTTGGCAGTTATCCCTACTTGGTCATATACCAGACGTGGAGGAATTTCTTGTCCATCGGACCCTTGAGGTCCCATGCGGGCCATGTGATTTGGATCAATACGAGTGTAGCGCGTCTTCACCATGGCCCATGCTTCTCAAGCACCCATGCGGCATGTTGATGCTTTCCATAGTTCAAAGCGGCGTCGAGCCCCTTTGAACAGGTCCGCCAAATCCTCCATAGTTTCTGGAGGTGATCGCCAGGCCATAGAGCTCTGGCCGTACTCTTCATGGCCTCCCGAGCCCTCTCATGGACCCTGGAAAGCTCTTGCAGCACATCACCCTCAAAACCGGACACTCTGCCCTCAGGCTGCCCAGTCAACAAACCTGCAGGAAAAGTTTTTATAAGAAACTTTCACAATAAGAGACTATAAGGAGAGCTAGGTATAAGAGACATACTAAGCATGCCACTTTTTAGCCTCTGGTTCTCTTCTAAGGCGCTTGTGAGTTGGGCCTTTATGCCCTTTAGCTCCTGTTCGAGCCTAATATTTCTATCATGCGCTTGGTTCCTTTTTCCATAGCTTGCATCAGGGCACGCTCGCCAGCGGCCTTTTCCCCTTCGGCAAATTTCTTGTTCGCTAGGGCAGCTCTTAGCTCCCTCTCCAGTTGGTTGATCGATCATGTTGTTGTATTACACATTAGTACATACATAATAGTAATCAGTAGAGCTGTCATAGCTTCCGGACACAAATATCCTTACCACCAGCATCCTTTCCGGATTCCTTCGAATTTTTCAATTCGGCGAGCTGAGTCTGGCACTCTTCAAGTTCCTTGGATAGAGAGTTATTCTTTTCCCGAATGACCTATAAAAATACAACGATCCTCAAATCAGTTGTACCAACTGCTTTAAGTCTCGGGGGCTACTGGCATGGGAATACTCAAAAAAAACTTACCCTCATATATTTTGAAAACTGATGAGTGGCTCCGGCGAGTCCGTCTTGAGCGGCTCATATAGGCGTCTACAAAATTGAGGGCGTTAAACGCCTCCTCTAAAAAACTGTGATCACGCATGGCTGCCTTCCGCCGCCGGTGAATCATCGCAACCTCCACTTCGGAATTGGTGGCTGACACTTCATCCGAATCCTCCTGGGAGGACAATTCGGCACCGAATCAACATTAACCCCTGATGGGCCTGAGGCTGGATTGGCTGGAGCTTCGCCTGCATTGTCTCCGGAGACATTCCAGTGTGTACTCCTCCTAAAAAGACAAAACAAAGCGGAAAGCTGTAATACTGATTTCACCACCCAGCACTTGCCAAAACAAACATACCTCTTTGAAGGTCCGCTGGTGTTTGCGGTATTCTTTCGCTTTGAGGCCTCACCCAATGCGTGCGTCACCCTCTGGGTTGACGGTTTTCACACAGTTCGGCGTGAGGAGCGTCGTCTCTGTTCAAGTATGATAGAATACAGTGGGTAAGGCGCATCGGGAATCCTCTCTTTTGATGAGACATGTACTGAAATACTTACACGGGAGGAAGGAATGAGGCCTGAGTAATTGGCTACTATAGCCACCAGGGGACCCTCACGACAGGCTTGGTAGAAGACTCCATCTTCTAACTCTGTACCTACGTTCGAATCTTCGTCATATCCGGGGCCTGCATTTTGAAACTGGTCCTCCGGCTATGGGGCGGGACTGTTAATCCCCTCGATCACCTTCCTCCACTCTTGTTGGGAGAAACCAAATACAATTCGGTCAAAGCATCATAACAAAGAAAAATTGAGCGGCCAAAGAGAGAGAATTACCTAGTTGGGAGGATTGTACATAGAAAGGCCCTCCCGGCATGTTAAATGGATAAAGTCTTGCTTCTCTCCTTTATAGAGGCCTTCCAGGATAGCGCCTAGAACAACAAGGTCATCTAGATCCAGGCGTAGGCAACGCGAGGCATCATTCTACCCATTGTAGTGCCACATCGGAAATCCTCTGGCTTGAAGCGGCTGCACACATTGCTTCATTGAAATGGGCATCACTTCGATTATAGATAATCCCGAACTAGCGAGCAATTTGATCTTGCCGGCCAGTCTGCTAACCTCCCATCTCTCTTCTTCCGAGGGACCACAGGGACGCCAGTTGAAAAGCTTCTTTGGTGGAGCACTGGAATACTTGGAGAGTCCTCGCCGAACTGGATCCGGCAAAGCGACATCCTCAATGTAAAACCACTCCGAAGGCCACTCTTCGGATGCCTTCTTCGGAGTACCGGGCAGATAACTCTCCCGACTATGCGCCATACTTCGGCGCCCCCAACTTCAAATATGGATCCTTTTTCCGATCGAGGGACGAGGTAGAAATACCTTCTCCACAGCTCGAAGTGAGGCTCGCGGCCCAAGAACAGTTCGCATAAAGCGACAAAACCCGCAATGTGCAGGATTGACCCTGAAGTAAGATCGTGCAGTTGGAGGCCGTAGAACTCCAGGAGTCCCCTAAGAAAGGGGTAGACAGGGAACCCCACGCCTCTTAAAAGGTAGGGGACAAAACATACCCGTTCCCCATCAGAGGGGTTGGGAAAGCTCTCTGTCAGGGCTTGGTTGTCGATAGACGTTAGTCCGGCCCGGACGGGGACTAGATCCTCTGGAAGGAGATACCCCTGCGCTTGCAGTGTCCGCAGATGTGCGTGGGACATAGAGCAACTCTTTCAATCTCCTACAGGAGGGCCATGAGGGCGCGAGGAAGAGCTCGGGGCACTAGCCATGTTTGAAGATTTTTTGCAGGCACCAGGGTTTCTTCCGCGTGGAATGGGATGAAGAGGTAGTTGGGATGTATTATATTATATAGGCACCTTCTCTGAACAGTCAAGGGGGTATTTGCAAAAGACTCTGAGACGGTTCACATTCGTTGGACACGTGGAAGCCAAGGCGACGGCGACGAGGAATCGGTGGACTACAATGTTTAAAGAAGCCGAACTATCATCCACGAGGACTCACCTTGCAAGACCAAAGACATGAAGCCGGACACAATCTCGTCCTTGAAGGCAAGTCCGGGAGCTACTGAGGGAGTCCTGTATTCAGAGGTCCTCAGGCATCCATGTAATGCCCCGGATGTAATATTTTCCCTTTTGGGCTTATAATAAATCTCCGGCTTCATCTATTTCCATTTCGGGCTCTTTGTCTTTCGGGCTTTCGGCGTTTTGTTGTGTGAGTGTGTGGCATTCATTCATATCATGTAGACATGTGCATTGCATTGCATTTGTGTTGTGGGTTGCATCCGGTTCGTGGCGTTTCTTCCCGTTGTCCGTTTCGCGTTCCGGAGCTCCCTCACGTGTCCGTGACGTCCCGTAGGCCTACTTTGTTGTTCGGGCGTTTTTCGTTACCGGTGTGCCGCGAGGTTGTTGTGTGTGTTGTTGTTTTGTTGTGTGCAACCCGCCTCTCAAATCTCGTCTCGTTTGGACTCCGTTGACTTTTCCCTCCGTTGTCCGTGTGGGTCCGAAGTGCCCTTACTTCGTGCCCCGGATATACCCCTGTTGCATTCTTTTATCTCCGTCTGGTCCTTTTAAATCATCCCCGCGATCGGATCCGTTGGATCACGATCGGAGGGCTCCTAGCGCCCTAAAACTCCTCTTAACCCTAAATTTCTGCTACATATAGACCCCTAGTCTATTTGGAGCAACCCCTCCTTCTTCCTCCTCTCTCCCCTTCTTTTTTTTTTCTTTTCTTTCCCTCAGATCCAAAGTCCTTCCCGGATCCCGAGGGGATCCACCGGAGGTTCGAACCGCAGCAGCAGCTCGAGGCTGCCTCGATCCAGCCGCGCCCGCCAGGTCAACGCCGCCAGCGCCTGGGCGATCGAGCCGCCTCGCGCGCTCCTCCCGCGGTCGTCCAGCCGATCGCCGGGCCTCCGACCAAGCCGGGCCGTACATCCACCCGCGGCCCAGGCGGGGACCACATCCTCGGCCTCCGCTGCAAGCCACCAGCCACCCATCGCTGGGCCGGCCTGGTCCCCACTCGACCGGCGCCTCCGACCGAGCCTTCCAGCCGATCGGGCCGGCCCAACCGCATCGCCGCCTCGGGCCCGTGCGCCTCCGAGCCGCCGGGTGCTCGCGCCGCGCCGCCGGGCCGCGGATCCCCACCGGGCAGCGCCTCCTCCCTCCGTCCGCGAGCCGGGCCAGGCGCCGCTGGGCCGCCACCTCTCCAGGCGCGGGCCGCTGCTCCTCCTCCCGCGGGCCGCCGCGCACAGTGTCTCCCTCCGGGCCAGATCCGCCGCCGACACTGTTCCAGATCCGGCCTGTTACTGTTCATCGTATCTCAGATCTGGATCCCCGAAGGTTGTTTTTCCCTAAGTCCTTTAAATCCTGATCTGAGATGCATTCTTCAACCTGCCTTAACTTTTTACCTGTTGCTCCGTTTTGCGCGTGTAGCATGTCCAGATGTTCGTGGAGTTGCCCTCTACGTTTTACCTGTTGTAGTCATGCATGTTAGAGGTCTTCTAGACACTTGTTTTGCTGTTGCAAGAGTGCATGATGATATAAACTGCTGTTATGTGTTATTTTTGTGCCACCTTTGACATGTGATATCTTTTAGCTCGTTTGTCCAAACGATGCAAATGACATGTCCACGTGTTCGTCTCGTCACGAACTACGTGTTGTGTGTGATAGGTTGCATGGTAGATTTATTGTTTCCTTGTTATCATCGTTGCAAGATGCCATGTTCGCATGTTGTGTTTTCACTTGTTATGAAATGCCATCTTGTTGAGCTCGTTGTATTCGGTGTGTTCACCACATTGATGCATGCTTGTGTGTTTCGGGATCACCTTCATATGTATTTTGATGAGGTGCTTACCCTTTGCCATGTTTAGTTTCGAGGTGTCTTAAACATGCTCTTTTGTGTGCTATGATGATGTTGCTGTTTTAGGACTTAGTGAAATTTCACTAAGTCTGAAATCTGTAACGTTCCGATGCCATGTTCGTGTGATGTTGTAGGACAAAGCATGATAGTTTTGGGGTGGATTTTGATTGTTCCATGAAGTATATATTGTTGTCTTTCCATCCATGTCCTCACATGTCCTTTTGAGTGGCTGTAGCATGTTTATCTTTTGCTCCGAACTTTCAATAAAATTCTGCTGCCAGAATTTTATTTCAAAGTTCAATATGTCCAAGATCATTGCTATTGATCCGTGACTCCGTTTGGGGTGCACTTTGGACCTAGTTGCTGTACTTTATATCTAGTTTATGTTCAAGTCCTTTGCCATGCCTTTTGGGTGCTGTAGATTATTTATTTTGAGCTCCCAAGATGCTATGTTGCTGTAATTTGCAGTTTTCGCTCAAATCTTGTTTCGGGCATAACTTTTAGCCCGTAACTCCGATTTCAGCGAATCTTATATCAAACTTGGGTGATTTTCTGTGTAGATTAATAATATCAGGTTGTTATCTTGTTTTGAGGTGTTTTGCTTGAGTGATGTTTTCCGTGCTCCATGTGCATCTTTAGTGCATCCATCATGCATACATGTTTTTCGAGTGCGCATTGCATCGTGTTGATTGGTGCTTGGTGTGTTTGTCTTGTTTAGAGCCGGAAGTTGAGCACGAGGTTTCCAACGAGGTTGAGCACGAGGTTTCCAACGAGTTTGAGCACGAGGACCCTTCTTTCGATCCGAACGTCTTCTCTTCAGGCAAGATGACCGAACCCCGATAACATTACTATCTTTGCCTATTGCTAGTAGTCTCGATCTATAGTTTTGCCTCGATGCCCATGTTCTTCTTGTCAGCCTCCTACTTGTAACCAAATGCCATGTTTAACCACCCTACCTATGCAAACCGTTGCTTGGCTAAGTATGCTTCGCTCAGCCCTTCTTATAGCGTTGCTAGTTGCAGGTGAAGTGAAGATGCTTGCTCCATGTTGAAGTTTGGTTGGGTTATATCACACTATATAAATGCTTTAATTGAAATCACCTATATATTGGCAAGGGTGGAAGGCTAAGCCTTTTGCTTGGTGTTTTGTTCCACTCATGCCGTTAGGATCCGTATAAGCCGGTTTTATGTTCCTTGATTATGCGTTCCTAACACGGTTGGGGTGTATGGGACCCCCTCGATAAACCGCTAAGTGCTAAGTCTTTTCCAGCAAGTCCCAACATTGGTACTATTCGCCTAACACAACTAAAACCTTTCCGAGGGAGTAATTAACCCGAGGCTTAATTAATTCAACCCCCCTGGGCCAGTGCTCGATTTGAGTGTTGGTCCAAACTAGAGTCGTGTGCGGGGCCCCCCTTGGCAACTTGGGTTTCGGCCACTGTACGCTGTGCTCATCCGGTCGTGTCCTGAGACCTAGATACGCGCGGCTACGATCAGGGTGTCGACACGCCGGGAGGATTTGCTGGATTAGCCTTACCTTAGCTCGGTATATCTTGAGCACGGGATTCCGAGGATACTCGGGTCTTCCCACTTTGGAGTTGCGACTCCGCGGATCGTGGGCTTGTAATGGGTCAAGTTGGAACACCCCTGCAGGGTTTGAACTTTCGAAAGCCGTGCCCGCGGTTATGTGGCAGATGGGAGCTTGTTAATTCCGGTTGTAGATAACTTGACACAATGATGCTAATACACTACCAGCGTGTGTTCCGTGACTGTCAATTTCCGAATCGGGATTCGGGAGTTGAACACGGAGGGGTTATGTTTGTGAGCTTGTAGCTAGGATCACTTCGTGATCACTTCTCGCTTTGCCTTCTCTTCTCGCTCTCTCTTGCGTAAGTTAGTGCTAGTTGCTGCTGCAGACTCTTTGTTGTTCCTTCACCTCATTTCTTTCTTCAGCCTTTCCCTCACCTAAAGGCTTTGATAGTTCTGTTACTCGGGAACGGGATTGCTGAGTCCTCTGTGGCTCACAGTTACTTCACACACCAGATGCAGGTCCAGCTGTGAGCTATCCAGGTGATGGCACCGAGCTGGATTGGGAGTACGACGAGGAGCGTAGTCGTTACTACGTTCGCTACCCGGACGATCAGTAGTGGAGTCTCTTACTAGGATTCGATCCGCCTGTGGTTGTTTTATTTATCTGAGTTTGGTACTTTGACATTTGGCTTTTGCCCTTAGAGGGTTGTAGTGATCTTATTGTATGATGTTTGAGACTTGTACTGTTATTCTGTGACGTGGCGATTGTAAGCCAACTATTTTCAGTTTACTATCCCTCTTTTACATAGGTTGTGCAAAGATTACCAAACTTGAGATCATTCTAGGATGGACTTATGCCTTTAAGTCGTGCCTCGACACGTAGGAGGTATAATTCCATCCTGGGCATTACAAGTTGGTATTCAGAGCCTTCTCCGACCTAGGAGCCCCCACTGTTTGATCGAACCGTTGACGGTTGAGTCTAGGCACACACTGAAAACTTTTGAGTCCTATATTATATCGGAGAGTAGGATTTCTTTGCTTCTCATCCCCTTTCTCTCTGGTGAGGACTCCTGACGTCTACTCTTGTCTCTCCTATCTTCAAAATTTGCACAAAAATTTTTTTAGGAATCCCGCGAGTATTCTGGGATTGTTTCGATGTTCTTGTGACAAGGATATTGTTCCTGATGCCTCCTGTTACCGAGGAGTTGAGCTTCGGGGTATCATTGTAACAAGCATATCGCGACAGTACTAAATACTTAAGACGGCCGACATCGAAAATCTCCCCTATACGGCCAGTGGCAAGATAACCCCGACATCACCCAGTACTGGGGAGGTAGTTCGGGAGTATTGCCATAGCTTGTTATAGTGGATGCTTTTCGAAGGTCCGAGGTACACAGTTTCCGAGAAAGACTGGTTATGTGTTGAAGGATGGATACACCTGGATGTAGGTTAGAGTTGATTGCGCGGTGCTTCCCGTGTATCCCCAACACCTGATTGCATAACTGGAATCTTTCGGAAAGCTATAGGTGGGTTTTATCCAGTAGATCGTAGGCATTCTTCCAACGAATGCAGGTTAGTGAGTTCGGGGTTCGACATTGAGTGAAGGGGTTATATGACCGAGGTTACTATCAGGAGTTGCATCTTAAAGGGTCCTTGGCTATGCTGATCCGGGGATTGCAAAACCTTTTCGTAACGCGTTCATATGCTTTCAGCACAAAGATGTTAGAACGAAACTCCTCTCTTGTGTTTGTTCCTTTCCGTACCTTGTTGTTTTATTATTTTATCCTTTTGATCCCTATGTGGATTCTCGTGAAGACTGATGTTATCATTTAACTAAGAAATTCATTCGTTCCTCTTGTTCGGATGATTTCATTCGTTCTTATTGTTCAAATGATTATTGTGAAGACTTGTTGCAATTCATTCCATTGATTCAGCTTATTCCTTTTGTCAATCAATTGCTGATTCGTGGTCATCTCTTACAGGATGGCTCCAAAAAAGGTTCCGAATGCCAACCCAGAGGTGGAAGAGGTCCCAGAACGTCCTCCTTCACCTCCTCCTCCGCCTGAGGCTTGGAGAGCAATTATGCAGACTACAGCTCAGAACACTCAGTTGATGATGCAGATGATGCAGCAAATGCAAGCTATGCAAGCTAATCAAGCTAATCAGGGTGTTCCAATGAACCAAGGCAACTTCTTCCAGCAGCACCATGCTACCCTCAACCAGTTCCTGGCTAACAATCCTAAAGCTTTCAGTTACTGTGTCGACCCTCTTGATGCTGAGGATTGGTTGACCGACATAAAGAAGCATTTTGAGTGCAGTAACGTGAAAGAAGATGACTATGTGAAGTTTGCAGCCTTCCAACTGAAAGATCAAGCAGCTGACTGGTGGCAGCAGTACAAAGACTCAAGGCCGGGTCAAGTGATCTCGTGGGAGAACTTCTGCAAGGATTTCCGCTCGCATCACATTCCTACAAGTGTTATCGAGGGTATGCGTGAGCAATTCCGCAACCTCAAGCAGGGCTCCATGACAGTCTATCAGTATAATGTCAAGTTCCAAAACCTCGCTCGCTATGCAAAGCAAGACATACCTGATGCAAAGAGCAAAATCTATCAGTTCCGTGGAGGTCTCAAAGATGAACTTCAGCTTGCTCTCACTCTATTCGAGCCAGACGAATTCGATAAGTTCTATAATATGGCTTTGAAACAAGAAGCAGCTCAGCTTAAGATGGAGGCTTCTAAGAAGAGAATTCGAGATGCTGTTCACTCTACCTCATCGTCTCAGTTGGCTGCGAAACAACAGAAATTCTGGCTTCCTCCTCCTCCAATGATTCGAGCTCCATACAACAACTCCAGCAACTTCAACAACTCCAACAACAAGAACTCTAGTGGTCGTGGTTTCTCCCACCCACCCAACCCAAGCAACCAGTCGAAGAAGCAGTTTCAGTCTCAAGGCTCCAAGTCCAGTGGCTCTCAGTTCCGTCCTCTCTCAGAAGTGACTTGCAACAAATGCAATCAGAAGGGTCACTATGCCAACAGATGCCCGAATCCGAAGCGTCTTCCTCCTCCACCACCGATGAGTTCAGCTATTGTCAAGCATGATCCAAAGTCTGCCAGGGTCAATCTGATGAATGCAGCACAAGCAGAGGCTTCTTCTGATGTCATTCTGGGTAATCTCTCAGTGAACTCTTTTCCAGCTAAAGTTTTGTTCGATTCAGGTGCTTCACATTCTTTCATGTCAAGACCTTTTGCATTGTCACATGATATGCCATTGCAAGCTTTGCCGAGTCCGATGTCTGTGCTTTCTCCGGGTTTGCTCATGAACTCCAACAACTTTGTTCCAAATGTTTCTATCCGCATGGGTGATTATCGATTTCTGGCTAATCCGGTGGTTCTTGGTCATTCTGACATCGACCTCATTCTCGGAATGGATTGGCTTTCTCAGCATGATGCTCACATTGATTGTGCTCAAAAGGAAGTCAAATTGACTCATTCGGATGATGATGTTATTATCTTCGCCTCCAGGGATAATACTATTCGGCTTTTCTCTCTTAATGATAAGGGTGAAATTAATGCCATAGAGCAAATTCCAGTGGTGAATGAATATCAAGACGTCTTTCCAGAAGAACTTCCAGGCATGCCTCCACACCGTCAGGTGGAGTTTGTCATTGAACTCGAGCCGGGCACCGAACCTGTTTGTCGGCGTCCTTACAAGATCTCTTCAGATGAATTGAAGGAATTGAAGAAACAGTTGGATGAACAGGAGCGTATGGGTCTCATCAGACCGAGTACATCTCCGTGGGGCTGTGGTGTCTTATTTGTCAAGAAGAAAGATGGCACGGAGCGTCTCTGTGTTGACTACCGGCCATTGAACAAGAAGACGATTAAGAACAAGTATCCGCTCCCCAACATCAACGAACTCTTTGAGCAGCTCAAAGGAGCTAAAGTTTTCTCTAAGCTTGACCTCCGAATGGGCTATCATCAAATTCGCATTCGCGAGGAAGACATTCCCAAGACGGCCTTCAGAACGAGCTACGGTTCATATGAGTATACCGTCATGTCCTTCGGTCTCGCCAATGCTCCTCCTACCTTTTCAAGGATGATGCATTACATCTTCAACCCCTATACAGGCGAGTTTGTGCTTGTGTATCTGGATGATATTCTGGTGTTTTCCAAGAATGAAGAAGATCATGAAAAGCACTTGCGTCTGGTTCTTGACCGACTCAGAGAGCATAAATTCTATGCCAAGTTCTCAAAGTGCGAGTTTTGGCTCGATAAGGTTTTGTACCTAGGCCACATTATGTCAGCTGACGGTATTGCGGTTAATCCCGAGAAAGTTGAAGCAATTGTCAACTGGGAAGCTCCTCAGAACATCAAGCAGCCCCGCAGTTTTCTGGGTCTTGCCAGCTATTGCAGAAGGTTTGTGGAGAACTTCTCCAAGATTGCCAAGCCTCTTTCCAACCTCCTTCAGAAAAATGTCAAATACTTTTGGTCTCCCGAGTGTGAAGTGGCTTTCAAAACCCTCAAAGAGAAGCTTGTCTCAGCTCCAGTTCTGATTCCTCCTGATGAATCCAAGCCCTATGAAGTGTTCTGTGACGCTTCTCTTCAAGGCCTTGGTGGTGTGCTTATGCAAGAGAAGAGAATTGTGGCATACACTTCACGTCAGCTAAAGCCAGCTGAGAAGAACTATCCCACACATGATCTCGAGCTAGCAGCTGTGGTACATGCTCTGATTACGTGGAGACATCTGTTGTTGTGCAGGAAGGTCAACATCTTCACTGATCACAAGAGCTTGAAGTACATCTTCACACAGCCGCATCTGAACCTCCGCCAGACTCGTTGGGTCGAGATGATCCAAGAGTACAACCCCAGCATTGAGTACACTCCAGGCAAGGCGAATGTGATTGCAGATGCTCTGAGCAGAAAGGCATATTGCAATAACCTTCTTATCAAGCCACACCAGCCTGAGCTTTGTGAAGCTTTCAGGAAGCTCAACCTTCAGGTTGTTCCGCAGGGTTTTCTTGCTAATCTCCAGATTGCTCCTACCTTGGAAGATCAAGTCCGTGAGGCCCAGCTCAGTGATACCATGGTGAAGAAGGTGAAACATGGGATTGCAAAGGGCACTCCAAAATATAAGTGCTTCCGTGTTGATGAGAGAGATACCTTGTTCTTCGAGGACAGACTCGTTGTTCCCAAAGGTGATCTCAGGAAGCTCATAATGGAAGAAGCTCATGACTCTCTCCTTTCCATTCATCCTGGCAGTTCCAAGATGTATCAAGACCTCAAGCAATCTTACTGGTGGACACGCATGAAAAGGGAGATTGCCCAATTCGTGAATGAATGTGATGTATGCAGAAGAGTGAAAGCAGAACATCAACGTCCAGCCGGTCTTCTCCAACCTCTTCCTATTCCTGAGTGGAAGTTCGACCACATTGAAATGGACTTCGTCACTGGCTTTCCTAAATCCAAGCGAGGCAATGATGCTATCTTTGTGGTGATTGACAAGCTTACCAAAGTCGCTCACTTTCTTCCAGTCAAAGAATCAATCAATGCAGCTCAACTTGCAGAGCTGTACACTTCCAGAATTGTGTCCCTACATGGCATTCCTCAAGTGATATCCTCAGACCGTGGCAGTTTGTTCACATCAAAGTTCTGGGACTCCTTTCAGTCCGCCATGGGCACGAAGATCAGGTTCAGCACTGCTTTTCACCCTCAGACTAGTGGTCAAGTCGAGCGTGTGAATCAGATCCTTGAAGATATGCTCAGAGCCTGTGTCATCTCCTTCGGCATGAAATGGGAGGACTGTCTTCCATTTGCAGAATTCTCTTACAACAACAGCTTTCAAGCAAGTGCAGGCAAAGCACCGTTTGAAATTCTCTATGGCAGAAAGTGCCGTACCCCTCTCAACTGGTCTGAAACAGGTGAACGTCAACTTCTTGGCAATGATTTGATCTCTGAAGCCGAAGAAATGTGCAAAGTCATACGTGAGAATCTCAAGGCCGCTCAGTCGCGTCAGAAGAGCTACTATGACGGAAAGCATCGTGATTTGGCTTTCGACATCGGTGATCATGTCTATCTCCGAGTGTCTCCGATGAAAGGAACCCAAAGGTTCGGTATCAAAGGAAAGCTTGCTCCTAGATACGTCGGGCCTTTCAGAATTCTTGGCAAAAGAGGCGATCTAGCCTATCAGCTCGAGCTCCCTTCCAACTTTGCAAATGTTCATGATGTCTTCCATGTGTCTCAGCTTCGCAAATGCTTCAAGGCACCTGAGCGCATGATTCCGTTTGAGGAGATTGATCTTCAACAAGACCTTTCCTACCGAGAGCATCCAGTTGCAATTCTCGAAGAAACCGAACGCAAGACTCGCAACAAGTCCATCAAGTTTCTGAAAGTCAAGTGGTCACATCACACAGACCGAGAAGCTACCTGGGAACGAGAAGATCATCTTCGTTCCGAGTACCCTTCCTTTTTCCAGTCCTAGATCTCGGGACGAGATCTTTTTGTAGTAGAGGAGAGTTTGTAATGCCCCGGATGTAATATTTTCCCTTTTGGGCTTATAATAAATCTCCGGCTTCATCTATTTCCATTTCGGGCTCTTTGTCTTTCGGGCTTTCGGCGTTTTGTTGTGTGAGTGTGTGGCATTCATTCATATCATGTAGACATGTGCATTGCATTGCATTTGTGTTGTGGGTTGCATCCGGTTCGTGGCGTTTCTTCCCGTTGTCCGTTTCGCGTTCCGGAGCTCCCTCACGTGTCCGTGACGTCCCGTAGGCCTACTTTGTTGTTCGGGCGTTTTTCGTTACCGGTGTGCCGCGAGGTTGTTGTGTGTGTTGTTGTTTTGTTGTGTGCAACCCGCCTCTCAAATCTCGTCTCGTTTGGACTCCGTTGACTTTTCCCTCCGTTGTCCGTGTGGGTCCGAAGTGCCCTTACTTCGTGCCCCGGATATACCCCTGTTGCATTCTTTTATCTCCGTCTGGTCCTTTTAAATCATCCCCGCGATCGGATCCGTTGGATCACGATCGGAGGGCTCCTAGCGCCCTAAAACTCCTCTTAACCCTAAATTTCTGCTACATATAGACCCCTAGTCTATTTGGAGCAACCCCTCCTTCTTCCTCCTCTCTCCCCTTCTTTTTTTTTTCTTTTCTTTCCCTCAGATCCAAAGTCCTTCCCGGATCCCGAGGGGATCCACCGGAGGTTCGAACCGCAGCAGCAGCTCGAGGCTGCCTCGATCCAGCCGCGCCCGCCAGGTCAACGCCGCCAGCGCCTGGGCGATCGAGCCGCCTCGCGCGCTCCTCCCGCGGTCGTCCAGCCGATCGCCGGGCCTCCGACCAAGCCGGGCCGTACATCCACCCGCGGCCCAGGCGGGGACCACATCCTCGGCCTCCGCTGCAAGCCACCAGCCACCCATCGCTGGGCCGGCCTGGTCCCCACTCGACCGGCGCCTCCGACCGAGCCTTCCAGCCGATCGGGCCGGCCCAACCGCATCGCCGCCTCGGGCCCGTGCGCCTCCGAGCCGCCGGGTGCTCGCGCCGCGCCGCCGGGCCGCGGATCCCCACCGGGCAGCGCCTCCTCCCTCCGTCCGCGAGCCGGGCCAGGCGCCGCTGGGCCGCCACCTCTCCAGGCGCGGGCCGCTGCTCCTCCTCCCGCGGGCCGCCGCGCACAGTGTCTCCCTCCGGGCCAGATCCGCCGCCGACACTGTTCCAGATCCGGCCTGTTACTGTTCATCGTATCTCAGATCTGGATCCCCGAAGGTTGTTTTTCCCTAAGTCCTTTAAATCCTGATCTGAGATGCATTCTTCAACCTGCCTTAACTTTTTACCTGTTGCTCCGTTTTGCGCGTGTAGCATGTCCAGATGTTCGTGGAGTTGCCCTCTACGTTTTACCTGTTGTAGTCATGCATGTTAGAGGTCTTCTAGACACTTGTTTTGCTGTTGCAAGAGTGCATGATGATATAAACTGCTGTTATGTGTTATTTTTGTGCCACCTTTGACATGTGATATCTTTTAGCTCGTTTGTCCAAACGATGCAAATGACATGTCCACGTGTTCGTCTCGTCACGAACTACGTGTTGTGTGTGATAGGTTGCATGGTAGATTTATTGTTTCCTTGTTATCATCGTTGCAAGATGCCATGTTCACATGTTGTGTTTTCACTTGTTATGAAATGCCATCTTGTTGAGCTCGTTGTAATCGGTGTGTTCACCACAATGATGCATGCTTGTGTGTTTCGGGATCACCGTCATATGTATTTTGATGAGGTGCTTACCCTTTGCCATGTTTAGTTTCGAGGTGTCTTAAACATGCTCTTTTTGATGCTATGATGATGTTGCTGTTTTAGGACTTAGTGAAATTTCACTAAGTCTGAAATCTGTAACGTTCCGATGCCATGTTCGTGTGATGTTGTAGGACAAAGCATGATAGTTTTGGGGTGGATTTTGATTGTTCCTTGTAGTATATATTGTTGTCTTTCCATCCATGTCCTCACATGTCCATTTGAGTGGCTGTAGCATGCTTATCTTTTGCTCCAAACTTTCAATAAAATTCTGCTGCCAGAATTTTATTTCAAAGTTCAATATGTCCAAGATCATTGCTATTGATCCGTGACTCCGTTGGGGGTGCACTTTGGACCTAGTTGCTGTACATTATATCTAGTTTATGTTCAAGTCCTTTGCCATGCTTTTTGGGTGCTGTAGATTAATTATTTTGAGCTCCCAAGATGCTATGTTGCTGTAATTTTCAGTTTTCGCTCAAATCTTGTTTCGGGCATAACTTTTAGCCCGTAACTCCGATTTCAGCGAATCTTATATCAAACTTGGGTGATTTTCTGTGTAGATTAATAATATCAGGTTGTTATCTTGTTTTGAGGTGTTTTTCTTGAGTGATGTTTTCCGTGCTCCATGTGCTTCACTAGTGCATCCATCATGCATACATGTTTTTCGAGTGCGCATTGCATCGTGTTGATTGGTGCTTGGTGTGTTTGTCTTGTTTAGAGCCGGAAGTTGAGCACGAGTTTTCCAACGAGGTTTCCAACGAGTTTGAGCACGAGGACCCTTCTTTTGATCCGAACGTCTTCTCTTCAGGCAAGATGACCGAACCCCGATAACATTACTATCTTTGCCTATTGCTAGTAGTCTCGATCTATAGTTTTGCCTCGATGCCCATGTTCTTCTTGTCAGCCTCCTACTTGTAACCAATTGCCATGTTTAACCACCCTACCTATGCAAACCGTTGCTTGGCTAAGTACGCTTCGCTCAACCCTTCTTATAGCGTTGCTAGTTGCAGGTGAAGTGAAGATGCTTGCTCCATGTTGAAGTTTGGTTGGGTTATATCACACTATATAAATGCTTTAATTGAAATCACCTATATATTGGCAAGGGTGGAAGGCTAAGCCTTTTGCTTGGTGTTTTGTTCCACTCATGCCGTTAGGATCCGTATAAGCCGGTTTTATGTTCCTTGATTATGCGTTCCTAACACGGTTGGGGTGTATGGGACCCCCTCGATAAACCGCTAAGTGCTAAGTCTTTTCCAGCAAGTCCCAACATTGGTACTATTCGCCTAACACAACTAAAACCTTTCCGAGGGAGTAATTAACCCGAGGCTTAATTAATTCAACCCCCCTGGGCCAGTGCTCGATTTGAGTGTTGGTCCAAACTAGAGTCGTGTGCGGGGCCCCCCTTGGCAACTTGGGTTTCGGCCACTGTACGCTGTGCTCATCCGGTCGTGTCCTGAGACCTAGATACGCGCGGCTACGATCAGGGTGTCGACACGCCGGGAGGATTTGCTGGATTAGCCTTACCTTAGCTCGGTATATCTTGAGCACGGGATTCCGAGGATACTCGGGTCTTCCCACTTTGGAGTTGCGACTCCGCGGATCGTGGGCTTGTAATGGGTCAAGTTGGAACACCCCTGCAGGGTTTGAACTTTCGAAAGCCGTGCCCGCGGTTATGTGGCAGATGGGAGCTTGTTAATTCCGGTTGTAGATAACTTGACACAATGATGCTAATACACTACCAGCGTGTGTTCCGTGACTGTCAATTTCCGAATCGGGATTCGGGAGTTGAACACGGAGGGGTTATGTTTGTGAGCTTGTAGCTAGGATCACTTCGTGATCACTTCTCGCTTTGCCTTCTCTTCTCGCTCTCTCTTGCGTAAGTTAGTGCTAGTTGCTGCTGCAGACTCTTTGTTGTTCCTTCACCTCATTTCTTTCTTCAGCCTTTCCCTCACCTAAAGGCTTTGATAGTTCTGTTACCCGGGAACGGGATTGCTGAGTCCTCTGTGGCTCACAGTTACTTCACACACCAGATGCAGGTCCAGCTGTGAGCTATCCAGGTGATGGCACCGAGCTGGATTGGGAGTACGACGAGGAGCGTAGTCGTTACTACGTTCGCTACCCGGACGATCAGTAGTGGAGTCTCTTACTAGGATTCGATCCGCCTGTGGTTGTTTTATTTATCTGAGTTTGGTACTTTGACATTTGGCTTTTGCCCTTAGAGGGTTGTAGTGATCTTATTGTATGATGTTTGAGACTTGTACTGTTATTCTGTGACGCGGCGATTGTAAGCCAACTATTTTCAGTTTACTATCCCTCTTTTACATGAGTTGTGCAAAGATTACCAAACTTGAGATCATTCTAGGATGGACTTATGCCTTTAAGTCGTGCCTCGACACGTAGGAGGTATAATTCCATCCTGGGCATTACAATCCAGGTCATTGAAGCTGGGTCGTAGTGATGGGCCACATGAAGAAGAAGCAGAAGACGCTCCTTCGTATTCGCAGGACTCTTATGTACATAGAAAGGCAAGTGTAGATTCCAGATGTATCAATTACTTCCTCCCCAAGTCACCCTTGTAACCCTAGGTCCCCCCTGGCGTGTATATAAGCCGAGGGGTTTTAGTGTGTAGGGGGGATCATCGTCACAATATCCTCATAGGCTAGACTTAGGGTTTAGCCATTACGATCTCGAGGTAGATCAACTCTTGTATGCATATTCATTCATACTAATATAGCAGGAAGTAGGGTATTACCTCGATCGAGAGGGCCTGAACCTGGGTAAACATCGTGTCCCCAGCCTCCTATTACCATCGATCCTCTAAACGCATAGCTAGGGCCCCCCTACCCAAGATCTACCGGTTCTGACACCGACAGTGGGGCCTTCCCAAAAGGATGCAGTGGAGGTTCCTTTGTAGGGAGGCGTGGACGCGGGTGTCGTTGGCCAAGGTAAGGTTGCCGCCACGGGTACTCCCATATCTGGGGTTTGCTCCAATATGCCAGCTCGTCCACTATCTCCCACCTTTTCTGGTATCGAAGACCCGCCCGCCTCTCCTCCTCGCCCTACGAAATTGGCAACTGCCAAGAAGAAGAAATCTACTGTCAGGAAGTACTCGGCCAAGAGCAAGGCCTCTTCGGGTTCCAAACAATCGATGGCGGGCCTTTGTCAGCGCCTGGATAAGGATCTAGGCTCTGCGTCGGGCCCGAACCTGTGTCGCCATCTCCTACGGCGTGTTCTCCCCTGCTCTGCTCACCTGCCTCCACGGCCCGCAAGGGTCGGCGTGTGCGGGACTCTGGTGAGCCGATGGCTCTACGGGCGGAGCGTCGTCCGGCGGCCAAGGATCTCCCTCCCACAGGTACGGTGCCCAACTCGCCCACTCCTTCCCCGGTTTGGCTTATTTTGCCTTCTCTTTCAGATGATCATCTTATGCATATTTTATTGGACGTGGGTGTTTCTCTCGCTCCTGAGTATGGGTCTCCCTCATTTATTTTATCCACTATCAGAGCCAATGAGATGGCCCAGGCGGCCATCGCCAAGGCCAAAGAGGTTGCTGCTGCTGCGGTTAATGGGGACGCGTCTATTCCATTCAAGGACGATGGTGCGAGTGATGGTTGTGGCCAATCTCATCCCCTCCTACCAAAAGGGGCCCTTCGAAACACTACAAAACCTACGTTGCCCCGTGCAGGTCTAGCCTTTGCATCAAGAATCTTTCATTCAAATGAAAGCCCTTTTTCTGGAATATTAGAGGTTTTGGGGCTAGGGAGCGCCGGGACCATATTAGGGATGTTGTTCGAGGGGAGAACATTGACATCTTAGGGCTGGTTGAAACTTTCAAAGAATCATTTTCCCCTAATGAACTTTCTGCGATTGCGGGCATGGATAGATTTGACTGGCATTTTCTTCCATCCTCTGGCCATTCTGGGGGCATTCTTATTGGCTCCAAATAGGACTTGTTTGATTTTGTGGCCTTTGATCATGGTATTTTCTGGGCAAGCATTGTTGTGCACCATTGGCGGCCTAACACCTTGTGGGAATTTATGGTCGTTTATGGCCCAACGGACCACTCCCTAACCTCTCTTTTCCTTGATGAGCTATCTATTAAAATTGAGGCCTGCACGATACCTATTGTGATTGGAGGTGACTTCAACCTCATGTGTACCCCTTCTGATAAGAACAATAGCAACTTCTCTTGGCCCCTTGCTAATGCGTTTAATGATTTCATCCGTGATTGTGCTATTTGCAAGCTACCTCGGGTAGGGGCTCGTTTTACATGGTCTAACCATCAGAGTAATCCGGTCTGATCGGTGCTGGATCGGGCTTTTATCTGCTCTAGTTGGGATTCCATATTGCCATGTGCTTTTTTGAAAACTAAATTTATTATGGGTTCTGATCATGCCCCCCTCATCTTGGACGCTGGCCTGGACCAGACTATGGCTTCTTCGCGCTTCCAATTTGATGCCTCCTGGCTTGTTGTTGAGGTTTTCATCGATATGCTCGCCACCAAGATTTCAGGCTTGCTCACCTCTCCCCATCGTTGGTCCCATGGATGACTGGCATAAGGTTTCCTACGAGCTTCGTAAGTTTCTTAGGGCCTGGTCTCGTAACAGGGTCGCGGTGGCCTGCTGGGAGAAAGATTCTTTAGAAGCTCAGATTGTGGGTCTGGACCGTGTTAATGATGCAACTGGCCTCTCGGATATCGAGTGGTCAGTCCGTTACAATCTTGAAGCCGCTCTCATGCAGTTGCATCAGTAGGCAGAGATTTATTGGCGCCAGCGTGGCACCCCTAATTGGACTCTTAAGGGGGACTCTCCAACGGCTTCTTTGCCATTTCTAATGGCAGAAGAAGAAGATGTTTCATTGATAGTCTCATCATTAACGAAGTTAGGACCTGAATCAATCCCTCATCATATCCCATGTAGTGGAATTTTTCTCTTCTCTTTTGGGGGCTAAGAAGGAGGGTGGCCTTACTATCTCCTCCTCCCTATGGGACAATCATAGCAGGATCTCGAGCGCCGAGAATGAGGCCTTAATGATTCTGTTGTCAGATAATGAGATCTGGGAGGTTATTAACTCGGCAAACCATAATGCGGCGTCTGGTCCGGATGGATACTCTATTCCTTTCTTCAAGAGGTTCTGACCTTAGCTGCGTAGGCTGGTGTGCCAAATCATTCAAGGCTTCTGTCTAGGGACAGTTGATATATCTCGCCTTAACTATGATGTCATTACTCTTATCCCTAAAGTGAAAGGTGCCGAGCTGATCTCCCAGTTTAGACCAATTGCTCTCATTAATAACTTTGCTAAATTCCGAGCAAAGGGCTTCGCCACTCGCCTTACTCCTATAGCTCGCAGAACTATTAGCCCTTTCCAGTCTGCTTTTACAAAGGTTGTTTTATTTTTGATGGGATTCTTTGTCTTCATGAGATCATGCATGATCTCAGAATTCGCAAATCTAAAGCGGTGATACTAAAGTTGGATTTCGAAAAAGCTTACGACTTGTTCAGTTGGCCATTATTGAGAAAAGCCCTCCTGGCCAAAGGTTTCGAAGGGGCTTATGTCCAGAGGATCATGCAGTTGGTCTCGGGGGGCCACACTGCGGTTTTTGTTAATGCCCAGGTCAGTAACTTCTTTGCCAATGGCATGGGCCTACGGCAGGGTGACCCTGTATCTCCTATCCTGTTTAATTTTGTGGCAGACGCCCTATATCGTATTCTCTCCAGAGCTGCTAATCATGGTCATATATCTCCTGTTATATCCCACCTTGTTCCAGAAGGGGTCACTCATCTGCAGTATGCGGATGACACGATCATTATGGTTGACCTAAATGACTCTTGCATTGCCCACCTCAAGTTCATTCTCTTCTGTATTAAAGCCTTGTCGGGGCTCACAATTAATTTCTCTAAGAGCGAGGTCATAGTTACTGGTGTGGATGATACTGAAGCTTTAAGGGTGGCCCATCTTCTCAATTGTAAGTTGGGATTGTTCCCTTTCAAATAACTGGGCCTACCTATCTCTCCGAATTTGCTCTATGCTAAAGATTTTGCCCCTGTTGTTGCTAAGGTTGGTAATAGGGTGCTCCCTTGGCGTGGTAGATACAACACAAGTGTTGGGAAAGTGGCGCTGATCAACGCCTGCTTATCTTCTTTGCCAATGTTTCTCATGGGTTTCTAATCTCTTTCGGCGGGCACACACGCTGGCTTCGATAAGCATCGGGGTGCTTTTTCTGGAATGCGGCAGACAATAGGTGCAAATACAAACTTATCAAGTGGAAGCTTATGTGTAGACCAAAAAACCATGCAGGGTTGGGCATCATTAACACCGCTATCATGAATAAATGCCTCTTGATTAAATGGTGGTGGAAAACTATGACCACGTGAGTTGGCTCATTGTGGTTTTCTATCCCTAAAGCAAAGTATTTCCCTCGTTCTAGCCCCTTGTTCGCCTTGGCTCACGGAGGTTCACAATTTTGGAAAGACATTGTTAAAGTTAGACCTCTCTTTTTGGCTCATGTTAAGTTTGTAGTTGGGGGCGGATCTTCTATTCGTTTTTGGCTTGATTGGTGGTGTGGAGGCTCACCTCTCTTGGTGAGCTTCCCTACAATCTTTTCTTAATGCCCTAATATGAATATCTCCATCGTGGAGCTTTCAGCTAATAATTGGGACTTAGCCTTCCGACGCTCCTTATCTCCTGAAGAGTTGGAAGAGTGGCAACATCTTACAGCCTTCTTCCGTACGCTCCCGGAGAATGCAGACTCGATGGTTTGGCCTCATCCTTCTTCTGGTCGCTTTTCGGTCAAGTCTCTATTTTTTAAGTTAATTGGTGGATCCCCCACCAGCAGATATAGTCAGGTCTAGAGGGCTCGTGTTTCCCCGAAAGTTAAGATCTTCCTTTGGCAAGCTTTCACAGGTCGTCCGTGTTTCCCCGAAAGTTAAGATCTTCCTTTGGCAAGCTTTCAGAGGTCGTCTTCCCGCGGCGGACCAAATTCGTAAGAGGAATGGATCACTCTGTGCATTTTGAAACCGAACCAAAAAACCATACCGAAAATAAACCGAACCGAACCAATTTTATGGTTTTTTTGGTTTATGGTTTTGGTATGGTACGAAATTTTCGTACCGTTTTGAACTTTGGTTTTTATGGTATATACCGAAAAACCGAATGGTTAATCGAATAAACCGAAGTAAAAAATAAATTTATATTTCTTGAGACAAACAACTATACAAATTGTCATTTTTCTTGTACATGAGTCAAATTCACTACTAAGCATGTACATTTTTCTTGTAACATAGTTATTTTTCTCTTTAAAAGCTGCTAAGCATGTCCATAATCATTAAGGGATGAATATATGCCTGCATATATACTTATATATATATATATA
>LR738715.1:230489308-230501190 GCA_902687465.1 Secale cereale | reverse complement strand
CCAAAATAATTCTCCGTTGATTTTCAGGTCATTCTGAGAACTTTTATTTCTGTACAAAAATAACACCATGGCAATTCTGCTGAAAACAACGTCAGTCCGGGTTAGTTCCATTCAAATCATGCAAGTTAGAGTCCAAAACAAGGGCAAAAGTGTTTGGAATAGTAGATACATTGGAGACGTATGAGGCAACGTCAAAAAAAATCCCGTAGAGGACAAGCCCGCCGAAGAACCTCCCAAGCATCGGCGTCCAAAACGCCGAACTAAATCCCGTAAAGGAAAGGACAGCAACACCGTGACTAATGACGGTGACATTCCAGAACAAACCGAAGACCCCGCAGACCCAGCGATAGAGCAGCGAGAGGTCGGCGAACAAAGTCCGAAGCCGCAGTCCGAGGACAGCGATGCCGAAGATGGTACTTATGAATCAGTCTCCGAAGAAGAGGATAGCCCGGGCGACGATGAATTCATTGTCCCAGAAGAACCCTCAGAACAAAAACACTTCCACCGGAGGCTCATTGCCACCACAAGGAGCTTGAAAAAGCAGCAGAGAAGGCTTCGAGCCGCACATGACATGCTTAATGATAGATGGAACGAGGTGCTAGATGCCGAGCAGAAACATGGCTTTAACGACCAAACCAAAGGCTATCCTAAGCGTAAGTTGCTGCCCAAATTCGACGACGAGGCCGCTGGGCCCATCCCACCAAAGAATAACACCGCCGACAAGCCGGACCGACCACCTCGCGGACGGGACAGAGTAGCTAGCAATGGCGTACACAAGCCCGGACCACCACTCTGTAAAGGAAAGGAGGGTGCGGCCCAAGTCCGAAAACACGATCTGCGTGAGGACCTGAACAAAAAAGCTAGCAAGACCAGGTCTATATACGGACCTAGGTACCGGGCTCCCGCACGGGACGGCGGCTATCAAGCCAATCGCGCCGGTGACATGCCAGTTCGGGGTTAATACCGAACACCACAACCATCGGACATACGCCACGATATAGCAAGATACAGAGGAGCTGTACACCCTCTGTGCTTCACCGATGAGGTGCTGGGTCATGACTTCCCAGAAGGGTTTAAACCCGTGAACATCGAAGCGTATGATGGAACGACGGATCCCGCCGTCTGGATAGAAGATTTTATTCTTCACATCCACATGGCTCGAGGAGATGATCTCCATGCCATTAAATACTTACCCCTCAAGCTGAAAGGACCAGCTCGGCACTGGCTAAACAGCCTCCCACAGAACTCCATTGGGAGTTGGGAAGAACTTGAGGATGCTTTTTGGGCCAATTTTCAAGGGACTTATGTCCGGCCCTCGGACGCTGACGATTTAAGTCACATTATCCAACAACCCCGGGAGTCAGCCCGCAAGCTCTGGAATCGGTTTCTCACTAAGAAGAACCAGATCGTCAACTGCCCGGACGGGGAAACCTTAGCGGCATTCAAGCACAGTATCCGGGATGAATGGCTAGCCAGACACCTTGGACAGGAAAAACCAAGGACAATGGCAGGCCTAACTACACTCACGACTCGCTTTTGCGCAGGTGAGGATAGCTGGTTAGCTCGTAGTAGTACCAGTGACCCTGGAACATCTGAAGTCAGGGATGGCAATGAAAAGCCACGACGTAACAAAAACAAGCATCGAAACAATTCTGGAAGCCCAGATGATACAACGGTAAACGCCGGATACAGTGGCTCCAGACCCGGTCAATGGAAGAAGCCATTTAAAGGCAACAAAGATGGTCCATCAAGTTTGGACAGGATATTAGATAGTCCCTGCCAAATTCATGGCACCCCAGAGAAACCGGCCAACCATACCAACCGCAACTGTTGGGTTTTCAAGCAGGCCGGCAAGCTAAACACCGAACACAAAGGGAAGGAGCCTCAGAGCGAAGACGAGATGAACCTCGCCAGCCGAATATAGGGGGGCAGAAGAAATTCCCACTGAAGGTCAAAACAGTGAACATGATATATGCCGCTCATATCCCAAAGAGGGAGCGCAAGCACGCACTCCGAGATGTCTACGCCGTAGAACCTATCGCCCCAAATTCAACCCATGGTCAGCCTGCCCGATCACTTTTGATCGAAGGGACCATCAGACTAGTATTCGGCATGGGGGTTTGGCTGCCCTAGTGCTCGACCCAATAATCGATGGATACCATCTAACCCGAGTCTGTTGGGAAACGTAGTATTTCAAAAATTTCCTACGATCACGCAAGATCTATCTACTAGATGCATAGCAACGAGAGTGTGTCTACGTACCCTCGTAGACTGAGAGCGGAAGCATCTAATGACGCGGTTGATGTAGTCGAACTTCTTCGCGATCCAACCGATCAAGCACCGAACGTACGGAGCCTCCGTGTTCAGCACACGTTCAGCTTGATGACGTCCCACGAGCTCTAGATCCAGTAGAACTTCACGGGAGAGTTTCGTCAGCACGACGGCGTGGTGACGGAGATGATGAAGCTACCGGCACAGGGCTTCGCCTAAGCACTGCAACGGTATGACCGAGGTGTGTTTCTGTGGAGAGGGGCACCGCACATGGTTGCGAGAGATCAACTGATCAACTTGTGTATCTATGGGGTGCCTCTACCCCCGTACATAAAGGAGTGGAGGAGGGGGAGGGCCGGCCCTCTCTATGGCGCGCCCTAGGGGAGTCCTACTCCCACCGGGAGTAGGATTCCCCTTTTCCTAGTAGAACTAGGAGCCCTTCCAAGTAGCAGGAGTAGGAGAGAAGGAAAGGGAAAAGAGAAGAGAAGGAAGGAGGTAGCGCAGCCCCTCCCCCTAGTCCAATTCGGACTAAGCCTTGGGGGACGCAGCCTCCTCTGTCTCTCTCTCTCTTTCCCCTAAAGCCCAATAAGGCCCATATACTCCCCGGCGAATTCCCATAACTCTCCGGTACTCCGAAAAATACCCGAATCCCTCGGAACCTTTCCGATGTCCGAATATAGCTGTCCAATATATCGATATTTACGTCTCGACCATTTCGAGACTCCTCGTCATGTCTCCGATCTTATCCGGGACTCCAAACTACCTTCGGTACATCAAATCACATAAACTCGTAATACCGATCGTCATCAAACGTTAAACGTGCGGACCGTACGGGTTCGAGAACTATGTAGACATGACCGGGACTCATCTCCGGTCAATAACCAATAGTGGAACCTGGATGCTCATATTAGCTCCTACATATTCTACGAAGATCTTTATTGGTCAAACCGCATAACAACATACGCTGTTCCCTTTGTCATCGGTATGTTACTTGACCGAGATTCAATCGTCGGTATGACCATACCTAGTTAATCTCGTTACCGGCAAGTCTCTTTACTCGTTCTGTAATACATCATCTCTTCACTAACTCATTAGTCATTTGCTTGCAAGGCTTATTATGATGTGCATTATCGAGAGGGCCCAGAGATACCTCTCCGACACTCGGAGTGACAAATCCTATTCTTGATCTATGACAACACCACGAACACCTTCGGAGACACTTGTAGATCATCTTTATAATCACCCAGTTATGTTGTGACGTTTGATAGCACACAAGGTGTTCCTCCGGTATTCGAGAGTTGCATAATCTCATAGTCATAGGAACATGTATGAGTCATGAAGAAAGCAATAGCAGTAAAACTAAACGATCATAGTGCTAAGCTAACAAATGGGTCTTGTCCATCACATCATTCTCCTAATGATGTCATCCCATTGATCAAATGACAACTCATGTCTATGGCTAGGAAACATAACCATCTTTGATCAATGAGCTAGTCTAGTAGAGGCATACTAGGGACACTCTGTTTTGTCTATGTATTCACACATGTACTAAGTTTCGGGTTAATACAATTCTAGCATGAATAATAAACATTTATCATGATATAAGGAAATATAAATAACAACATTATTATTGCCTCTAGGGCATATTTCCTTCAGTCTCCCACTTGCGCTAGAGTCAATAATCTAGTTCACATCGCCATGTGATTTAATACCGATAGTTCACATCGTTATGTGAATTAACACCCATAGTTCACATCGCCATCTGACCATTACCCAAAGGGTTTACTAGAGTCAATAATCTAGTTCACATCGCTATGTGATTAACACCCAAGAGTAATAAGGTGTGATCATGTTTTGCTTGTGAGAGAAGTTTAGTCAACGGGTCTGACACATTCAGATCCATATGTATTTCGCAAATTTCTATGTCTACAATACTCTGCATGGAGCTACTCTAGCTAATTGCTCCCACTTTCAATATGCATCCGGATTGATACCTAGAGTCATCTAGATTAGTGTAAAGCTTGCATCGGTGTAACTCTTTACGACGAACTCTTTATCACCTCCATAATCGAGAAACATTTCCTTAGTCATTCAGTAACTAAGGATAATTTTGACCACTGTCTAGTGATCTACTCCTGGATCACTTTTTTACCTCCTTGCCAAACTCATGGCAAGGTACACAATAGGTTTGGTACACAGCATGTCATACTTTATAGAACCTATGACTGAGGCATAGGGAATGACTTTCATTCTTTCTCTATCTTCTGTCGTGGTCGGGTTTTGAGCCTTACTCAACTTCATACCTTACAATTCAGGCAAGAACTCCTTCTTTGACTGATCCATTTTGAACTTCTTCAAAATCTTATTAAGGTATGTACTCGTTGAAAATCTTATCAAGCGTCATGATCTATCTATATAGATCTAGGTGCCTAATATGTAAGCAGCTTCACTGAGGTCTTTTATTGAAAAACTCCTTTTAAACAATCCTTTATGCTTTCCAGAAAATTCTACATCATTTCCGATCAACAATATGTCATTCACATATACCTATCAGAAATGTTGTAGTGCTCCCACTCACTTTCTTGTAAATACAGGCTTCATCGCAAGTCTGTATAAAACTATATGCTTTGATCAACTTATCAAAGCGTATATTCCAACTCCGAGATGCTTGCACCAGCCCATAGATGGATCGCTGGAGCTTAAACATTTTGTTAGTACCTTTAGGATTGACAAAACCTTCTGGTTGCATCATATACAACCCTTCTTTAATAAATCCATTAAAGAACGCAGTTTTGTTATCCATTTGCCAGATTTCATAAAATGCGGCAATCGCTAACATAATTCGGACAGACTTAAGCATTGCTACGAGTGAGAAAATCTCATCGTAGTCAACACCTTGAACTTGTCGAAAACCTTTCGCAACAAGTCGAGCTTTGTAGATAGTAACATTACCATCGACGTCAGTCTTCCTCTTAAAAATCCATTTATTTTCAATGGCTTGCCGATCATCGGGCAAGTCAACCAAAGTCCACACTTTGTTCTCATACATGGATCACATCTCAGATTTCATGGCCTCAAGCCATTTTGCGGAATCTGGGCTCATCATCGCTTCCTCATAGTTCGTAGGTTCATCATGGTCTAGTAACATGATTTCCAGAACTGGGTTGCCATACCACTCTGCGCAGAACGTACTCTGGTTGATCTACGAAGTTCAGCAGTAACTTGATCCGAAGTTTCATGATCATCATCATTAGCTTCCTCACTAATTGTTGTAGGAATCACTCGAACCAGTTTCTGTGATGTACTACTTTCCAATTCAGGAGAAGGTACAATTACCTCATCAAGTTCCACTTTCCTCCCACTCACTTGTTTCGAGAGAAACTCTTTCTTTAGAAAGGATCCATTCTTAGCAACAAATATCTTGCCTTCAGATCTGTGATAGAAGGTGTACCCAACAGTCTCCTTTGGGTACCCTATGAAGACACACTTCTCCGACTTGGGTTCGAGCTTATCAGGTTGAAATTTTTCACATAAGCATCGCAGCCCCAAACTTTAAGAAACAACAACTTTGGTTTCTTGCTAAACCATAGTTCATAAGGCGTCGTCTCAACGGGTTTAGATGGTGCCCTTATTTAACGTGAATGCAGCTGTCTCTAATGCATAACCCAAAACGATAGTGGTAAATCGGTAAGAGACATCATAGATCGCACCATATCTAATAAAGTACGGTTACGACGTTCGGATAGACCATTACGCTGTGGTGTTCCAGGTGGCGTGAGCTGTGAAACTATTCCACATTGTTTTAAATGAAGACCAAGCTCGTAACTCAAATATTTGCCTCCGCGATCAGATCGTAGAAACTTAATTTTCTTGTTACGATGATTCTAATTCACTCTGAAATTCTTTGAACTTCTCAAATGTTTCAAACTTGTGCTTCATCAAGCAGATATACCCATATCTGCTCAAATCATTAGTGAAGGTCAGAAAATAATGATACCCGCCGCGAGCCTCAATGCTCATGGGTCACATACATCAGTATACATGATTTCCAACAAATCAGTTGCTCGCTCCATTGTTCCGGAGAACGGAGTTTTAGTCATCTTGCCCATGAGGCATGGTTCGCAAGCACCAAGTGATTCATAATCAAGTGATTCCAAAAGCCCATCACCATGGAGTTTCTTCATGCGCTTTACACCAATATGACCTAAACGGCAGTGCTACAAATAATTTGCACTATCATTATCAACTTTGCATCTTTTGGCTTCAATATTATGAATATGTGTATCACTACGATCGAGATCCAACAAACTATTTTCATTGGGTGTATGACCATCGAAGGCTTTATTCATGTAAATAGAATAACAATAATTCTATGACTTTAAATGAATAACCGTATTGCAACAAACTTGATCAAATCATATTCATGCTCAACGCAAATGCCAAATAACATTTATTTAGGTTCTACACTAATCCCAAAAGTATAGGGAGTGTGCGATGATGATCATATCAATCTTGGAACCACTTCCAACACACATCGTCACTTCACCTTTAACTAGTCTCTGTTCATTCTGCAACTCTCATTTCGAGTTACTAATTTTAGTAACTAAACTGGTATCAAATACCCAGGGGTTGCTATGAACACAAGTAAAATACACATCAATAATCTGTATATCAAATATACCTTTGTTCACTTTGCCATCCTTCTTATATGCCAAGTGTCTAGGGCAGTTCCACATCCAGTGACCATTTCCTTTGAAGTAGAAGCACTTAGTTTCAGGCTTGAGTTTAGCTTTGGGTTTCTTCACGGGAGTGGCAACTTGCTTGTCATTCTTCTTAAAGTTCCCTTTCTATCCCTTTGCCCTTTACTTTGAAACAAGTGGTCTTGTTAACCATCAACACTTGATGATCTTTCTTGATTTCTACCTCGCCCGATTTCAGCATCGCGAAGAGCTCGGGAATTAATTTCGTCATCTGTAGCGACCACGATCCGAATGGACCGAAGTCACTGTGTTTCAGTGTCATCCCTGGATCGGTAATGCTGACACACACAATACTCGAAGGATTTATAACAGAGTGGCAATCACACACTTATTACATCGAATGTCTCCAAAGAGAACTTATTACAAAAGTCTATGGCTTAAGGCCATCTAGCAAAATAACAACGGAAGGCTTGGAAGATAAGTGAGTGCATCAACTCCAACGGCATAGCTGAGTGCATGACAAACGACCTAGAACGTCTTATTCCTCGTCTGAAAAGTCTCCAACGTAAAATGTTGCAGCCCGAAAACGGGTCAGCACATGGAATATGCTGGCAAGATAACACAGAAGATGCAAGTAACAGAATAAAGGCTATACTATATGCACATTTGGCTGGTGGAGGCTCTAAGGTTAAAGTTTTTGCGTAAAGCCAATTTTTCCCTACAACAAAGGAATGAATTTTATTTTTAACTATCATGGTAGTTGAAACATCATTGAGAAGGTACCTACAACTCAATCCCAAATTAAAGTTATCATTAACCCAACAAATTAATTTATAGAGTGATGAGATCAACCACTAATTCAAGTACCAGATACTCAAGATGTCCATAACCGGGGACATGGCTAATCATGATCAGTTTGTACACTCTGCAGAGGTTTGTGCACTTTTCCCACAAGACTCGATCGCCTCCGTTTGGTTTCTCGCACTGTATGGTGTTTGAGAAACGGATGACCGAGACACAGTCTTTCCGAAGAGGTCCCCTTAACCAGATAGATAGGCCGGTACACCTACAATCCCTCTACATCTGCTAGCCCATCATGGAAAGGTTTCCCACAACTTACTCAACTATGCCAGAGCCCATATTGGCATGTGGCTGCACACGGAAGTTTCTAGCATGAATAGTTTTATGATCCCTTTGAGCCTGGGTGGCATTCCATAGGAAAAATCACACGGAACCCCGGGCTTTCCTAGGACAACACTGGATTCCCCAGGTACCCTGCAACCAATCCACCCAGATGTGTATTCAAGTAGCCACCTTAAGTTGAATCCTTAATTAACAACTCACATCTGTCATGGATTTCACTCAAACCCAAACCACGTCTACGAGCATAGCATAGCAACCTAAGCAAACGTAGAAGTAACTCCCAAGGGTTTGAAAAATAATGCAGGTAATAGGTTCTACCTCAATCTACTTCCCAGTCCCACAAGTTAAGAGATCCTACTCATGCAATGTGTGAGGGTTTGATCAAATGCATAAAAACTGGGTAATAAAAGGGTATGATCAAAGTGTTACTTGCCTTGCTGACGATTCGCAAAACCTAGAGACTCGTAGTAGCACGCTTCACAGTCCGGGTATTCTATCGCAAGCAAACAATAGCATACATAAACAAACAAGCAAAGATGCACAAACAAAACTCCAAAAGATAAGATCTAACCAGAAAGTTCAACTGAAGAACTCCGGTTTGCAAAAAGAATCAAATCGAAAGAAGCAACGAAACTCAAACCGCGAAAGAAACGAGCTCCGGCTACTAATTGATCTAAAGCCACATTTTACATTAGCCAAAACTTTGTTCAAGTTGGTTAAACGGAAAGAGAGCGTCGAGACGAAGATCTGGGATTTTGAATCACCTAATTCCGACTCTCGAGCGAAAAGAAAAACGAAAAAAAGATCAGGGCAGAAATCACGATTGAAATAATCGCGGATAAAAACCCCGAAAAAGAAATCTGACGAACAGGCTAACGAACGAACGTTCGCTGTCTGCGGCTAACAACGAACGTACGGACGAACGTCCACTAAATAACTAACTGAAAAAAATAAATAAAAAACTGATCTAATCTAAAAAAATGGATCTAGGGTTTCTAAAAAAACCGATCGGTTTAAAAAGAGAAAACCGACGGCTACCTCGAAAAGTCAACCGGCGGCGGATCCGGCGGGTACGGCGGCGGCGGTCCGGCGAACGGCGGCGGGGCGACGGCAGCGCGGGGCGGCGGCGTGTGGCAGCGGCGCGGCGCGGGCGGCGTCGCGGGACGACGGCTTTTAAAGGCCTAGGCGAGGAGTCCTCGCCACATACGGCCCGGAGTCGGTTCGTTTTTTTAAGAATCCTGGCGTAGCAAAACTAACGAAAGAAATACTAAACGGACTCCAAAAATCCCGAAATAAATTTTCACCGTCCTCTAATAATATTTAGGATAAAGTGAACATTTTTGATGGACCTAAATGCAATTTTGAAAAACGCCCATTTTTCCTATGCAAATAAAATCGCAAATAAATCCAGAAAAAATACCAAAAGTGATTTTAATATTTTTCCTCCAATATTTCTGTTATTTTGGAGAAGTCATATTATCTCCGCTCATATATTGTATTTAGAAATATTTTTAGGAGAGAAAAATAATTAAAACCAACACTGTCCTCGTACCGGTATTTGAGTGAACTCAAATACAAAACGGTAGAATTCCCAACTCTCTCCGTAGGTCCTTGAGTTGCTTAGAATTTCGAGGATCGTCACAAACAAAAATGCAAAGAAACATGCAATGCATTATGATCTATGTATAACATTCCAAATTGAAAATTTGGGATGTTACAAACCTACCCCCCTTAGAATGAATCTCGCCCTCAAGATTCGACTTGGCTAGAGAACAGGTGTGGGTGGTCCTTGCGTAGATCATCTTCTCGTTCCCAGGTGGCTTCTTCCTCGGTGTGGTGAATCCACTGAACTTTGCAAAACTTGATAACCTTACTGCGGGTGACTCTGCTCGAAAATTCGAGAATCTTATCAGGCTTCTCCTCGTAAGTCAGATCACTATCCAACTGAATTGCTTCCAGGGGTACTGTATCTCTAAGCGGTATATCGGCCATCTCCGCATGTTACTTCTTAAGCTGCGAAACGTGAAACACGTCGTGCACTCCTGACAGTCCTTCGGGTAACTCCAACTTATAGGCAACCTCTCCCATGCGTTCCAAAACACGGTAAGGTCCCACAAATCTCGGGGCTAGCTTTCCCTTAACTCCGAAACGTTTAACTCCTCGTAGAGGCGATACTCTCAAGTACGCTCTGTCTCCATTCTCATAGGCTATCTCCTTGCGCTTCGAGTCTGCATAACTCTTCTGCCTGGACTGAGCTACCTTCGGTCTATCTCGAATCAACTTAACCTTCTCCTCAGACTCTTTGATCAAGTCTGGTCCAAACAACTGTCGGTCTCCAACTTCATCCCACATTAACGGTGTTCGGCATCTCCTTCCGTACAATGCCTCGAACGGTGCCATCTTCAAACTGACCTGGTAACTGTTGTTGTACGAGAACTCCGCGTAGGGCAAATTATCATCCCAACTAGATCCATAATCTAACACATAGGCTCTCAACATATCCTCCAGGATTTGGTTGACTCTCTCGGTTTGTCCATCGGTCTGCGGATGAAAAGTTGTGCTGAATTCCAGCCTCGTTCTCAAAGTTTGGTGTAGTTGATGCCAAAACTTTGAGGTGAATTGTGTTCCTCTATATGATACAATGGTCCTCGGAACTCCGTGCAGACATACGATCCTGGTCATGTATATCTTGGCCAACTTCGCACTGGTGTATGTGGTTTTCACGGGGATAAAATGGGCTACCTTCGTCAATCGATCCACTACTACCCAGATTGAGTCATATCCTGATTTGGTTCTGGGTAATCCGGTGATAAAATCCATGCCAAGCTTCTCCCACTTCCATTCGGGTATCGGCATAGGCTGTAGCAATCCTGCTGGCTTCTGATGCTCTGCCTTTACTCTCTGGCATACATCACATACGGCTACATACTCGGCAATATCCTTCTTCATTCCCGTCCACCAGAAACGTTCCTTCAAATCCAAATACATCTTGGTGTTTCCGGGGTGGATCGAGTATGGCGAATCATGTGCTTCCTGCAGTATCAACTTCCTGATCTCCGGGTCGTTGGGCACATAGATTCGATCCTCAAACCACACGGTGTCGTGTTCATCTTCACGAAATCCCTTGGCTTTTCCTTCACTCATCCTTTTCCTTATCTCTGAAATTTCCTTATCATCCTTCTGGGCTTCACGTATCTTTCCCAGTAATGTCGACTGAACCTCCAACGTTGCAACAAAACCTCTAGGAACTATCTCCAAACGAAGCTCCCTGAGATGTTCTGCTAGCTCATGTGGCAATCCCCCTTTTACTAGGGTATTTGCATAACTCTTCCGGCTCAAAGCGTCTGCCACGACGTTGGCCTTTCCGGGGTGATAGTGCAGCTTCATATCATAATCCTTTATAAGCTCCAACCATCTCCTCTGTCTGAGGTTCAGATCCTTCTGTGTGAAAATGTACTTCAAACTCTTGTGATCCGTGTACACATCACAACGGTTTCCAATAAGGAAATGTCTCCAGGTTTTCAGTGCGTGCACTACAGCTGCTAACTCCAGATCGTGCGTCGCGTAATTCAACTCATGCGGTCGCAATTGACGGGATGCATAGGAAACAACTCTTCCATCCTGCATAAGTACTCCTCCAAGTCCTAAGCGTGAAGCATCGCAATACACTTGGAAATCCTTGCGTATATCTGGCAATATCAACACTGGGGCTGTCGTCAACCGTTTCTTCAACTCCTGGAAACTTTCTTCACACTCTTCAGTCCAATC
>LR738715.1:230433069-230463466 GCA_902687465.1 Secale cereale | reverse complement strand
CTGCAAACTGTCCGCAAACATCCGTGTAACCGCGAGGGTCGGCTCTGATACCAACTTGTAACGCCCCGGACACACCCGCCGGTGGTCGTTACTCCTGGCGGGATCTAGACTGGCCTCACATATCAATACTAGTCTTTTCTGCGCACTTTGTCCTCACTCGTGCGCACCCGGGAGCAACTTCCCGGTCGGTCACCCATCCTGAAACTACTCCAAGCTGAGCACGCTTAACTTTGGAGTTCTATCCGAATGGGCTCCCGGAAAAGAAGGAATTCCTTATTGATTTGAGTAGTCTATCATCCCTAATAAGCCAGGCCATCACAAGCAGCAAGCAAGATAACTATTTTTGTGATTTTTCATAAGGGACACTAAAGCAAAAACTGAAAGGTAAACTAACAAGACTAAAAAGCAAAGATAAAAGATAGCGTGCAACTCCCCTATCTTGAAGAGTGGAGTCCCCGACAACGGCGCCAGAAACTTGCTTGATGGCTTCTTGCCCCTCATTGGTTACCCCAAGTGGAAGGTTGAGATGTAGCGTAGCGGCAAATTTCCCTTGGCAAAGATACCAAGGATCGAATCCCGTGAGACTCCGAGGGTCGACAAGTAGGTGTCAACGGCGCCAGAAACTTAGCCGTTGACGAGACCTGCACACAGATACAGATAACTTTGCTCCCAACGAGTACAGAGAGGTTGTCAATCCCTCCAGCCTTGTTGTTTACAAAGGATCAAACACAAGAGATAATAATGATAGCTATGACTGCAACTAGGAAATAAAAATAGGAAGTAAATAGAAGGTGTGATCAGCGGTGGTAATATGGACCGGGGTCCCATGATGTTCACTAGTGATGTCTCTCTCCCAAAAGACGATACAACAGCGAAGCGAGGTAAACAAATTACAGCTGGGCAATTGACAGGATTATGTGCGCAAACCAATGCTAACTATGCTGCAAAGAAAGGTAGAGGCTCAAAAGCATGGGCGGTACGCCAAGGCAAGTATACCGAAATCCATCTGCATCTACTACTAATCATCCACCTTGAGATATCTATCCAGAACATCTCCCTGGTATTAAGTTGCGAATCCCACCCAAAGTGTAAACTCAAAGCAACAGACAACTGCATTAAAAGAACTTTGCGTAAAGTAAACAATCCTTGCACCCGCAAGTACAAGCACCGTTGTTTTCTCCCTTGTGGCAACAGCACATCCCCTAGACTCATGTTTCTGTCACTCAAGCTAGTCATCAGGGGGCATGAACCCACAATCAAGCATAACGCTCCCTCTTGGAGTTACTACCTACTACTTGGCCAAAGCAATAAACAGCAACGGAGAACATGCAAGAATTACTCAAGAACAAAGATATAAAAGAGGTGAATCAAATATATTACTCAAACACAATCTGAACATAGTCTCATAATCCATCAGATCCCAGCAAACTCAGCAAAGCAACAGCAGAAAGATTACATATGTGCCTCGATCATGTAGGGCAGCTCACGAGGTCTAAACCATGAAGAGCAAAGAGGGGAGGAGAACATCACATAGCTACTGATCATGGACCCATGGTCCAAGGTGGAGTACTCACGACTCATCCGGTAAGCGTCCATGGTGGTGGAGAAGCTCCCGGTGGTGGTTCTCCCCTCCGACAGGGTGCCGGGAAGAGTTCTCTTGATGCTCCCGATCTTGGAAGCGTTGCGGCGGCGGAACAGAGGCGAGATCCCGAAAAAGGGTTATGTCCTCGAGGGTTTCGGGACGAGAGGGATATATATGCGAAGGGGGGGAGCCAGAGGCGGAGCAGGGGCCCCAGGCGCCCCCCTGGCGCGGCCAGGGGTGGGGCCGCGCCAGGTGGCCGCCTGGGCCTCCCCTGGCTCCCCTCTGGCCCATCTTTGGTTCTTCGCGAAGTTTCCTGTACGCTGATTTTTCCTATATTTTTCCTGGAATTTTTGGAGCACTTTTAATATGGGGGAAACCTGAAATAGAAAAACAGCAGAAAACAGGAACTGACACTGTGGTGCACTGAGTTAATAGGTTAGTCCAAATATGATAAAAAGTGCATGGAAGTGCATCAATATCATAGCAATATCACACAAAAGAAGCATGGAGCAAGCAGAAATTATAGATACGTTTTGGACGTATCAGCTAGCGTCAGCTCCAGCTTGAATCTGAGCTTCTACGGAAAGGAGAAGGGTGCGGATGCTCACAGCGGAGCTTGGGGAGGGCTCGACGAGGCCAGGGGCTGTCGGAGACGCGCGGATCGACATGTCGAACGGCTGCTAACAAAGGTTGAAGATGGGCTCGATCCCCGCGATGTAGAGGCGCCCGACTCGAATCGATCCTTGTAGTGGATGCAGCAGAGGCCGGCGGAGCTTTTGGACAAGCTCCTTGCCGGCGAGGACGACGAGGAGCACGCATGCAAGGTCGGCCATGACGATGATGACGTCGGATTCATGTTGGGGAGAAGAGAGCGAGCGAGGGAGAGGGGAAAGTGGGCCATGACGATGATGACGTCGGATTCATGTTTGGAGGGAGGCCGCGAGCGATGACTTGTAGGCATCGGGGAACGGCGGATGGGCGCCACGGCGACGCCCTCGGCTGTGGCGGCCATCGCCGGTGCCCACGTCTCCCCTCGTGAATAGAGGAGGGATGGGATGGCGCTGGTAGGTTGGCCTGGCTCGACCAGGGAGGCCAGCTGGGCCGTTTGGCCCAAGGGAGGGGGGTTTTCTTCTACTTTGTTTTTTTATTGTGTTTTGTTTTCCTTTTATTTAGTTTCTGTTTTATGCTTTCCTAATTTATTTTCACATTATTTTAGATTAATAAAAAATATATGATACCAACACCTAAATCAATGTTTTAGTTTAACCCTCTGCCACAAAAAGTTTGAGAGTCAAATAAATTAGTTTGATATTTTAGAAATTATAAAAGGCATTTACATAATTGTTTAATCCATTGTTTTAATTGATTTTTGAGCGCTTAAACATTTTATAAAAACTTGGTTTCTTCACCAGCAATACTTATGAATTATTTGCCACAGCTTGCACATTTTAGTATTGCCATATGAAAACTATTTTTTTACTTTAATTGTAAATTTGAATTTGAACCATTTTGAACTAAATGAGATTAACAACAGTAACATTGGTAACGTGGCCTCATTAGCGGGGGATTACTGTAGCTATATTATCGGGGTTTTACAAATCTCCTCTACTACAAGAAATCTTGTCCCGAGATTTAAGAGGTAGAGTAGGGGGAAGCTATAAGGGTGGATGTCTGGAAAGATCGGCATCCAGTAGTTATCTCAAGGAAGAAGATTTTAGAAGCATCAGGAAACGTATCGAGAGTGCTATTAGAAGGTTCAACAAGACTCAACCAGGTAGGCATCCAACTGATGCATAAAACATGTGATGAAGGGGTTTAGAGCAATGAAGAATAATGTTGCCTTTGATACCGGAATGAAACATGGTGAGGAATTTAGCTCATGCATTACATACGAAGCCAAGTGCAAGGGATATTTCAGAATCAAGGTTGTACAAGAGAGTCAGGTTTCGATCCTGTGGAACTATGGGTTATGGTCCCACCATGTGGGTTAAAAGCAAGAAGGCGCTAACATCTTGCACGGTCGTGATGGCAAGGCAGGTCAGAGGATAGCCAGTCACTTATATTGGCACCAATTGGTACCAAGGGCAAGGGATTAAGAGAACCATTTTCCTGCTCGATAAGATGAGATGGACCAATAAGCAAAGTTCTCATCCATCGGTGGCTACCGGAATGTTACCAAAAACAGTAACAGGGTGATACTGATAGAGGGTACGCCAAGGTGTTTACATAAGCAGAAAATTATTACTGCTTAGATTATATGTAGATCAAAGAAAGGTTAAACAAACAAATGGAAAGGAAAATGTGTTTAAACATAGGTAATGGGAGTATATCCTTCCCAACGATAAGCAGGGCATGATATACGTGACAGGAGATCCAAGACATGACCATTTGGATAAAAAGGTTTAATAAGAATCATGATATGTACCCACACAACGATATTGGATAGTTGATCAAGAAACATTTAGCATTGCGCTTACAATGTTCTTGTGGATTTTCGGAGTACCACAGACATGCTTCGAGATAGCCTCGACATGGTCTTCAAGCAAAGGTCAGACTTTGGATACACCATGATATATAATGAAGTGTGTTCGTGGAGAACATCCACAATTAAGTACTGAACGAAATGCACCTAGAAATACGTATCAAGTAGCAAGATCAATGTTAGCATGGAGGTTTAATAACCAGAAGGGTTGGAATGAAACTATTAACCATTCACTTCAAAGCATTTGGTTTGCTAGAAGTTTTGAATTCGCACGTAATACTTCAATTGTTGGGTTTCCGGTTAGAAACAACATGGGGACCAGGGAACGAACGAGGATGGTGTCTTGGAATTAACACGGTAGATGTCCGGTTCAACGGACTTAGTTGAGGAACCATCGCACGAGTTAGCTTGAAGGGGTTAAAAGCACACAAAGGACACAGAGGGTTTATACTAGTTCGGCCCCTTCGATGAAGGTAAAAGCCTACGTCTAGTTTGGTTTGGTATTGCTTGGGCGTCGATGAACAGGGAGCTGATTGCTTGCCTACGTATCGACGGGTTGTTTCTTGTCCTTGAAACGTCGCCGGGTCGTCCCTTTATATAGGAGGTATGCCCGGTCTGGGTTACAGAGTCCCGAGGCCGGCTCATATTTGTGTCCGCCTCGGTCTCTGCTCTTTCTTCCTTGTATCTCAAGTTTACATGATAGGACGGTTCACAAACCGTAAACTTTACACATGGGCCCTAAGTCTTCATGGGCCGTAACCTCTACTGAGCTTACAGTTATACAACTATATCATCATAATCCGGTTTACCCTAGCCGGTTTACACCTGCTAGCAATATCCCTGACATTAGGCCCCAGAATGATTTGAACTTGTTCATGTCAGTCTTCTCAATCTTGCATAACCTTCTTTCTTGTATCTTCTCAGTTTTTGTAAACCGGCGATGATGTCATCCGTGGAAATCATTTGATTCGATCATGACATCACTTCCACATTTATCGCGCACAGCTGTTTATTATCTTTGCTTTAAAGGCCATCCCGAGAATCGAGGCGACAGGGGAATCTTTATCCAATCTTTTTCTTCCTCAAATCCCGCGCTTATCGTTTCGTCTCTCCCCCTGTATAAATACAGCCGCGCCCTTGCTTTTCTTCCTTCCGCTCATCTTCCTCCTCCGTCGCCCGAATCTTCTCCGCTGCGCTCGAGCTCATCGCCGTCGCCGACCAGGCCGCTGCATCAACCTGAATCGCGTCCAGAGCCACTCCGCCGCCGTTTCCTTCTGCCTCAGGTATCCCTTTTTTCCTCGCTGTAGATCTGTAGCTTAGGGTTTCACCATGTTTCCGCCATTAGACCTCAAAGCTTCGGTTGTTCGTCCTATACGCCATGCTTGTAATAGGCTCAACCTTAAATTTATCTTCGAAACTTGCTCCCGCTCCGCTGCCTTATGCTTAGACTTGGCATTAGATTCAATCCTTAGATTCATTCACTCTGTATAAAACCCCCGCAGTTCTTCTGTAATAGACCTGCATAAATTTCCTCTTTTTCTTTATCGCTCAGATCTGTTTTACCTTAGCCTCTTGTAGAAACCTGTTTCTTCATACTCGCCGGTTTAGTCAATCATGCATTGCTTCTGCCACGTATCAACCATGAATCCAACGGTTTAGCTTCTTTCTTTTTTGTTGTCATAAACCGGTAGCAGCTCGTTTCTCGCTTGCTTCTGGGTTGTCAATTCCATTAGTCCCTTGTCTAAACCGTCGTTGTGATTTTGCATATGTGATTCGGTTTATGCCTTTGTACTTGAATAATCCGGAATTTATACTTCACCTTTTCAGCACCTTCCTTCTGCTAATATGTTTGCCAAGCAGTTCGTTTCTTGCGACTGGGTTCCTTCCATCATTACGGAAGAAGATTTAACTAATGTTGCTGCAGTTGGCACTCTGGGCCCTCAAGCAGTTCTGAAATGGTGGGCCCTAGGAAATGAATGCCCCCCTACTCCCAAAGAGGGGGAAGTTATTGTTTTCTTTGATCATATAGCCCGGGGCTTTAGTCCTCCCGGTTCAAAGTTCTTCCGGGACGTGCTTGCCGCCTTTCAGCTTCATCCTCAGGACATAGGCCCAAATTCCATATCAAATATCTGCGATTTCCAAGTTTTCTCCGAGGTGTATCTTCAAGAGGAGCCATCAGTCGACTTGTTCCGGGATTTTTTCCATTTGAACCGGTGAACTGAGTTTACTGGAGGACCTCATCAAGAACTGGGTGGGGTTAGCATTCAAAAGAGAAGAGACGCGGTCTTTCCTCACACTGCTCTCCATACACATCCCAAGGAGTGGAACAAATCTTGGTTCTATTGCCACGATACTTCACCTGAAGGAGAGAACCCACTGTCGGGTTATCGCAAACATCGTATTCCTGAAGATCATCCACTGCCGCAGCGTCTCAGCTCTTCAGAACGGCCCCGGTTCGCCTCTCAACTCGCCAAACTCAAAGCCTTTATGGCCAACGGATTGACTGGAGTTGATTTTATGCGTTGCTGACTTGCCTGGAGTATCCTCCCTCTGAGCCGACGCTCCGGTTTAATGTATCAGTATACCGGAAAGCCGGATGATCCTCAACGGTTTTACGACGTAACACTTTCTGAAAAGGAAGTCATTGAATCTGCAAAGAAAATGCTCAACATTTCTCTGGAGGAATGTAGCAAAACCGGATTGGCTCCATATTATAGGAAGAACAAACTGCCAGCGGTAAGCCTTAATCTCTTCTGTTTGTTTCTAATATGTTCATTTAGATTGTCTTCTTCTTACCTTTCATCTTTTACACAGGCCGACGATCCTTTTTGGAAAAGGAAATCTCAGGATAAGTCAGGCAAACAGCCACGCCGGAAAACTTACGCTGTTAAGAAGAAAAAGGCAGCTGCTAGCTCCGGTTCACAAGTTGAAGAGGATGATCCGGATTCTGAGGTATGAGTTAATCCTGATATCCTTTGATCTCTTCTATCCCGATTTATGTTAACAGTGTCTTTTCACAGGACTTGGCTGAAGCTGATAAAGCGGCCGAAACTGAGGTAATCACTCTTTCTTCAGATTCTGAACCGTCGGTGCCCAAGATTCGTAAGGCATCTCGGAAGTATCCTTTTTCTCATCCTTACGCTCAACTGGACCCCAATTTTCTTTTGAAGAAGCAACAACATGAAGCCCGCCGGACTACACGCCATAGTGGCCATGTAGTCGAGTCTTCCGGAATATCTCTCACTCCGGCCCGGAGGCGCCGCTCTGAGGTTTTACTTTCTCCAACTCTTCTTCATCCCAAGGCCGGACTTATACGCAAACCACTTAAACCGTCTGATCCTAATTATCAGGAGACTCCTTTATCATCTTCTGGTGAATCAACCGCCACACAGGTCCCAACTCTGAAGACCGTCCCTGGGTAAGTCCTTTACCTCATCCGGTTTACTTTTGTATTTGCTTTTGTGACTCTGATTTCTTTTCCAATTCCTTTCAGCAAGCCTAAACCTAGCAAAAGGGCAAAGGCCAGCAAAACAGCTGCTGAGACTGCCACTAATGATCCGGCGGCTGATCCGGATACAGTCATCCCTCCGGAAAATGAGCCTACAGTTCAGCTTGACGATCCCGCTCCCATGTATCATAATTATGCCACTGCTCCTGAAAATCCCAACGCTGAAGATGTCCATGAACCGGCAAGTCCTATCCGGGCCAACCCTCCTCGGACTAGCCCGACTCCCGCTAGTCCGGTTCATACTTCTACTCCACAACCGGCAGCTACCTCTTCTCCGGATATTCAAATAACCGGTACAGATTATACTGCTCCTGCTGAGCCTATTGTTTTAGCCAAGCATACTGCTAAAGCGAAGAAACTCCAGCAAGAGAAGGGCAAGTGGAGTACAGACTTGTCCAGTTATGCCGAGCTGAGTGCCCAGGAGCTTTATTCCGGGTACTTGAACCGGCTTCATACCAGTCGGGACTATGAAGCGGGCTTAGTCAATATGATGAAGGACAAATACGAGGTATCTTATTTGTCTTTTGCTTTTGCTTTTGCCTTCTTTGTATTTCTGTCTATGTCATGATAGCCCCCAAGTTCCGGTTTAGCTTTATTGGAGGTGAACCGGCACTTCCAAACATTTGCCAATGATCTTACATTAGCCCCCAAGTGCCAGGGACATAACTTGTTTTATGTGCCTGGGACTTGCTTGGATCACTCTTGCAATACTTCAACTACCCATTAGTCCCCAAGTGTTAAGTAGATAACTTGCTTATGTGCTTGAGACTTTATCTTTAGTTTTCTTCTTTGTATACTTCAATTGCTCATTAGCCCCCAAGTGTCAAGTAGATAACTTGGTTATGTGCTTGAAACTTGTCTGAACTGTACTTTATTCCTCTTGACTCTTTGCAGGCTGACTTGACCCGGAGGGCTGAAGAAATAACTGAACTCCGGAATAGACTCGCTGAAACTGAATCTGCTGCTGCCAAGGCCAAAAAAGAGCTGGCGCTGAGCTTAACCACTGCTGAACAATTGAAGAAATATTTTGAAGAGGAGCGGACAACTTGGGAAGTGCAGAAGAATGCTCTTGAAAAAAGAGCAAAGGATGCTGAGGAAGCTCTTAATCCGGTGACAGAAGAGCTGACCAGCTTAAAGCGGCAAATAGAACTTATGACTTCTGCCGTCTTTGGTAAATACTTAACTTGCATGTATTTTCATCTCTGCAACCTTTAATCCGTTTCGGCTTAATTGTGATAACCCTATGCAGGGCGACGCGTCACCCATCTTGGGGATGACCTCCGGAAGAAACTCAAGGCCTCTTATACTCTGGTTGAGCAGCTATATTCCGGCGCTCAAAGGATTATAAGTGCAATGTCTTTTAATAAACCGGCCCCCACCACTATCCAAGGTACTCTGGAGAAGCTTTCTATCTTGCCAGTACGCTTGGAAGAGGTGAAGAAGTTTGCTGCCCGAGCCGGTTCTCTTGTAGCGCTCACCAGAGCCAAAGCGTGGGTTCCAGATTTTGATCCGGAAGAAGCCCTGAACGGGTATCCCAGCACCAAAGAAGACGGATCGGCCTTCACTGGCAAAGAGCTTCATGCTTTGACTAAGAAGATGCGTCCTCTCGCTAGCAAGCTTGCTGTTGAATCAGACTTGACCAGGTATCATCCGGCGTACGATTTAAAGAATGAGCGGGTGGATCGGCCGGTTTATGATACCGAAAATCTAATCCCACCAGTGCGCCCCCACACTTTCGCCCCGGATGTTGATCCGTCTGATCTGATTACTGAAGAGATGTACTTCCATGCTTTATCAAAGATCGATTGGCGCGTTCCTGACTTTCAGCCGCTTCAGGAAGATGAAGAAGCTCCGGAACAAGTCGATCCTCAGCCGTCGCAGCAGGAGGAAGCATAGGTCACACAGTTTATCCTTGTAGCTGCGGTATTATTTTGTCGAAAAAACTTTAATCCGTTCAGGCTTGCTGTGCCTTGTAATAGGATAGCTGGAAATATTGTCCGTCTTGATCCGGATGTCCCAACTTTGCTTTGGCGTCTGCCAATTTGAATCATTTATCTGATATGGTTTATCTTGCATACTATCTGTTTCTGCATAGATAACACTTGAAAGATGTCCTAGCGATTTATTGCCGGACCGATTAACACGCTCTCGTGAATATACCAAACAAGTGTTTGTTTTATACCAGAAATAACTTCATACCTGTGATTAAGTATGCTTGATATCCTTAATCCGGCGAACATTGTTGTGTCTGAGGAAGCTCTTGGCTCCGTTGGGGCGTACCCAATTATTCCGGGTTTACAAGAACTACCGGTTTAAATAATGCTAGAGCTCTGTGTCCAGACTTTTGAAGATATGTGGTCAACTTTGAAGTTGTTCCACTCCGGATCAAAGAACCATAGAAACACATGATAACACAAATACAAAAAACACAGGTTTGCAAATAAGACCATGTAGTCGAGGCTTTTTGCGAGCTGCCAGGCTCCAAATCGAGGCTTCTGATTCGAATACGATCAGTAAACCGGATCACCAGGGGCTAAGCTAGGATTCGAATACGATCTGTAGCCCCCTAGTGACCGTGAAATTTTAGCCAATCAATGGATTCGAATACGATCCGTAGCCCCCTAGTGACCGTGAAATTTTAGCCAATCAATGGATTCAAATACGATCCAAGGAGCTTATGATTCGAATACGATCATATAAACCGGATCACCAGAGGCTAAGCTAGGATTCGAATACGATCCGTAGCCCCCTAGTGACCGTGAAATTTTAGCCAATCAATGGATTCGAATACGATCCAAGGAGCTTATGATTCGAATACGATCATATAAACCGGACCACAAGGGGCTAAGCTAGGATTCGAATACGATCCGTAGCCCCCTTAGTGAGTTTGGCTATGTTCTCTTTGGTTCGAATACGACCTATGTTTGAATAGGAATGGCTATGTTCTCTTTGGTTCGAATACGACCTATGTTTGAACAGAATGGCTATGTTCTCTTTGGTTCGAATACGACCTATGTTTGAACAGGAATGGCTATGTTCTCTTTGGTTTGAATACGACCTATGTTTGAACAGGAAGGCCTTTAGTAAGTTTGGCTATGTTCTCTTTGGTTCGAATACGACCTATGTTTGAACAGGAAGCCCTTTAGTAAATGTAGAAGTAGGGTACCTCTATGGGAGTTGCACTGTGCGGCAAACCTTCTTTGGTCCCTTAATAAATAGTTGTCCTGTATATCAACACAGATAGATCAAGGCATCTTGTCTTCTTAATGAAAAGGATATATATATCAAGAGGAATAAACTTTAGATGGATATCACCTGAATGCATTTCCATAAGATACTTATATTGGGAAAAAAGGGCTGATCCCCCGGTTTACTGAGGGCGCCAGTTTATTCATTAATCATAATATATACATAGGATACAGCAGAGCTCATGGCTCAAGTATAGTAGGGCCGTAGGAGAGCGATATTCCACGGCCTCTTTGTCTCTTCTTCTGATGTCCGCGAGTCTTTGTGCTCTCGAACGTCCACCAGGTAATATGAACCGTTATGTAGATTCTTGCTGACCACAAAGGGCCCTTCCCAAGGCGGGGATAGCTTGTGCATATCTGTTTGGTCTTGGATGAGCCGGAGTACCAAATCCCCCTCCTGGAACGTCCTGGTTTTAATCCGGCGGCTGTGATATCTGCGCAAGTCCTGTTGATAAATCACGGATTGTGCTGCTGCTATGTCACGTTCTTCATCTAGCCGGTCCAAACTGTCCTGTCTTGCCTGCTCATTGGCCGCTTAAACATAAGCCGTCACCCGTGGTGAATCATGGCGGATACCGCTTGGAAGAACTGCTTCAGCGCCGTACACCATGAAGAAACGTGTATAACCTGTGGACCGGTTCAATGTAGTATTGATGCTCCAGAGGACAGAGGGTAACTCCTCAACCCAGCACCCTGGTGTTCTTTGCAAAGGAGTCATAAGCCGGGGTTTGATACCTCGCAAAATCTTTTGATTGGCCCTTTCAGCTTGACCATTGGATTGAGGGTGAGCTACAGAAGACACATCTAGGCGAATATGCTCTCGTTGACAAAACTCTTCCATCTCTCCTTTAGATAAATTGGTGCCATTGTCTGTGATGATGCTGTGTGGAAAGCCAAACCGGAAAATTACCTTTTTGATGAATTTAACCGCTGCTGCCGCATCACACTTGCTCACAGGCTCTGCCTCAATCCACTTTGTAAACTTATCCACAGCAACTAGCAGATGAGTTTTTTGATCTTGGGATCGTTTGAAAGGCCCGACCATATCAAGCCCCCAAGTCGCAAAAGGCCAAGTAATTAGTATCATCCGCAGTTCCTGTGCCGGAACAAGAGCACGCCGTGAAAATTTCTGACAAGCATCGCACCTCCGGACTAGATCCTCCGCATCAGCATGGGTTGTCAGCCAATAGAACCCATGTCGAAAAGCTTTAGCCACCAAGGATTTTGAACCGACATGATGACCACAATCCCCTTTATGGATCTCACGAAGGATATCACAACCTTCCTCAGACGACACACACCGCTGAAATGCTCCAGAAACACTGCGACGGTGAAGTTCTCCGCTTACGATTGTCATGGATTTGGAGCGCCGGATTATCTGTCTTGCTTCAATCTCATCACCTGGCAACTCTCCACGGCTTAGATATGCCAAGTACGGGAGCGTCCAATCCGGAATAACATGAAGTGCCGCAACCAACTGTGCCTCCGGATCAGGAACAGCCAAATCCTCCTCCGACGGGACCTGAACTGATGGACTGTGTAGCTCATCCAAAAAAGTATTTGGTGGCACCGGTTTACGTTGAGAACCCAGCTGGCTTAGAGCATCGGCCGCTTCATTTTTTCGCCGGTCTATGTGATCCACCTGATACCCTTTGAAATATCCTGCGACTGCTTCAACTTCTCGTCTGTAAGCTGCCATGAGGGGGTCTTTTGAATCCCACTTGCCGGATACCTGCTGTGCCACTAAATCTGAATCGCCAAAGCACTTGACCCGGCTCAAGCTCATCTCCTTGGCCATCCGCAGGCCATGAAGCAATGCCTCATATTCTGCTGCATTGTTAGTACAAGGAAACATTAGACGGAGGACATAAGAAAACTTGTCTCCTCTCGGGGATGTTAATACAACTCCAGCCCCCGAACCTTCTAACTGCCTTGAACCGTCAAAGTGAATCGTCCAGTATGTATGATTCCGGCTTCTCCTCTGGTGCTTCCAATTCTGTCCAATCATTGATGAAGTCTACCAATGCTTGGGACTTAATTGCGGTGCGTGGCACATATTTTAATCCGTGTGGGCTAAGCTCAATAGCCCACTTTGCCACTCTGCCAGTGGCTTCCCTGTTCTGGATTATATCCCCCAATGGAGCTGAGCTGACCACAGTTATTGGGTGGCCTTGGAAATAATGTTTCAGTTTTCGGTTTGCCATGAACACGCCATATACCAACTTCTGCCAATGCGGGTACCTTTGTTTGGATTCAATTAGAACTTCACTGACATACTAAACCGGACGTTGAACCGGATACTCCTTTCCTGCTTCCTCGCGCTTGACTACGATCGCCACGTTGACTGCCCGTGCATTGGCGGCGACGTATAACAACAGCGGCTCTTTATCAATAGGGCAACAAGGACCGGTGGCTCGGCCAGTTGCCGCTTCAAATCCTCAAACGCAGCGTTTGCCTCATCACTCCATATAAACCGGTTTGTCTTCTTCAGCATGTGATAAAGCGGAATTGACTTCTCTCCCAGACGACTGATGAACCGGCTCAGTGCTGTAATCTGGCCAGCAATACGCTGAACATCATTGATGCAAGCCGGTTTAGTTAAAGACGTGATTGCCTTGATCTTCTCCGGATTGGCTTCTATCCCTCTGTTTGACACCAAGAATCCAAGGAGCTTGCCCGCCGGAACACCAAAAGCACACTTCTCCGGATTGAGCATCATTTTATAGGCCCGAAGGTTGTCAAAGGTCTCCTTGAGGTCCTCTATCAGTGTCTCCTCCTTCCTTAATTTCACCACGATAGCATCCACATAGGCATGAACATTTCTCCCTATCTGCCCCTTCAGACAATTCTGTACACAACGCTGGTAGGTGGCTTGGGCACTTTTGAGCCCAAAAGGCATAGATACATAGCAAAAGGCACCAAAGAGAGTTATGAAAGCTGTCTTCTCCTGGTCCTTAACTGCCATCTTGATCTGGTGATACCCTGAATATGCATCCAAAAAACTTAGCCGCTCACATCCCGCTGTAGCATCAATGATCTGATCGATACGAGGGAGAGCAAAAGGATCGGTTGGACAAGCTTAGTTTAGGTCTGTGTAATCCACACACATTCTCCACTTTCCATTTTTCTTTAACACCAGCACCGGATTAGCCAACCACTCCGGATGAAAAACTTCAACTATGAACCCTGCGGCCAAAAGTCTGGCCACTTCTTCTCCTATAGCCTTGCGCCTTTCTTCGTTGAAGAGGCGCAGATATTGCTTAACTGGTTTAAACTTCGGATCAATGTTAAGACTGTGCTCAGCGAGTTCGCTCGGTATACCTGGCATGTCAGAAGGTTTCCATGCAAAGATATCCCGATTCTCACGGATGAACTCGATGAGCGCGCTTTCCTATTTAGGATCAAGGTTAGCACTGATAGTGAACTGCTTGGATGAATCGCCTGGCACAAAGTCAACTTGCTTGGTTTCCTCTGCAGACTTGAATTTCAATGCCGGATCATGCTCTGTAGTTGGCTTCTTCAACGGGGACATATCTGCCGGATCAACATTGTCTTTGTAAAACTTCAACTCCTCTGTAGCACATACTGCCTCCGCATAGGCAGCGTCTCCTTCTTCGCACTCCAATGCAATCTTGTGACTTCCATGAACCGTGATGGTTCCTTTGCGACCCGGCATCTTGAGCTGTAGATAAACATAGCATGGCCTAGCCATAAACTTGGCGTAAACCGGTCGTCCAAACAAGGCATGATATGGGCTCCGGATCTTGACAACTTCAAAGGTTATCATCTCCGACCTGGAATCCTGTTCATCTCCAAAGGTAACTTCTAGGTCAATTTTCCCAACTGGGTAAGCTGATTTACCTGGCACTACTCCATGAAACACCGTGTTTGACTGTCTTAGCTTCTTATCCGTCAGCCCATGCGACGGAAAGTCTCATAATACAAGATATTGATGCTGCTGCCGCCATCCATGAGAACCTTGGTGAATTTGTAGCCACCCACCTGTGGTGCTACCACTAAGGCCAATTGGCCCGGATTATCAACTCGCAACGGGTGATCCTCTCTGCTCCACACAATAGGTTGCTCCGACCAGCGCAGGAATTGTGGTGTTGCCGGTTCAACCGCGTGGACCGCCCGCTTTAAGACTTTTTGATCCCGTTTGCACAAACTCGTAGTGAACACATGATACTGTCCACTGCTCAGCTCCTTCGGATTACTCTGATATCCGGATTGCTGCTGCTGTTGACGCTGCTGATTGCCCTGATTGCTGTGATTACCCTGGCCCTGCTGCTGGTTGTTTTGGCTATTGTAACCGCCCTGACCATACTGATGGTTGCCTTGGTTATTGTAACCGCCCTGACCATACTGATGGTTGCCTTGGTTATTGTAACCGCCTTGACCATACTGATGATTACCTTGGTTATTATAGCCGTTGTTGTTGCCATGATATCCTGATCCGGAGCCATTACCCTGATGACCCGGACCGTGAAACCCGGGGCCTGATCCGCCGCCTGGTGGCCTGTTGTTAGATCGGGCCCGGTTCATGGCCTCCATCATGCCCCAGCATTCTCCCCAGGTATGTTTAGCTGGATGCTCCTTTGTTCCATGTTTTGGGCAAGGCTCGTTCAATTGTTGCTCCCAATTAACGAACCCTCCGTCGGTTTGTGGGGGCGGTTTACCCTTGTTGCGTTGAAAACTCCCTTGGACTTGGGTGTTGGCCACAAAGTAAGAGCCACCCGCCGGATTATTCTGTCTGTGACGGTGTCGCCTCCGTTCGCTACTGGACACCTCCGGTTCATCCCAATGCCTAGTATAACTCCGGCTGTGACGGGGTGTTGAATGAAGTCTCTCCCTGCTGTAGGAGTATGCCTGCTGCTGTGTCAAAGCCGTATTGAGTAGATCTTTGACCCGACGTGCTTCCATTGCCACGGGGGATGTCCCCTCAATGGGTAAAGCGGCCAGGCGTGAAGCGGCAGCAACAATGTTATCCAAAGGGTTTGAGTAATGGCCCGGAGGAGTGGGCATGTGAGGCGTGGACATAATCCGTCGATCTTGCTCCGTAGTGGGCTGTTGAACCGGTTCGCCCCTCGCTGGGGCTGCCCTCCGGTTTACCTCCGGATCATTGCTGGCTCCTGCTCCTGGCGTTCCGAAGAGATTCATCGCCTCATAGACCGGTGGTAGACGAGACTGGTACCTCCGACTCCTTACCCCCTGCGCAGAGGCCTGATCCATCCTGAGCTGGAAAGCCTGAGAATCCAGCTCGGCCTGCCTTGTTGCTATCATAGCTTTCTCTGCCTTCAGATCCTCTCTTGCTTGCTCGATCCGGCCCTTCAGCTGACAGAGTTCTGCATCGTGTTGCGCCTTATCTGCTGGAGCCACCACTGCTACTGCCCGGGTTGTAAACTCCTCTACTAAGGCGGATAGAGCGTCAGAGGGCAAGAGGGCATGGCCGCTCCCCCCTGTACCAGCTTCTGCTGTGATCACCCCGTTCATCGTGGACTGCGGCGTAGGTTGTGATCCGGCCATAAAGACAGCCACCCGGTTTGGCAGATCAAAGGGGTCCGGAATACTGTCTCCGTCGGACACACCCCCGGATCGGCCATCCCGCAACAGATACAAAGATTCAGTCTCTCCGGATGAGGATTCATCATCGGAATAAACAACGGTCTCGCCACCAGAATCCGATCCGTCCTCGGCTTGGACTCCGTGAATTGCTCCGACGAAAACGCGCTTCATGGCAGGCTGAATCCGAGCCGATCTCGCACGCTGAGCCGGCTCGATGATGTTGGGGAAGATGTCCGGCTCAGGTCCCGATTCACCAATCTTGCCGATGAAGACATGGATGCCGCCGAAGGGAACCCGGTACCCGTATTCGATTGAATCGGCCTCCGGGCCCCAGCCAGCGTCGTCGATGTAGATCCGGCCATGGCGACTCTTGGTCATCCGGCCGACCGCGTAGCCCTTGAGTCCTTCAAAGCTGCCCTTCAAGAACTCGAAACCATCGTGCGGAAGCCCCACGGTGGGCGCCAACTGTCGTGGAATTAACACGGTAGATGTCCGGTTCAACGGACTTAGTTGAGGAACCATCGCACGGGTTAGCTTGAAGGGGTTAAAAGCACACAAAGGACATAGAGGGTTTATACTAGTTCGGCCCCTTCGATGAAGGTAAAAGCCTACGTCTAGTTTGGTTTGGTATTGCTTGGGCGTCGATGAACAGGGAGCTGATTGCTTGCCTGCGTCTCGACGGGTTGTTTCTTGTCCTTGAACCGTCGCCAGGTCGTCCCTTTATATAGGAGGTACGCCCGGTCCGGGTTACAGAGTCCCGAGCCGGCTCATATTTGTGTCCGCCTCGGTCTCTGCTCTTTCTTCCTTGTATCTCAAGTTTACATGATAGGACGGTTTACAAACCGTAAGCTTTACACATGGGCCCTAAGTCTTCATGGGCCGTAACCTCTACTGAGCTTACAGTTATACAACTATATCATCATAATCCGGTTTACCCTAGCCGGTTTACACCTGCTAGCAATATCCCTGACAGATGGCGAGAAGTATTACTTGTATCAAGAATTCATAAGGGGTGGTGAAATTCTCACAACATTCTTGACATGAAATATGGTAGTACTCCAAGGTAGAGCATATCATAAGTCGGATAACAAGGAACTCAAGGTATAACACAAAACAAGAACAAGTTTGTGTTGGAGGGAATACAAGAATGTTATCGATGTTAATACAAATCATCGAGGGGAAAGGATGGTATTTCCCGTCATGAATTCGATTCACAACTTGGAAGAAGGCAAATCATTGTTGATGATGATCACGACACATTTCTCGAGAGATTTCATTAAGATGTAATCAATCGGCGATGCCATCAAGTCAAATGAATGATGGAGCGAAAGGTTATTGAAACCACCAGTACAATACAAATTTTAAATCAAGCTAGTTGTTCAAGGCGAAATGATATGCCGAGGAAGATCAGCGTAAGCTTAGCTCATTGCCGAAATCGTGCTCCGGGAAGAAGGATCAGGTAGCACCATGAAAAGGATGCAGGATAATGATATAGCCGACCAGGCTAGATATGACTTGAAGAATTAATAAACTCATAAGCAATGGAGATTACTTAGAGTTATTGAATCGGAGTGCGGAATTGATTCACTTGAGTGTCTAACAACTCAGAACCCGAGGAAAATTGGAATCGGTGAAAAGTAATACTTGAAGAAGAACTCATAAGAAGTAATATGGTTCTGTGACATTATCGAGATACCACGAGGTAATACTCGAAGGTAGAACATAATAGAGGTTGGACAGGTGCATTAACCTGCATAGGAGAAGTGGTTTAACTTGTCCGAGAAATGGTAATTAAAGGAGAGCATGGTCGGAACCATGATTGCAAAAGGCCAGATCCCAGATATAAGATGACTTATATCAAGGGGATAATTAATTTAAGAGAAGTTTTAATGATAAGATCTACATCGTGTCCATGGGCATGAACAGAAAGTTCAAGGTTGACTCCCACTTCTTCAATGCATAAGCTTTCATTCACTGCTCTATTAAAAATGAATTGATTGCGAAAACTTGCCCGGGGAATTACCAGAGGAGTATGAACCTTGGAAAACTTTTGGGTTCACACAGATTAAGGAAGGCATAAGTTCAACCCATCGGGGCATCTTAGACTCATATACCACAATGTTTTAGGAGTACTTATCACAAGCTCGATAGTAGAGCATGGTTGACAAAGCAGGGGATACAATTTACCAAATTCATTATGTATCTCAGGAAAGACTCACAAAGTTATGGAATATGAAGGACAATGTCAGATAATAACTCAACAAAGGATCAGACTGTCCATAATGGAGCTGATGTGAGCATCGACACACAACCAGAGGAAGAAACAATGCAAGGCATTAGATCAAAGAAACAACTGACTAATTCAAAGCTCAAATGCGAAGGAATTATGATTTTCAATTCATGGGATCAGAAGCAAACGCTCCGATTAAGGATGGATAAGTAGAGTAGGCTTAGGGGTACAATCGACAATATACAGATTGGTCGAGAACCAGCTCATGTTCAAAATGACGTCTGAGCTGGAAAGATAATTTAAAAGGATCAACTGATGATTGCATGCATTCGCACCCATGTTGAATCACTAGGGTAAGGATGTCAATCGCAAGGATTTAACGAATATTGCTAGACATATGGATTAACAATAATGCAGGCAGGCAAGACTTTCGGGAGCAATAGGCCGCAGAGGATCTCCGGGAGATTGGATTGCATTCGAAAGATTTTTTGAGGCACATGATCAACTTGGGATGAATGAATCACCGATAAGTGTGAGGAATTATTTTTAGGGGTATTCAGGCGGAAAAGAGCTGCAAGGCAGTCGGAAAAAGGATTCTCGAAAGTCGGAGAATACTTTCGGGTATCTTGTAATAACAAGAGCAACGGAGAATTGATTCTAATAATGACAAGTGTAAGTCGTTATCCATATGTATATAATGGTGGTAAGGAATTGTTAAAGGCGGAGGCCAGAACAATCTCGGAAAACATCGAATATTATCTCCAGAATCTTCTGATGAAGCAGGCGACCATCTTGACTGAAGGGGCTCTCCGGGAGAAGTATTTTCAAGAGCCTAAAGCTAGATTTTAGCAAAATCATTTAACCCGAATAGAAGAGAGATCAGAGTCCCAGAGTAAAGACGGGGAATAAAAGATCCTAATACCACCCAATGGCGACGTGGGCCCGTAAGCCACACAGCCAAGTTAGTAAAACAGTTTTTCAAAGATTAGACTCAACTTTGCCCATGGAGTTGGCAAGGGGATTCCTATAGGCAGTCAGCTCTGATACCAACTTGTGACGCCCCCGTTTTGACCGTACACTAATCATGCACACAAATGTGTACGACCAAGATCAGGGACTCACTGGAAGATATCACAACACAACTCTAGACACAAATAAAATAATACAAGCTTTATATTACAAGCCAGGGGCCTCGAGGGCTCGAATACACAAGAGTCAGCGGAAGCAACAATATCTGAGTACACACATAAGTTAAATAAGTTTGCCTTAAGAAGGCTAGCACAAAAACAACACGATCGAAAAGGCAAGGCCTCCTGCCTGGGAGCCTCCTAGCTACTCCTGGTCGTCGGCGGTCTTCACGTAGTAGTAGCCGCCATCGGGGTAGTAGCAGTCATCAAAGGTGGCTTCTGGCTCCTGGACTCCACCATCTGGTTGCATCAACCAGAAAGAAGAAGGAAGGGGGGAAAAGGGGAGCAAAGCAACCGTGAGTACTCATCCAAAGTACTCGCAAGCAAGGATCTACACTACATATGCCGCGGTATCAATGAAAAGGGGTAGTATATGTGGACTAAGCTACAGAATGCCAGAATAAGAGGGGGAGAAGCTAGTCCTATCGAAGACTAGCATCTTCTGGAAACCACCGTCTTGCAGCAAGAGGGGGGAGTAGAGTAGTATAACATAAGTCATATTTATGTTGTTGTTTCAATGCTCCGGGATCCTTTCTCAACTCCCGAAGCAACATAGCCAAATCACGCCTCAGCATCCAGTACTAGTTGTAGCGATCGGGATACAACTCCAACTGTCCGTTACCGTAGGATAGGCTATCGATAGATGTTTTCTTCCCTGCAGGGGTGCACCAACTTACCCACCACGCTTGCTTAACTCCGGCCGGACACACCAACAGGTCATGCCTGCCCTCGGCCAAACAATACGCTGCAACCTGACCTAGGCTTAATAGAGAGGTCATGCACGCCGGACTAAACCCTATGCCCCCAGGGGTCATGGGCCATCACCCCGGGAACTCCTGCATGTTGCGTACTGATACGTCCAAAACGTATCTATAATTTCTGCTTGCTCCATGCTTCTTTTGTGTGATATTGCTATGATATTGATGCACTTCCATACACTTTTGATCATATTTGGACTAACCTATTAACTCAGTGCACCACAGTGCCAGTTCCTGTTTTCTGCTGTTTTTCTATTTCAGGTTTCCCCCATATTAAAAGTGCTCCAAAAATTCCAGGAAAAATATAGGAAAAATCAGCGTATAGGAAGCTTCGCGAAGAACCAAAGATGGGCCAAAGGGGAGCCAGGGGAGGCCCAGGCGGCCACCTGGCACGGCCCCACCCCTGGCCGCGCCAGGGGGGCGCCTGGGGCCCCTGCTCTGCCTCTCGCTGCCCCCCTTCGCCTATATATCCCTCTCGTCCCGAAACCCTCGAGGACAGAACCCTTTTTCGCGATCTCACCTCTGTTCCGCCGCCGTAGCGCTTCCAAGATCGGGAGCATTAGGAGAACTCTTCCCGGCACCCTGCCGGAGGGGAGAACCACCACCGGGAGCTTCTCCACCACCATGGACGCTTCCCGGATGAGTCGTGAGTAGTCCACCTTGGACCATGGGTCCATGATCAGTAGCTATGTGATGTTCTCCTCCCCTCTTTGCTCTTCATGGTTTAGACCTCGTGAGCTGCCCTACATGATCGAGGCACATATGTAATCTTTCTGTTGTTGCTTTGCTGAGTTTGCTGGGATCTAATGGATTATGAGACTATGTTCAGATTGTGTTTGAGTAATATATTTGATTCACCTATATTATATCTTTGTTCTTGAGTAATTCTTGCATGTTCTTCGTTGCTGTTTATTGCTTTGGCCAAGTAGTAGGTAGTAACTCCAAGAGGGAGCGTTATGCTTGATTGTGGGTTCATGCCCCCTGATGACTAGCTTGAGTGACAGAAACATGAGTCTAGGGGATGTGATGTTGCCACAAGGGAGAAAACAACGGTGCTTGTACTTGCGGGTGCAAGGATTGTTTACTTTACGCAAAGTTCTTTTAATGCAGTTGTCTGTTGCTTTGAGTTTACACTTTGGGTGGGATTCGCAACTTAATACCAGCGAGATGTTCTGGATAGATATGTTAAGGTGGATGATTAGTAGTAGATGCAGATGGATTTCGGTCTACTTGCCTTGGCATACCGCCCATGCTTTTGAGCCTCTACCTTTCTGTGCAGCATAGTTAGCATTGGTTTGCGCACATAATCCTGTCAATTGCCCAGCTGTAATTTGTTTACCTCGCTTTGCTGTTTTATCGTCTTTTGGGAGAGAGACATCACTAGTGAACATCATGGGACCCCGGTCCATGTTACCACCGCTGATCACACCTTCTATTTACTTCCTGTTTTTATTTCATAGTTGCAGTCATAGCTATCATTATTATCTCTCGTGTTTGATCCTTTGTAAACAACAAGGCCGGAGGGATTGACAACCTCTCTGTACTCGTTGGGAGCAAAGGTTTCTGTATCTGTGTGCAGGTCCCGTCAACCGCTAAGTTTCTGGCGCCGTTGACACCTCCTTGTCGACCCTCGAAGTCTCACGAGATTCGATCCTTGGTATCTTTGCCAAGGGAAATTTGCCGCTACGCTACATCTCAACCTTACACTTGGGGTAACCAACGAGGGGCGAGAAGTCATCAAGCAAGTTTCTGGCGCCGTTGTCGGGGACTCCACTCTTCAAGATAGGGGAGTTGCACGCTATCTTTTATCTTTGCTTTTTAGTCTTGTTAGTTTACCTTTAAGTTTTTGCTTTAGTGCCCCTTACCAAAAATCACAAAAATAGTTATCTTGCTTGCTGCTGCTATGGGTTCCACCGAGAACACCAAGTTGTGTGACTTCACTAGTCATAACAAGAGTGACTTTATATGCACGCCTATTGCTACACCTGCCACTTCAGCACCTTCTTATGAGATTAAACCTGCTTTGTTGAACCTAGTTATGAAAGATCAATTCTCCGGTGCTGGAGATGATGCTGCTTTGCACTTAAATAATTTTGTTGAGCTCTGTGATATGCAAAAGTACAAAGAAGTAGATGGTGATATTGTTAAGCTTAAGCTTTTTCCTTTCTCCTTGAGAGGAGGAGCTAAAATCTGGTTTCAACCCTTGCCTAGGAATAGTATAGATTCTTGGGACAAGTGCAAGGATGCCTTTATTGGGAAGTACTATCCCCCTGCTAAAATTATCCAATTAAGGAGTAACATAATGAATTTTAAACAATTGGATAATGAACACGTTGCCCAAGCTTGAGAACGCATGAAATCTCTTGTCAAGAACTGCCCTACTCATGGTTTGACTACTTGGATGGTTATCCAAACTTTTTATGCAGGCTTGAACTTTACCTCGCGGAACTTGTTAGATTCGGCCGCGGGAGGAACCTTTGTGTCAACTACACTTGGTGCTGCCACGAAGCTTCTCGACGAGATGATGACCAATTATTCCCAATGGCACACCGAACGCGCTCCAACAGGTAGGAAGGTAAACTCTGTCGAGGAGATTTCCTCCCTAAATGAAAAAGTTGACTTGATCATGTCTCTACTTTCCAAGCAATCTTCTATTGATCCTCATGATGTTCCTTTAAATTCTTTGATTGCTCAAGATCAAGTAGATGTGAACTTTATCTCTAGAAACAATTTCAATAACAATGCTTATAGGAGTAATTTTGGTAGCAACCCTAGACCGTTCCCCTCTAATTCCTATGGGAACAACAATGCTTATCCTAGCACCAAGAACTCCACTTCTGAACTAGAGATTATACTTAAAGACTTCATCACTTCCCAAAAGGCCTTCAATAAGAGTGTAGAAGAAAAACTAGACAAACTAGATAATCTCTTTTCGAAGGTAGACAATTTAGCCCATGAGGTAGAGTTGCTTAAAATTAGAACTTCTCCTCTTGAGGAGAGGAAGACCACTCCTATGAATGCTATTCAAGTGCAAATTAATGAAAACATTAGGATGATAGCTAAACTTAAAGAGAGATGGGTTAGAGAAAAGGAGGAAGAAGATAGGATTAAGAGCCTTCCTACCCACCACACTGTTGCTACTATCCAAGTTGTTGAGGATATCCAAACTCTTAGCACCCAATGCACTCCTAGTCCCATTGGACCTATTAATGGTGATGCTATGACCTCAACCGTAGAAGAAGAAACTCCTATAACCATAGAAGCTACCAACCAAGTGAGCCTAAAGGACACCACTACCACTTTACTTGATAGTAGTGACCTTGATTTTGATAATTGCACCCTTTCTGAAGTTATTGGTTTTCTTCACAAGATGTCTAGAGATCCCCACACTAGCACACTTAATCTTGCCTTCACGGAGCATATCACTAATGCTCTTATCAAAGCTAGGGAGGAGAAGCTTAGGGTAGAATCCTCCATACCTAGAAAGCTAGAAGATAGTTGGGATCCTATGATTAAAATTAAGTTGAATAACTTCTATTGCTATGCTTTATGTGATGTTGGAGCTAGTACCTCCGTTATGCCCAAAAGAATGTACGATATGTTTGAATTGAAACCTTTTGATCCTTGTTCTTTTGGTGTTCGTCTTGTTGATTCTTCCGTAAAGAAACCTTTGGAGAAGATCGACGATGTTCTTATCATTGTCAATGACAATTATGTTCCCGTTGATTTTACTATTATGGATATTGAATGTGAACCTTCATGTCCAATTATTTTGGGACGTCCTTTTCTTCGCACCGTTGGTGCTATCATTGACATGAAAGAGGGGAATATAAAATTCCAATTCCCTCTCAAGAAAGGGATGGAACACTTCCCTAGAAAGAAGATTAAGTTGCCTTTTGAGTCCGTTACACGGGCTAGCTATTCTCTTACTCTTGATAAAACTTGATCTTCTCTTTTTGCATCATGCCTAGCTTAAAGGCATAAAAGAAAGCGCTTTTGGGAGGCAGCCCACAACGAATTAGGTTTTATTTTGCTTTTGTTGTGTATTGATGTTTGTTAATACAGTAGCATCATCATTGTATCTTTTCTTTTCAGCTTTGTGCCAAGTTTAGCCTCCGATTGCAAGAAAGTTCAAAAGTTGTGACGTGCTGTCCAGATAACAGATTCTGTCCTTGGACAGAAAAATTCGAATAAAATCACCAGATCATCTTTTCGATCTGAATTTTTTTGACAGCGTGCTCTATACAATTGGCTTTCGAGCGTTTGTTCTGAGTTTTTTGATTTGAGCTGCAGAAGTGCCCCGAAAAAATTATTTACTACCTGTTGGTCTGTTTTTCACAGATTCTGTCATGTTTTGCCTTTTCTTCGTTTTGCAAACCTTGAGCTTGCTTTTTCTTTGCAAAAACCTTTTGGCAATCTTGAGAAACAGTAGCTCTTCAAGATTATCTTTATTTCCAGTAGGGAAAAAATTATTTTATTGTGGGTACTAACCTCGCTAATCAGATTATGATGAGTTATGTATGAAGGGAGTTTTCAAGTGTGCGAGGGAAGATGATAAAAGAAGATTCAGGAGGGTCAAATGCTCAAGCTTGGGGATGCCCCCGTGCACCCCCAAGAAATATTCAAGAAGACTCAAGCGTCTAAGCTTGGGGATGCCCCCATGCATCCCCTTCTCCATCAACAATTATCAGTTCGTCTTTTGTTCCACTATAATTTTATCACTTCATGCGTTATGTGCTATGCTTGGAGGGTCAAATGCTCAAGTTAGAACCTAGATTACTTTGTGTGGGAGAGAAACACGCTCCACTTCAACCTAGAACACAACATAGGATTTTCATGCTTATCTTTGCTGTGTGTGTTCTTTGTCTTTCCATAGCTGCTGTCATGTTTAGCTCTTAGTTTTCATGCTTTTCTTTTTAAAGAGCTTTTGTTTAGTTGGTTGCTGAACTCTCTTGAGTTTTCATGTTTATCTTGTTAAGAGAGTTTGCCTGTTGCACTGAGTTGTGTGTCTTAACTTAAAGTGGGTAATTGAGGTTGCTATTTAATTTTAGTAGTAACTTGCAATAGTTTGAGGTATTGCCATGCGTAATGTCTGAACTTTTGGTGTCAAGAGCTTTAGCCTATTAGTGATAGATGTCGTATTTTCGGCAATCCGTGTTTATTTTCGAAAACCTACAAAATAGTTGAGAACTTTAGCTACTAGATGGATCACTAATCTTTGGAGGGATCGAATATTAGAGTACACTCACGTACCATGAGTCGAGGATGCGCAAGGATAACCAAACCCCCATACACTCCTCCTCGGGGTACTTGTCTCTTTGTGAACCTCCTAATTAGATTGAGAGTTACCGATAATAAGTGCATGAGTTCTTCGGACTAATGTGAGTATTCGAAAGTTGACACTTCCACCTAGCCATATTTTTCTAGCCTCTTCAGTACCGTGCATTGCCCTTTCTCACCTCGAGAGTTGGCGCATACTTCACCGGTGCATCCAAATCCTTGGCACGATACGCTCTGTCATCATAAGCCTCATTATATCCTTCCTCAAAACAGCCCCCATACCTACCTATCAAGGCATTTCCATAGCCTTTCCGAGATACATTGCCATGCAACATCCATCTTCTCATGACTTGATCTTCATGTCATACATGCTTTTTGCTTGATCGATGAGCCTCATGCTAGTTGGGCCTTGCCCTAATCATTGCTACATGACGCGCTAGTATCATTGCATATCCTGCTACACCGGCAGAGGCATACATTTGCATACATCATGATAGTTTCATTTTCTTTATGTTGAGTACTTTTGTAAAGTGTGAAAGATCTTCTATACTTCTTGAAATACATAGAGTGTTGCCCCTAAAGTGAGGAAAAGATCCCAAAGAGGACAAAATCAAAAGATCCCAAAGAGGACAAATGAGAGTTAAATAGAAAGAGCCATTGAGGACACAAAAAAATAAAAAATAGAAAAAAGAGAAAAAGAAATAAAAAGAGAGAAGGGGGCACACTACTATTCCTTTTGAGAGATCCACACTCGTACTCCATCTTATACCTTGTACTCCATAGAGATTATCATTCATGCATATAGCTATGTGGGGACCTTCACACTATAGAACTTGGCTTGTATATTCTAATGATGAGCCTCCTCAAAAGAGCTCTAGGTCTTCTTGAGCGAGCAAGTTGGATGCACCCCCACTAGTTCCATTGGAGAGCTTACCTTAGCTCATATGTGCATCCGTTGCATGGCAATCCCTACTCCTCACATCATATCTATCATTTGGCTTTCTCTCGCCTATGATTGTCCTCATTGATGTGAGCCTTTCACACCTTTTTTGTCTTCCCCCTTCATCATTTTTCTCTCTTTGCCATCATAAGTGTCAACTTTCTTTCTTACGCTCATCCATTGCGTGAGTGCTCAAAATATCGAAAGGGAGTGGATCATTTTGACTTGTACCTGGCTAGTGGTCTGGGGATGAGTCAAGATAAGATTCCAAAGAAGACCAAGTGTGAAACTTTAGTAGATTAAGTTCTCAACAATACAAAAACTATGTTTTACTCTCTCGTATATCCCTATCCCCTTTCTTGCACGCAAACACCATTTGGAGACATTCGAGTCACGGACAGCGAGAGCTCTTGCACCTTTATGTTCTTATGTTGCTTGTTACAATGCTAATATAGACTCTTGCTTGTTATGACTTGAATTGAATTACATGCCTTGATTGCTTTACTTAAAAAGTTCTTATATGGTTGGTAGCATGTCACCACACAAATTATGCTTGTTATCATTTACCTACTCGAGGACGAGCAGGAATTAAGCTTGGGGGTGTTGATACGTCCAAAACATATCTATAATTTCTGCTTGCTCCATGCTTCTTTTGTGTGATATTGCTATGATATTGATGCACTTCCATACACTTTTGATCATATTTGTACTAACCTATTAACTCAGTGCACCACAGTGCCAGTTCCTATTTTCTGCTGTTTTTCTATTTCAGGTTTCCCCCATATTAAAAGTGCTCCAAAAATTCCAGGAAAAATATAGGAAAAATCAGCGTACATGAAGCTTCGCGAAGAACCAAAGATGGGCCAGAGGGGAGCCAGGGGAGGCCCAGGCGGCCAGCTGGCGCGGCCCCACCCCTGGCCGCGCCAGGGGGCGCCTGGGGCCCCTGCTCTGCCTCTGGCTGCCCCCCCTTTGCCTATATATCCCTCTCGTCCCGAAACCCTCGAGGACAGAACCCTTTTTCACGATCTCGCCTCTGTTCCGCCGCCGCAGCGCTTCCAAGATCGGGAGCATCAAGAGAACTCTTCCCGGCACCCTGCCGGAGGGTAGAACCCCCACCGGGAGCTTCTCCACCACCATGGACGCTTCCCGGATGAGTCGTGAGTAGTCCACCTTGGACCATGGGTCCATGATCAGTAGCTATGTGATGTTCTCTCCCCTCTTTGCTCTTCATGGTTTAGACCTCGTGAGCTGCCCTACATGATCGAGTCACATATGTAATCTTTCTGCTGTTGCTTTGCTGAGTTTGCTGGGATATGATGGATTATGAGACTATGTTCAGATTGTGTTTGAGTAATATATTTGATTCACCTCTTTTATATCTTTGTTCTTGAGTAATTCTTGCATGTTCTCCGTTGCTGTTTATTGCTTTGGCCAAGTAGTAGGTAGTAACTCCAAGAGGGAGCGTTATGCTTGATTGTGGGTTCATGCCCCCTGATGACTAGCTTGAGTGACAGAAACATGAGTCTAGGGGATGTGCTGTTGCCACAAGGGAGAAAACAACGGTGCTTGTACTTGCGGGTGCAAGGATTGTTTACTTTACGCAAAGTTCTTTTAATGCAGTTGTCTGTTGCTTTGAGTTTACACTTTGGGTGGGATTCGCAACTTAATACCAGCGAGATGTTCTGGATAGATATGTTAAGGTGGATGATTAGTAGTAGATGCAGATGGATTTCGGTCTACTTGCCTTGGCGTACCGCCCATGCTTTTGAGCCTCTACCTTTCTTTGCAGCATAGTTAGCATTGGTTTGCGCACATAATCCTGTCAATTGCCCAGTTGTAATTTGTTTACCTCGCTTTGCTGTTTTATCGTCTTTTGGGAGAGAGACATCACTAGTGAACATCATGGGACCCCGGTCCATATTACCACCGCTGATCACACCTTCTATTTACTTCCTGTTTTTATTTCATAGTTGCAGTCATAGCTATCATTATTATCTCTCGTGTTTGATCCTTTGTAAACAACAAGGCCGGAGGGATTGACAACCTCTCTGTACTCGTTGGGAGCAAAGTTATCTGTATCTGTGTGCAGGTCCCATCAACCGCTAAGTTTCTGGCGCCGTTGACACCTACTTGTCGACCCTCGGAGTCTCACGGGATTCGATCCTTGGTATCTTTGCCAAGGGAAATTTGCCGCTATGCTACATCTCAACCTTCCACTTGGGGTAACCAACGAGGGGCGAGAAGCCATCACGTACGCGGCCGGTGAGCAGAACTAGCTACCTCCTTAAAAAGGTAGGTGCGTAACCAGTCCAACCCGGCGCGCGCCACTCAGTCGCATGACGTCAGTTAAACTTCGGCTGATGCATACGACGCAGAACACCCATACTATGCCCTCGTGCATTAGCGCTATCAGGCCAGAGGCCCCTTGGATCAAATATCCAAACCGTTTAGTGTCTTGGGAACACGCGGTAACGAGTAGAGACTCACGATCATGTGACCCCATCGCCCCGTCTCGAGGACTTGTTGCAAGGGCTAAGAATGCCCTGCCACGCCTCGTATTTATCTCGCGGGCACCATCCAGGTCAACCCAACTACACATCACTCGCAATTAAGCTCGCGCGGGTATCCCTCAGGGTCGACCCGTCTTTAGTAACATGGTTCAGTGTAAAGTCAAAGTAACCATAGTAACTGTGTGTCTAACACCAAAGGGAAACCTGATGAAATCACCCTCGATGGAATTCCACCTGATGTTTATCGTCAAGGTGAATGAAAGAGGAGTCACCCTCGAGGTTCACTCTTGAGGAGTTGCACGACAGTGTCGTTATCGGGAGTGGAGAAGGAGAAAATCACCCTCGATGACCATAATCGATGAACTAACCTACAAGGTTAACATCAGAAGTGCTGATGAGGTCTCACCCTCGGCACTCGATAGTAACCCGGTAGTGTCGAGCAACTAAGGGGAAAGTGATGTGCGGTGTTGAGACCTGGTCTTCGATCCTATTGATCGGGTCTTCTAATAATCCAGCGGAGCAGTCGGGACAATGTGAGGGTCACTGGTGGATCTCTAACCAGCCTATACTAAGCAGTTTAGTATAAACATGTATGGTATGAAAGCAGGTATCAACAACAGGCTATGCATCAGAATAGGATCATACACAAAGTAGCAGTTGTTCTAATGCAAGCATAGGAGAGAAGAGAGTGGGCGATATCGAAATGATCAAGGGGGGTTGGCTTGCCTGGTTGCTCTCGCAAGAAGGAGGGGTCGTCAACACCGTAGTCGATCACCGGGGCATCATCAGTCTCGGGGTCTACCGGTGAGAAGAGGGGGAAGAAACAGTAAATATAAAGCAAACAGTTGCATGACAAACAAAAGCAGCGCTCGGTGTCATCTAATGCGGTGCTACACGATACGGGCGTAGGGGGATAACATTCGGGAAAGTATGCCCAGTGTTTCATGTTTTCGGACAGTTGAAACGGAGGGAGGATGTTGCATGTTCGCTATGCTAGGAGCATGTGGCAGGCGAACAGACTGCGGATCCGGATTCGTCTCGTCATTCTGAGCGACTTTCATATATATATATATATATATATATATATATATATATATATATATATAT
>LR738715.1:230421858-230432981 GCA_902687465.1 Secale cereale | reverse complement strand
CATCTCTGTTCCGCCGCCGCCGCCGCTTCCAAGATCGGGAGCACCAGGAGAACTCTTCCCGGCACCCTGCCGGAGGGGAGGATCACCACCGGGAGCTTCTCCACCACCATGGACGCCTCCCGGGTGACTCGTGAGTAGTCTCCCTTGGACCATGAGTCCATGACCAGTAGCTATGTGATGTTCTCCTCCCGTTCTTGTGCTTCACTAATTAGTCCTCGTGAGCTGCCCTACATGATCGAGGCACATATGTAATCCTTATGTTGTTGCTATGATGAGTTTGCTGGGATCCGATGGATTATGAGATTATGTTCAGATTGATCTTGAGTAATATATTTGATCTACCTCTTTTATATTTATGTTCATAAGTAATTCTTGCATGTTCTCCGTTGTTATTTATTGATTTGGCCAAGTAATATGTAGTGACTCCAAGAGGGAATGTTATGCTCCATTGTGGGTTCATGCCCCTCGATGACTAGCTTGAGTGACAGAAACATGAGTCTAGGGGATGTGTTGTTGCCACAAGGGGGAAAACAATGGTGCTTGTGCCCGCGGGTGCAAGGATTGTTTACTTTACGCAAAGTTCTTTTAATGCAGTTGTCTGTTGCATTGAGTTTACACTATGGGTGGGGCTCGCAACTTAATACCAGCGAGATGTTCTGGATAGATATCTCAAGGTGGATGATTAGTAGTAGATATTGATGGATTTCGGTCTACTTACTTTGGCGTACCGCCCATGCTTTGAACCTCAACCTTTCTTGCAATGTAATCAGCATTGGTTTGCGTTCGTGGTCCTGTCAATTGCCCAGCTGTAATTTGTTTACCTCACATAGCTGTTTTATCGTCTTTTGGGAAAGAGACATCACTAGTGAACATCATGAGACTCCGGTCCATATTACCATCATTGATCACATCTGCTATTTACTTTTCGCTATTTACTTACTATTGCAAAACACTATCTATCACTACTATCATTTGCTCTTAACCCTTTGTGAACTACAAGGCCGGAGGGATTGACAACCTCTCTGTACTCGTTGGGAGCAAAGTTATTTGTATCTGTGTGCAGGTCCACGTTGATTGCTAATACGCGCCGTTAGCAGTTGACACCTACTTGTTGAACCTAGGAGTCTCTGGGGATTCGATCCTTGGCATCTTTGCTAAGGGAAAACACTTCTACATACTGCATCTTACACCTTCCACTTGGGGTAACCAACGAGGGGTTCGAGGCCCATCAAGGAGTATTTTCTGGCGCCGTTGCCGGGGACTCCACTCTTCAGGATAGGGGAGTTGCATGCTATCTTTTACCTTTGCTTTTTAGTCTTGTTAGTTTACCTTTCAGTTTTTTGCTTTAGTACCTTTTATCGAAAATCACAAAGATAGTTATCTTGCTTGCTTGCTACTATGGGTTCCACCGAGAACACCAAGTTGTGTGACTTCACTAGTCACAACAACGATGACTTTATCAGCACACCTATCACTACACCTGCCACTTCAGCACCTTCATATGAAATTAAACCTGCTTTACTGAACTTAGTCATGAAAGATCAATTCTCCGGTGCTGGAGATGATGCTGCTTTACACTTAAACAACTTTGTTGAACTTTGTGATATGCAAAAGTACCAAGAAATAGATGGTAATATTGTTAAGCTTAAGCTTTTTCCTTTCTCCTTGAGAGGGGGAGCTAAAATTTGGTTTCAGTTTTTGCCTAGAAATAGCATAGATTCATGGGACAAGTGCAAAGATGCTTTTATTGGAAAATACTATCCACCTGCTAAAATTATCCAACTTAGAAGTAACATAATGAATTTTAAACAATTGGATAATGAACACGTTGCCCAAGCTTGGGAACGTATGAAATCTCTTATCAAGAACTGCCCTACTCACGGTTTGACTACTTGGATGGTTATCCAAACTTTTATGCGGGCTTGAACTTTACCTCGCGGAACTTGTTAGATTCAGCCGCGGGAGGAACTTTTATGTCAACTACACTTGGTGCTGCCACAAAGCTTCTCGATGAGATGATGACCAACTATTCCCAATGGCACAACGAACGCGCTCCAACAGGTAGGAAGGTAAACTCTGTCGAGGAGATTTCCTCCTTAAATGAAAAAGTTGACTTGATCATGTCTCTACTTTCAAAGCAATCTACTGTTGATCCTCGTGATGTTCCTTTAAATTCTTTGATTGCCCAAGAACAAGTAGATGTGAACTTTATCTCTAGAAACAATTTTAACAACAATGCTTATAGGAGTAACTTTGGTAACAACCCTAGACTGTTCCCCTCTAATTCTTATGGGAACAACAATGCTTATCCTAGTACCAAGAACTCCACTACTGAACTAGAGATTATGCTTAAAGATTTCATCACTACCCAAAAAGCCTTTAATAAGAGTGTAGAAGAAAAACTACATAAACTAGATGATCTTTCTTTTAAGGTAGACCATTTAGCCAATGAGGTAAAATTGCTAAAAATTGAAACTTCTCCTCTTGAGGAGAGGAAGGTCATTCCTATTAATGCTACTCAAGTGCAAATTAATGAAAATATTAGGATGATGGCTAAACTTAAAGAAAGATGGGCTAGAGAAAGGGAGGAAGATGATAGAATTAAGAGCCTTCCTACCCACCACACTGTTGCTACTATCAAAGTTGTTGAAGATATCCAAACTCTTAGCACCCAATGTACTCCTGGTCCCAATGGACCTATTAATGGTGATGCTATGACTATAGGAACTACCAAACAAGTGAACCTAAAGGACACCACTACCACTTTACTTGATGCTAATGACCTTGATTTTGATAATTGCACTCTTACTGAAGTTATTGATTTCCTTCATAAGATGTCTAGAGACCCCCGCACTAGCACGCTTAACCTTGCCTTTACAGAGCATATCACTAATGCTCACATCAAAGCTAGGGAGGAGAAACTTAGAGTAGAAGCCTCCATACCTAGAAAGCTAGAAGATGGTTGGGATCCTATGATAAAAATTAAATTGAATGACTTCTCTTGTTATGCATTATGTGATGTTGGAGCTAGTACTTCTGTTATGCCCAAAAGAATATATGATATGCTTAAATTGAAACCTTATGATTCTTGTTCTTTTGGTGTTCGTCTCATTGATTCTTCCATAAAGAAACCTTTGGGGAGGATCGACGATGTTCTTATCGTTGTCAATGATAATTATGTTCCCGTTGATTTTACTATTATGGATATTGAATGTGATCCTTCTTGTCCAATTATTTTGGGACGTCCCTTTTTACGCACCGTTGGTGCTATCATTGACATGAAAGAGGGTAATATAAAATTTCAGTTTCCTCTCAAGAAAGGGATGGAACACTTCCCTCGAAAGAAGATCAAGTTACCTTTTGAGTCCGTTGTACGGGCTAGCTATTCTTTTACTCTTGATAAAACTTGATCTATATGCATCATGCCTATCTTAAAGGCATAAAAGAAAGCGCTTTTGGGAGGCAGCCCACATGAATAAATTTTTTGCTTTTGTTGTGTCTTGATGTTGTTTACTGCTGTAGCATCATCATTGTATCTTTGCTTTTCATATTTGTGCCAAGTATAGCCTCTGATTGCTAGAAAGTTCAAAAGTTGTGAGGTGCTGTCCAGGAAACAGATTCTGTCCTTGGATAGAAAAATTTGTATAAAATCACTGGATCATCTTTTTGGTCTGAATTTTTTCTAAAGTGTTCTCTATATAATTGTCTTTCGTGCGTCTGTTCTGAGTTTTTTTATTTGAGTTGCAGAAGTATCCCGAACAGATCAATTACTACCTGCTGTTCTGTTTTTCACAGATTCTGTCCTGTTTTGCCTTTTCTTCACTTTGCAAATCAAGAGCTTGCTTTTTCTTTGCAAAAACCTTTTGGCAATCTTGAGAAACAGTAGAACTTCAAGAATATCTTTATTTCCAGCAAGGTATAATTATTTTATTAAGGGTACTAACCTCACTAATCAGATTATGATGAGTTATGTATGAAGGGAGTTTTCAAGTGTGCGAGGGAAGATGATAAAAAGATTCAGGAGTGTCAAGCGCTCAAGCTTGGGGATGCCCCCGTGCACCCCCAAGAAATATTCAAGGAGACTCAAGCGTCTAAGCTTGGGGATGCCCCCGTGCATCCCCTTCTCCATCAACATTATCAGTTCGTCTTTCGTTTCGCTATATTTTTATCACTTCATGTGTTATGTGTTATGCTTGGAGCGTCTTGCTTTTAGTTTTCTTTTTAGTTTTTCATAACGAGTCGGAACTCAGCTTTCTTTATGTGGGAGAGAAACACGCTCCACTTCTACCTAGAACATAACATAGAATTTTCATGTCTATCTTTGCTGTGTGTGTTCTTTGTCTTTTAATAGCTACTATCATGCTCTGCTCTTAGTGTTCATGCTTATCTTTTCAAAGAGCTTTTGTTTAGTTGGTTGCTTGAACTCTCTTTAATTATCATGCTCATCTTATTAAGAGAGTTTGCTTCCGTTGCATTGGTTAATATGTCTATGATAAATATGCTACGTGCATAATGGTGCTTAGTAGTTCAGGTTTCTTATGGTTAATCTCAAATAGCTGGGGGATTCCCAATGTGTTATTGGAATACCAACTTGATTTGTTTGCCGATGGTGTGGTATGGTTTAGTAATATCTTCCTTCGAGAATTTATTTTGATTGACTTGGCGTATGCTCACGCATATTTAAGACTGTAAAGAAAGTCTGTCAAGCCTTGATGATCTTTTATTTCTGAGTAGCGATATAACTACCATGCCTGATTCAATATTGCTTTGTCGCTCTGCATGATTATGACCGTCATTGCTCTCTTAGTTGGTCGCTTCCAGTCTTTTGCTAACCTCCACCTGTACTAAGACTAACCTTGCAATACATAGCTCATGGGAAAGTAGCTTAAGAACTATTGTGGTAAAGAATATGTTGCCTATGTATCTTATTTCTTATAAGTTGCTTGCTGAGCGGTAACCATGTTTCTGGGGACGCCATCAACTGTCACACTTTTGTTGAATATCATGTGAGTTGCTATGCATGTTCGTCTTGTCTGAAGTAAGGGTGATTTGCCATGGGTTGAATGAGTATGCATATTGTTAGAGAAGAACATTGGGCCGCCAACCAAAGCCATGCATCATGGTGGAAGTTTTAGCTTGGACATTAATCCTCAATCTCTTATGAGAATATTCTTATGCATTAAAGAGGAGTCCATCATCTATTTTCTATGTTGTCCCGGTATGGATGTCCTCAAGTTGAGATCTATCAAAAACGAGAAATCAAATGCGATTTATCTCCTTGGACCTTTGTACAGGTGGCATAGAGGTACCCCTTTGTGACACTTGGTTGAAACATATGTAATGCAATGATAACCCATGGAAATCCGAGCTAATTAGGACAAGGTGCGAGCACTATTGGTATTCGATGCATGAGGCTTGCAACTTATAGGATGTTTTATGCATGACACATATGAAGTACTACTACCGTTGACAAAATTGCTTCCGTGTTTTCAAAATAAAAAACTCTAGCACATAACCATTCTTTTACTTTTATGTTAAGTCTCCACCTTCTTTCTTCAAGCACCAACTACTGAGAGCATGATTGTCATTCTGAGTGTAATGTGCATTGTCCCAAAGTAGCATTGTCTTTTGCATGATTGTGATATCGTTTATTTTGAAATCATTGTATCTAGTCATCACTTAAACCTTGAAGGTGCCCCTGCATTTATGTTTTGCATCACTAAAGGGGGCAAGCTAGATATCACTTTATCATATTTGCACATCATGTTCATTGCAAATCTTTTTGATGTTTCAGTTTCATGTTGTAAAACTTTCAGTCATTTGTGATTTTCTCATGAGGCAACTAAATTACTATAGAATCATTGTCTCAGTAAGCTTTTGTCATATGACTATGAATAAGTCCTATATGGTTAATAGCATGTCACCACAGAAATTATTCTTGTTATCATTTACCTACTCGAGGACGAGCAAGAATTAAGCTTGGGGATGTTGATACGTCCAAAACGTATCTATAATTTCTGCTTGCTCCATGCCACTTTTGGGTGATATTGCTATGATATTCATACACTTCCATACACTTTTGATCATATTTGGACTAACTTACTAATCCAGTGCACCCCAGTGCCAGTTTCTGTTTTCGGTTGTTTTTGTATTTCAGGTTTTCACATTACGAGAACTGCCAAGAAAAATCCAGAAAAAATATATAAAAAATCAGCGTTCCGGAAACTACCGTGCGTCCGAAGGACAGCCGGGGGGGGCACCAGGGCTCCAGGCGCCCTGGCGGCGCGCCCCCCCTGGGCCGCGCCGGGGGGTGCCTGGGCCCCCCGAAGCTCCCCCGATGCCCCCCTTTGGCATATATTTAAAGCGTCCTCCGAAACCCTCAGAACAGGAACTCTTTTCGCGATCCCATCTCTGTTCTGCCGCCGCCGCCGCTTCCAAGATCGGGAGCACCAGGAGAACTCTTCCCGGCACCCTGCCGGAGGGGAGGATCACCACCGGGAGCTTCTCCACCAACATGGACGCCTCCCGGATGACTCGTGAGTAGTCCCCCTTGGACCATGAGTCCATGACCAGTAGCTATGTGATGTTCTCCTCCCGTTCTTGTGCTTCACTAATTAGTCCTCGTGAGCTGCCCTACATGATCGAGGCACATATGTAATCCTTATGTTGTTGCTATGATGAGTTTGCTGGGATCTGATGGATTATGAGATTATGTTCAGATTGATCTTGAGTAATATATTTGATCTACCTCTTTTATATTTATGTTCATAAGTAATTCTTGCATGTTCTCCGTTGTTATTTATTGCTTTGGCCAAGTAATACGTAGTGACTCCAAGAGGGAACGTTATGCTCCATTGTGGGTTCATGCCCCTCGATGACTAGCTTGAGTGACAGAAACATGAGTCTAGGGGATGTGTTGTTGCCACAAGGGGGAAAACAACGGTGCTTGTGCCAGCGGGTGCAAGGATTGTTTACTTTACGCAAAGTTCTTTTAATGCAGTTGTCTGTTGCATTGAGTTTACACTATGGGTGGGGCTCGCAACTTAATACCAGCGAGATGTTCTGGATAGATATCTCAAGGTGGATGATTAGTAGTAGATATTAATGGATTTCGGTCTACTTACTTTGGCGTACCGCCCATGCTTTGAACCTCAACCTTTCTTGCAATGTAATCAGCATTGGTTTGCGTTCGTGGTCCTGTCAATTGCACAGCTGTAATTTGTTTACCTCACATAGCTGTTTTATCGTCTTTTGGGAGAGAGACATCACTAGTGAACATCATGAGACTCCGGTCCATATTACCATCATTGATCACAACCGCTATTTACTTTTCGCTATTTACTTACTATTGCAAAACACTATCTATCACTACTATCATTTGCTTTTAACCCTTTGTGAACTACAAGGCCGGAGGGATTGACAACCTCTCTGTACTCGTTGGGAGCAAAGTTATTTGTATCTGTGTGCAGGTCCATGTTGATTGCTAATACACGCCGTTAGCAGTTGACACCTACTTGTTGAACCTAGGAGTCTCTGGGGATTCGATCCTTGGCATCTTTGCTAAGGGAAAACACTTCTACATACTGCATGTTACACCTTCCACTTGGGGTAACCAACGAGGGGTTCGAGGCCCATCAGCGGGCAGTGCGGCAGCAGCAGCACTAGCAGGCAGCGGGAGGAAGCGAGCAGCCTAAGGCGGGCGCAGAAGCAAGGGTGCGCCGCGGCGTGGGCCTGTGTGGGCGCACGAACAAAGGGCCGAGCAGGCCGTGCACGCAGGGGAGAGCACCGGCAGCGCGCGGGGTTGGTGCCCAGGAGCAGCGGCAGAGCCGGCGAGCGAGATAGGCAGCGGCGACGATGCACAGAACCGGCGGCTCCGGCGACCAAAAGGACGGCTGTGACCTCCTATCGGACGAGCAGGACAAGTCGCATCGTCTGGTGCACGCAGCACAAGCGGGGATGGCCGGGGGAAATGGGCAACAGAGGCAACCCGTGCCAGCGGTGGCGAAAGTTCGATGGGATCAATCTAGTAGGCTCGCATCCGTCGACTTGGTGACACGGGTGGCATCTAGGCGCTGTATTGAGCGCAGTGATGTACTTTTCAGAGTCGGGGGTGGGAAAAACGATGGTGATGAAATAGAAGGGGGATACAAAGCGACGGCGGAGCTCGAAGGCGGCTAACGTCAGCTCCAGCTTGAATCTGAGCTTCTACAGAAAGGAGAAGGGTGCGGATGCTCACAGCGGAGCTTGGGGAGGGCTCGACGAGGCGGTAATGCCCAGTACGCGACTATGTCTCCCACGTGTCGCGGCACGACTTAAAGACATAAGCGCATACTAGAATGATCTCAAGTATGGTATCTTTGCACATCTCATGTAAAATTCAGGGATGAAATAGAAAAGATAGTTGGCTTACACTCGCCACGTCACACAATGAAAAACAATAGCATACTGATACGTCCAAAACGTATCTATAATTTCTGCTTGCTCCATGCCACTTTTGGGTGATATTGCTATGATATTCATACACTTCCATACACTTTTGATCATATTTGGACTAACTTACTAATCCAATGCACCCCAGTGCCAGTTTCTGTTTTCGACCGTTTTTGTATTTCAGGTTTTCACATTACGAGAACTGCCAGGAAAAATCCAGAAAAAATATATGAAAAATCATTGTTCCAGAAGCTACCGTGCGGACAAAGTACAGCCGGGAGGGACCCACAGGGGCTCCAGGCACCCTGTGGGCGCCCCCCCCCCCCTGGCCGCGCTGGGGGGGCGCCTGGGCCCCCCGAGGCACCTCCGATGCCCCCCTTTGGCATATATTTAAAGCGTGTCGAGGAAACCCTGATTCCAGACCCCTTTTCTCCAGACGTGATTCCGATCTCCGCCGCCATCTCCATCAAGCTTCGGGGGACTAGAATTCCTGCGCCGGCACCCTGCCGGGACGGGGAAGTGCCCCCGGATTCATCTCCATCGACGTTGCTTCCTCCCTCCATGATGCGGGAGTAGTTCCTCCTCGGGGCTGAGGTTCTTACCAGTAGCTATGTGGTCAACTCTCTCTCCCATGATGTGATCTTCGTTGTGATCATAGGCTATGTTAATCTAGGGTGTTTCCCCTTCCTCTATGTATTGGATTGATGTACTCACTTGTCTTTATCTAGTATAATCCCCGAGACCAAGGTGACAGCGGTCTATTGGACATGGATTAGAACAATATTTTCATGAGTGATTTCCTTTCTTGTGTGTTGATTGAAGATTGAGAGTCTCTTGGTGCTTGTCTTTGACTATCCTTTAGATATGTTATGGTGATTGTGGGACTCTCTTTGGATGGCCGCGGTGACATTAGGAAATCCTTAGATCGAGAACTACGAACTTTGAGGTGTGCTTTTGTAGCCCTACATAATTCTCGTCCTCTCTTGACCACGAAGGAATGATCTCCAAGTGTATCCCCTTTGCATGTTTATGGGAAATATCATGTGATTCGATTATGTTAATGTTGTTGGGAGTTGCCACTAGTGAAAGTATGAACCTTAGGCCTTGTTTCCACCATTGCAATACCGTTTGTGCTCACGTTTACTACTTGTTTGCTAGCTGCACTTTTTATTACATATTTGTATTACCTTGTTTTGCCATCCATATCACTTGCCATTTAACATCTCTTCGCCGAACTAGTGCACCTATACATCTGACAAGTGTATTAGGTGTGTTGGGGACACAAGAGACTTCTTGTATCTTAGTTGCAGGGTTGCTTGAGAGAGACCATCTTCAACCTCTACTTCCCTGAGTTCGATAAACCTTAGGTCATCCACTTGAGGGAAATTGCTACTGTCCTACAAACCTCTGCGCTTGGAGGCACAACATAGTCTACAAGAGTAGAAGCGTGCGTAGACATCAAGCTATTTCTGGCGCCGTTGCCGGGGAGGTGAGCGCTTGAAGGTATATCTTTAGATCTTGCAATTAAATCTTTTTGTTTCTTGTTTTTATTTCACTAGTTATGTTTATGGAAAACCTTGCTATTGGATCGTTGCTTGCGTGAGGACGCCCCACACCTGTGGTGGTTGCTCCTCCTCCTACTGAAATTGTGCCCTATAAAATACCGGCTGGTATTATCGATCATGTTTTGGCTAATCGTTGTGCAGGAGACAGACATCCCGATGAACACTTGCTATATCTGTCACAACTATGTTCATTATTTAAGCTTGCAGGTGTATCGAGGGAGTTTGTCATGAGGAAATTATTTGCCTTGTCACTGAAAGGAAAAGCATTGGAATGGTATAGGCTACTAAATGACTCTCACCTGCTAGAGTGGGAAGAGATTCAGTCTCTCTTTTACTCCAAATTTTATCCTCTTCATGAAGTCCATAAGAATAGGAATTATGTTTATAATTTTTATCCTCATGACGGAGAGAGCATGGCTCAAGCTTGGGGGAGACTGAAAACGTTAATGCTAAAATGTCCTAACCATGGGCTCCCCAAAGATATTATTATTACTAACTTCTATGCGAGGCTCTCTCGACAGGATAAAGATTTACTCGATGATTCCTCTATGGGTTCTTTCACAAACAAAAAGATTGATGCTAAATGGGAACTCCTTGAAAGAATTCAACGCAACACTGAAGATTGGGAGATCGACAAAGGTAAAGAGTCAGGTATAATTTATGAGTATGATTGCATTAAGCCCTTTGTTGAAACTACAAGTTTTAATAAGTTTAGTGCTAAGTTTGGGCTTGATTCTCAGCTCCTTGTTGATTTCCTCAAATCTTTTGCTTCACATCTTAATATGCCTAAAGAGGATTGGATCAAGTATCATAAACCTTTTAAAGAGACTTGCAAAGAAAATGAAATTGTTCATGATGATTGCAACATGCATGATCCAATTCCTAAAAATGAAGTTTTATATAAGCATATTAATTTTTGTGGAGTGGATAGACCTTGTGAAAGGCCTGTGATTGAAGAAGAGAAGTATTGTAAGCAACATAAACATGAAAGAACAATCACTTGGGTCAAAGATTTAAATGAAATTGCTAGAGAATTGTGTGACCTTTATCCTTTTACTTGTGAACTTTGCCGTACAGAGGGTCACTTTAATTTTCAATGCATGAACTTTCAAAACATAACTGTTAACC
>LR738715.1:230395184-230406198 GCA_902687465.1 Secale cereale | reverse complement strand
AAGTCCTCGGGTTAATTACACCCTATGCAAGTTTTTAGTTGTTAGGCAAATGGTAAAACCAAAGTTGGGCCTTGCTGGAAAAGCTTTAAGCAGTGCGAATTATCAAGGGGGGCCCATAAACCCCAACCGTGTTAGGAGCGCAAAATCAAGGAACATAACACCGGTTTATCGGGTCCTAAGGTGGCATGAGTGGAACAAAACACCAAGCAGAATGCCAAGCCTTCCACCCATTGCCAATATATATGTGCATTAATTTACTTAAGAGATACATTGTGTTATCCCAACAACAAATTCCAACATGGAGCAATCTTCATCTTCACCTGCAACTAACAACGTTATAAGAGGGGATGAGCAAGCGGGTAACATAGCCAAACAACGGTTTGCTGGGAAGGTGTCAAACGTTAGAGGTTTCATGGCAACAATAGGAGGCTGACAAACATGAATAGGCATCGAGACATATCTAAAGAGCGAGACAACTAGCATAGGCAAAGATAGAGGTGATATCGGGGAATGGTCATCTTGCCTGGGATGCCGCAAGGAAGAAGAAGAAGAAGTCCATGAAGAAGACAAACGGAGGTAGTCGAACGAGTCCTCACAACTCCGGAGCGAAACCGAAGCTAACGAGAGAAGCATAACAGAAAGAAGCAAACAATACGGTAAACACACAAGCACAAACATGTCTTATGATGCACAAACAAGTATGATGCATGTCCGGTTTAAATATGCATGGCATGGCAAAATGCAACAAACAACACTACAAGTTAAGTGGCGTTAATATGCATCGACTTGCATATTTGACAAAACACCACATTCACATATTTAGTTCGATCTTGTTTATGTAGACAATAATATTAAGTGTTGTTTAACATGGCAAGAGGTGGAGCAAAAGTAAACTACCTATTTAAGCAATTTAAATGAGCCCGGAAATAACAACAACAATTCCGGAAAATCCCCATGTGCATGTTTAGCAATTTTAAGCAAACAACAATTTAAACATTTTAAAGTTGTTATTATGATGCGGATGACATTTGCAAGTTTTATGCAATTTTTATTAAAGTTAACAAGAGGAAGATATGGAGTATTTGGTCGCCACGGCGGAAGGAAAGGGGTGTCATGGTGGCGAGAATGGAAAATGTGCCACGGCAACGTTCCGATGATCCGACAACTCGACGAGATGCCGGTGCAAAAGAAGGGCGGCGTGAGCGTGTCAAGCAAGATGGTGGGGTGATCCCGTTACCGGGTTCCCACGGGTCGATGGCATGGCAAACGAGGGGTAACTCGGACATGGTGCAAACAAGTGGAACATCTCATACATCGCAAGCAAACGTTCTCGGGTATCGTCTCGCGGTATACCTTCGGAGCGTGCACTTCGGGGTGGCTCGAGATCGTCGAGGGAAGTAGTTGATACGTCCAAAACGTATCTATAATTTCTGCTTGCTCCATGCCACTTTTGGGTGATATTGCTATGATATTCATACACTTCCATACACTTTTGATCATATTTGGACTAACTTACTAATCCAGTGCACCCTAGTGCCAGTTTCTGTTTTCGGCTGTTTTTGTATTTCAGGTTTTCACGTTACGAGATCTGCCAGGAAAAATCCAGAAAAATTATATAAAAAATCAGCGTTCCGGAAACTAGCGTGCGTCCGAAGGACAGCCGGGGGGGCCACCAGGGCTCCAGGCGCCCTAGCGGCGCCCCCCCCCCCCCTGGGCCGCGCCGGGGGGCGCCTGGGCCCCCCGAAGCTTCCCCGATGCCCCCCTTTGGCATATATTTAAAGCGTCCTCCGAAACCCTCAGAACAGGAACTCTTCTCACGATCCCATCTCTGTTCCGCCGCCGCCGCCGCTTCCAAGATCGGGAGCACCAGGGGAACTCTTCCCGGCACCCTGCCGGAGGGGAGGATCACCACCGGGAGCTTCTCCACCACCATGGACGCCTCCCGGATGACTCGTGAGTAGTCTCCCTTGGACCATGAGTCCATGACCAGTAGCTATGTGATGTTCTCCTCCCGTTATTGTGCTTCACTAATTAGTCCTCGTGAGCTGCCCTACATGATCGAGGCACATATGTAATCCTTATGCTGTTGCTATGTTGTGTCTGCTGGGATCCGATGGATTATGAGATTATGTTCAGATTGATCTTGAGTAATATATTTGATCTACTTCTTTTATATTTATGATCATAAGTAATTCTTGCATGTTCTCCGTTGTTATTTATTGCTTTGGCCAAGTAATACGTAGTGACTCCAAGAGGGAACGTTATGCTCGATTGTGGGTTCATGTCCCTCGATGACTAGCTTGAGTGACAGAAACATGAGTCTAGGGGATGTGCTGTTGCCACAAGCAGGAAAACAACGGTGCTTGTGCCCGCGGGTGCAAGGATTGTTTACTTTACGCAAAGTTCTTTTAATGCAGTTGTCTGTTGCATTGAGTTTACACTATGGGTGGGACTCGCAACTTAATACTAGCGAGATGTTCTGGATAGATATCTCAAGGTGGATGATTAGTAGTAGATATTGATGGATTTCGGTCTACTTATTTTGGCGTACCGCCCATGCTTTGAACCTCAACCTTTCTTGCAATGTAGTCAGCATTGGTTTGCGTTCGTGGTCCTGTCAATTGCCCAGCTGTAATTCGTTTACCTCACATAGCTGGTTTATCGTCTTTTGGGAGAGAGACATCACTAGTGAACATCATGAGACTCTGGTCCATATTACCATCATTGATCACATCCGCTATTTACTTTTCGCTATTATTTACTATTGCAAAACATTATCTATCACTACTATCATTTGCTTTTAACCCTTTGTGAACTACAAGGCCGGAGGGATTGACAACCTCTCTGTACTCGTTGGGAGCAAAGTTATTTGTATCTGTGTGCAGGTCCACGTTGATTGCTAATACGCGCCGTTAGCAGTTGACACCTACTTGTCGAACCTAGGAGTCTCTGGGGATTCGATCCTTGGCATCTTTGCTAAGGGAAAACACTTCTACATACTGCATCTTACACCTTCCACTTGGGGTAACCAACGAGGGGTTCGAGGCCCATCAGTAGTCGTTCATGGGTCGGTCATAGAGGAAGTAGTAGTTCACGGGGTCGTCATCGACGTAGTCGTTCACATTCCGTTTCGGAGAGGTACTTGACGAATCCATTCTTTTCGGGGGCTACGGTAGTCGTACACGTTGGCGGTAGTCGAACTTGACGCTTGCGGTACACGGATCTTCGGCGACGGTCGCCGTACACTTCCGAATAGGAACTTGGGGTCACGGTTTTGAAGTCGTTCAGGCGTAGTTGAACGTGCCGTAACCGATGGCTCCGAGCGTCGTGGTACTTGGTGAATTCCGGAGACACGGTAGATGAACTTGGCGGTCCAAAACAAAGCAAGGCCAAGGCCTCGGGTGGACAGCAACATGGCAGCTCGAAGCAGGGCAGCGGCGCTGGACGGGGCTAGGGGCTCTGGCAGGGCCGTCCATGGCGAGGCCGAGGCATGGCGCGGCGGCGGCGCTGGAGGGGAGGACGAGGAGAGGGAGATGGCGGCTTGGCCGGCCGGCGCTACCGCAGGCGAGGCGGGGGCCGTGCGTCGTGGCGCGGAGGCGCAGGGTCGGGGGTCGACGTGCTGGAGCGGCGGCAGGGCGTCGAGGCCATGGCGAGGAGGCGCGCGGGGCGGCGGCGCTCCTGCCTGGCCGAGGCTGCTCGAGGGGTTCCTCCCCTCGGGTGAGCTCGCGCGGGGCGGCGAGCGGACGGCGCGCTGGTGACGAGGAGGTCAGGCGCGGGGGGCATGGAGGAGGAGAAGGGGGTGCGGGCTAGAGAGAGGGAGGAGAGCCGCTGAGGGGAGAGGGAGATCGAGAGGAGAGGGATGGAGGCGAGCGGGGGCTCATGCGGAGGGTGAGCGAGAGAAAGGGAGAGATCGAGAGGAGAGGGAGGCGGCGCACAGGGGGGAGAGCAGGGTGCGGCTAGGGTTAGGAGGTTAGGTGTGCTTGGGCCTTAGTTTGGATGGGCTTTAGGGGAAGTTGGGCCTTGGGAGGAGATTAGGCCTGGGGAGGTCGGCCTGGCTGGTCCATCTCTTTCTCTCCACTCTTTCTATTTTTCTTTAACAGAAAAGAAAAAGAAAGATGAAAAGAAAGAGAGGGTTAGGGACAGTTTTTTCGCAGGCGGGTAATTTTCTGGGACTCATAAAAATGAGCCTTATCCAGGAAAATAGAACTGGCATGATTGAAAAATTAAATTCAAATTCCTTTGAATTTAATTCAACGAGTGTGAGAAAGAAGTGGGTATTTGGGAGGTCCAAAAATGTTAAGAATTTTGGTGGAGCCTCGATAAACGAGATAAAGAATTATTGGCAAGGATTGGGAGTCAAAACTTGGAGTGAAAAGAATATGGAGAATTTGCAAGTGTGTTAAGGTGATTCCAAAACAAATGAAATATTTATAATAGCTCCATAAATATTAGGAGGATATGTTATAAAGAGAAGTCACTCTTCCCTCGATTTAAATGGATCAAAGATCCACACAATTTATTTAGTTGAGTCTCAAAGATTAATGACATGCTGGCATGATGATATGATGCAAGCACAAATAAAAAATGAAGCAAGCAATAAAAAAACACGGCGAAGCCCGAAACATATGGAAGTCTTCTGGAGCGTCGGTCTTGGGGCGTCACAGAGGCCGGGGGATGTCGGAGACGCGCGGATCGACGCGTCGAACGACTGCTAATAGAGGTTGAATATGGGCTCGATCCCCGCGATGCAGAAGCGCCCGGCTCGAATCGATCCTCGTAGTGGAAGCAACAGAGGCGGACAGAGCTTTTGGACAAGCTCCTTGCCGGCGAGGATGACGAGGAGCACGTAGGCAAGGTCGTCCATGACGATGATGGCGTCGGATTCGCGTTGGGGAGAAGAGAGCGAGCGAGGGAGAGGGGAAAGTGGGCGCTAGGGTTTGGAGGGAGGCCGCGTGCGATGACTTGTAGGCGTCGGGGAATGGCGGATGGGCGCCACGGCGACTCCCTCGGCTGTGGCGGCCATCGCTAGTGCCCACGTCTCCCCTCGTGAACAGAGGAGGGAGGGGATGGCGCTGGTAGGTTGGCCTGGCTCGGCCAGTGAGGCCAGCTGGGCCATTTGGCCCAGGGAGGGGGTTTTCTTCTACTTTGTTTTTTTATTGTGTTTTGTTTTCCTTTTATTTAGTTTCTGTTTAATAGTTTCCTAATTTATTTTCACATTATTTTAGATTAATAAAAAATATATGAGACCAACACCTAAATCAATGTTTTAGTTTAACCCTCTGCCACAAAAAGTTTGCGACTCAAATGAATTAGTTTGATATTTTAGAAATTATAAAAGGCATTAACATATTGTTTCAGCCAATGTTTTAAATAATTTTTGAGCACTTAAACATTTTATAAAAACTTGGTTTCTTCACCAGCAATACTTATGAATTATTTGCCACAGTTTGCACATTTGAGTATTGCCATATGAAAACTATTTTTTTACTTTAATTGTAAATTTGAATTTGAACCGTTTTGAACTAAATGAGATTAACAGCAGTAAAAGTGGTGACGTGGCCACATTAGCAGGGGATTACTGTAGCTTGATTATCGGGGTGTTACAGCTGTAGCCCACATCCTCGGTCTCTTCGGGCCATTCCTTCTGGCTCTGGAAGAGATGCTTCCAGATCTCCTTGTGCGTAAAGCAGAAGAGATGCTTCAGCGGCCTGTCTCCTGCCGGATCGAACTCCCATAGGGAGGAGTCCCGGCTTTGGCAAGGGAGAACAAGTCGGGTCAGCATCACCTAGACCACGGAGGAGAGCAGGTGCCCCTTGGAAATCATGCCAGACACACGGCTCACAAGAGTCGTTACTTCGGTTGTAGACCCCCAGTTCAGACCCTTTTTGGTCCAGGAGGTCAGCCTCTCTGGGGGTCCGGATCTGAAAGCAGGCTTCGCCACCCGCTTGGCATCGCGGGGTTCGGTGATGTAGAACCACTCCTGCTGCCAGACCTTATTCGTCTCCAGGAACGAGCCCTTGGGCCAAGTTGCATTCGGGAGCATGCTAATCATGGCGCCCCCGCACTCCGCGTGTTCCCCGTCCACCACCTTCGGCTTCATGTTGAAGGTCTTAAGCCATAAGCTGAAGTGTGGGGGGATGCGGAGAAAGGCCTCACATACCACTATAAAAGTGGATATATGGAGGATTGAGTTCGGGGCTAGATCATAGAAATCTAGCTCGTAGAAGAACAAAAGACCCCAAACAAATGGGTGGAGTGGAAACCCTGGGATGTAAACACCACCCTCTCACCCGCCTCAGGGACGGGGATTACCTGACCCTTGGCAGGGACTCGGTGCACGATGTCGGCGACGAGATAGCCCGCGCTCTTGGGATCCGCCACGGTCTTTTCAGTGATCGTGGAAGCTTCCCACTTGCCCCTGGCACCGGATCCAGCCATCGTTGGGAAGGGGAGTAGTGGTTGAGGAACGAGGAGCAGTGTGCGCAGGAGATGAGAGTGCTGGGGCTAGGGAGATTGGAGAGCTCGAGCTTGAGGAAGGTGTGGGGCTGATGAAAGGGATCGGTGTCCTTTTATAACACTGCGAAAACAGAATGTCCCCCCACTTTAGCCATAAACCTTGCCGATTCCCAAAGCGGTCATGCGTAATGCGCGGCGTGGGTGCTCACGTCACATTGATAAGGATCCCACAATAATCGGACATGATCTCTATTCTGATGGGACGTGTCAATGAGGATATACCTCGAAACGCAAAACTAGGACCAAATAAAACGGTTCGATGTGTTGGTGGGTTGGACGCGATGTTCACTGATACGTCTCCAACGTATCTATAATTTTTGATTGTTCCATGCTATTATTTATTCTGTTTTGGATGTTTAATGGGCTTTATTTTACACTTTTATATTATTTTTGGGACTAACCTACTAACCCAAGGCCCAGTGCAAATTGCTGTTTTTTTGCCTATTTCAGTGTTTCGCAGAAAAGGGATATCAAACGGAGTCCAAACGGAATGAAACCTTCGGGAGAGTTATTTTTGGAACCATATCTACCTAGAAGACTTGGAGTACACGCGAGGGAACAAGAGAGGTGGCCACGAGGGTCCAGGGCGCGCCGCCTCCCCCTGGGCGTGCCCCCACCCTCGTGGGCCCCCTCTGGCTCCCCTGATGCCCTCCTTCCTCCTATATATATCCATGTACCCCAAAAACATCGAGGCAACAGAAAAACCCCTAATTCCACCACCGCAACCTTCTGTTCCCGTGAGATCCCATCTTGAGGCCTGTTCCGGAGCTCCACCGGAGGGGGGATCCATCACGGAGTACTTCTACATCAACACCATAGCCTCACCAATGAGTTGTGAGTAGTTTACCGCAGACCTTCGGGTCCATAATTATTAGCTAGATGGCTTCTTCTCTCTTTTTGGATCTCAATACAGTGTTCTCCTGGATCTTCGAGGAGATCTATTCGATGTAATGTTTTTTGCGGTGTGTTTGTTGAGATCCGATGAATTGTGGGTTTATGATCAAGATTATCTATGAACAATATTTGATTCTTTTCTGAAATCTTTTATGTATGATTATAATATCCTTGCAAGTCTCTTCGAATTATTGGTTTGGTTTGGCCTACTAGATCTATAGTTCTTGCAATGAGAGAAGTGCTTGGCTTTGGGTTCAACCTTGCGGTGTCCTTTCCCAGTGACAGCAGGGGCAACAAGGCATGTATTGTATTGTTGCCATCGAGGATAAAAAGATGGGGTTTATACCATATTGCTTGAGTTTATCCCTCTACATCATGTCGTGTTGCTTAAAGCATTACTCCGTTCTTATGAACTTAATACTCTAGATGCATGCTGGATAGCAGTTGATGTGTGGAGTAATAGTAGTAGATGCAGAATCGGTTCGGTCTACTTGTCACAGACGTGATGCCTATATATAATGATCATGCCTAGATATTCTCATAACTATGCGCTTTTCTATCAATTGCTCGACAGTAATTTGTTCACCCACCGTAGAATTTTGCTATCATGAGAGAAGCCACTAGTGAAACCTAGGCCCCCGGGTCTATTCTCAACATATTAATCTTCCATCTACTTTACTTTGCTTTATTTACTTTCTGTTCTTATACCAAAAATACCAAAAATATTATACTATCCTATCTATCATATCTCACTTTCGTAAGTGACCGTAAAGGGATTGAAAACCCCTTATCGCGTTGGCTACGAAGTTCTTATTTGTTTGCGCAGGTGCAAGGGACTCGCGCGTGGTCTCCTACTGGATTGATACCTTGGTTCTCAAAAACTGAGGGAAATACTTACGCTACTGTGATGCATCACCCTTTCCTCTTCGAGGGAATACAACGCAAGCTCGAGAAGTAGCAAGCAGAATTTCTGGCGCCGTTGCCGGGGAGGCTTACGCAAAATTCATATACCAAGTACCTATCACAAACCCTTATCCTTCGCATTACATTATTTGCCTCTCGTTTTCCTCTCCCCTACTTCACCCTTGCCGTTTTATTTGCCCTTCTTTTTCCGTAGGTTTACCGTTCGCTTTGCCTTGCCATCATGGCTAGCACACCTATCATTATCGATACTCCCGAGAGTGAGGTTCTTAATTTAAACAAAGGGAGGAGGAAAATCTAAAAGATGCCTGGTTTAGAATTTGCAATGCTCAAAATAGATCTACTAGGAAGCTTTCCACTTCCGTGCTTCTTCGCAATTTTTATGTTGGTATAACTCCGTGGAATAGATATATTCTTGATACCATTACTGGAGGGAATTTCTTGGGTACCATACTTTTGATTCTTATAATGCTATGGCAGAATTGTTTGGGCCACCACCTCTTTTGGTTGATGGAACTGTTTTAACTCTGGAACATGTTATGCAAAGGCTTGAAATTATTGAAAACAAAGTTGCTACTGTAGAGTTGGTTGAGAGTTTGGATAGACAGATCCACAACCAAATTACCCAGTATAGATCCAAGGTAGGAGTTATTCTGGTCTTTTTTAAAGAGAAAGAACCCATAGTTAAAGAGAAAATAGATCAAGATTCCACTAGAATCGATAAACTTGAGGATATTATCACTAATGTAGGGTCTGCTCTTTCTGCTGTGAAAACTACTTCGAATCCATCTACCACTAAATTGTCCAAGTTTATGTATGTTCCTAAAAATAAGGGTGAATCATCTAGTAAGGAAATTGCGGATCTCAAATCCATAAGTGTTCACCCCAATTTTCTCACTTTTGCAAGGGAACCTTTTGCTACAAATTAATTTCTTGATTTCTTGCCTAGAAGTTTGATTATCAATAGGAATAAATAAGTTCCTAAGAATTATAAATGCTTAATCGTAGAATTGCCTACCAAAGATGGCAATACCTAGATATATTCTTGTATCGTGCCTAGCTAGGGGCGTTCAACGATAGCGCTTGTTGGGAGGCAACCCAATTTTATTTTCTTTGTTTTTGCTTCTGTTTAGGAATAAATATTGCATCTAGCTTTTGTTTAGATGTGGTTTTGTGTTTTAATTAGTGTTTGTGCCAAGTAGAACCTTTGGGAAGACTTGTGTGAAGTTTATATGATCAAGCTGTAAAAAACAGAAACTTTAGCGCTCACGAGTTTGGCTGTAATTTATTACTGGAGAGTGCTATTTAGTTGATTCTTTTTGCAGGTGATTAATAGACAAATTCCTCATGTTTACCTATTTATTTCAAAAAAATTGGAGTTACAGAAGTATTCAAAAGTTACAGATTACTACAGACTGTTCTGTTTTTTGACAGATTCTGTTTTTCGCGTGTTGCTTGCTTATTTTGATGAATCTATGAGTAGTATCGGGGGGTATGAATCATGGAGAAGTTGGAATACAGTAGATTTAACACCAATATAAACAAATAATGAGTTCATTACAGTACCTTTGAGTGGTGGTCTGTTTTCTTATACTAACGGAGCTCACGAGATTTTTGGCTAAGTTTTGTGTTGTGAAGTTTTCAAGTTTTGAGTATGGCTTTGATGGACTATGGAACAAAGAGTGTCAAGAGCCTAAGCTTGACGGTGCCCAAGGCATCCCAAGGTAAAATTCAAGGACAACCAAAAGCCTAAACTTGGGGATGCCCCGGGAAGGCATCCCCTCTTTCGTCTTCGTCTATCGATAACTATACTCGGGACTATATTTTTATTCACCACATGATATGTGTTTTGCTTGGAGCGTCATGTATGATTTGAGTATTTGCTTTTTAGTTTGCCACGATCATCCCTGCTGGACACACCTTTTGAGAGAGATAAATATGATTTAGAATTTACTAGAACACTCTATGTGCTTCACTTATATCTTTTGAGCTAGATAATTTTGCTCTAGTACTTCACTTATATCTTTTAGAGCACGGTGGTGGTTTTATTTTGTAGAAATTGTTGATCTCTCATGCTTCACTTATATCTATTTGAGAGTCTTTTAGAACAGCATGGTAATGTGCTTGGTCCTAATATGAAAGGCATCCAAGATGGGTATAGTAAAAACTTTCACATAAAGTGCATTGAATACTAGGAGAAGTTTGATACTTGATGATTGTTTTGAGATATGAGGATGGTGATATTAGAGTCATGCTAGTAGAGTAATTGTGAATTTTAGAAATACTTGTGTTGAGGTTTGCAAGTCCCGTAGCATGCACGTATAGTAACCGTTGTGTGACAAATTTGAAGCATCAGGTATTTCATTGAGTGTCATCCTTTGTGTGGAGGTCGGGATCACGCGATGGTTAACTCCTACCAACCCTTCCCCTAGGAGCATGTGTGTAGTACTTTGTTTTGATGACTTGTAGATTTTTGCAATAAGTATGTGAGTTCTTTATGACTAATGTTGAGTCCATGGATTATACGCACTCTCACCCTTCCACCATTGCTAGCCTCTCTTGTACCTCACAACTTTCGCCGGTACCATACACCCACCATATACCTTCCTCAAAACAGCCACCATACCTACCTATCATGGCATTTCCATAGCCATTCCGAGATATATTGACATGCAACTTTCCA
>LR738715.1:230371587-230387780 GCA_902687465.1 Secale cereale | reverse complement strand
CTTTGGAAGAGCTAAAGAAGAACAACAAGCTTACAAAGAATTGTTTGGATGTGAATTGGGGTCTCTACCCTTCACGTATCTAGGTATACCAATTCATCATCGTAAGCTCACTAACAAAGAGTGGAAGAGTATTGAGGATCGATTTGAGAAAAAACTAAGCTGCTGGAAGGGCAAGCTTATGTCATACGGAGTACGATTGATTCTCAATAATTTGGTCCTTACCAGTATGTCTATGTTTCTATTGTCTTTTTTTTGAAGTCCCAGTTGAAGTACGAAAAAGGCTAGACTTTTATCGATCACGTTTCTTTTGGCAGAGTGACGAATCCAAAAGAAAGTATAGACTCGCTAAGTGGGATATCATTTGTAGACCGAAAGACCAAGGGGGTCTAGGCATTGAAAACTTGGAGGTGAAGAACCGATGTTTGCTCAGCAAATGGCTGTACAAGCTATCTTGTGAAACGGATGCCACCTGGGCACAGGTTCTTCGTAATAAGTACCTTCAGACCAAAACACTGTCCCAGGTGACGGTCAGACCGACTGATTCGCCCTTTTGGAAGGGACTCATGCGAGTGAAATTAAATTTTTTCAATAGGTCGAAATTTGTAATTGGAAATGGTACTTCCACAAGATTCTGGGAGGATACATGGCTAGGGGAGACACCCCTGGCAATTCAATATCCTTATCTATATAATATTGTTCAGCGAAGAGACGCTTACGTTGCAACAGTATTACAATCAACTCCTCTAAATATCCAATTCAGGAGGACGCTAGTGGGAAACCGTTGGAAAGCTTGGCTACATCTGGTGAGACGACTGATGGATGTCCAACTCTCTCAACAACCAGATCAGCTGCGCTGGAAACTAGCTAAGAATGGGGTGTTTTCGGTGAAATCCATGTATTTGGATATTATTAACACTAGTGTGATTCCTAGCTCGAAACATGTGTGGAAAGTCAAAGTACCTTTAAAAATCAGAGTGTTTATGTGGTTTGTTCATAAACGGGTCATCTTAACTAAAAATAATTTGGCAAAAAGAAATTATACGGGGTCTAAAAGATGTAGTTTTTGTGATAGTGATGAATATATGAGACACCTCTTTCTGGATTGCCCTCTGGCCAAGATTTTGTGGAGGTCGGTGCAGATAGCCTTTAATATAAACCCCCTGCTTTCCATAAACACGTTATTTGGGACGTGGCTTCATGGGATTGATGTAGTAACAGCGAGACATATCCAAGTAGGAGTATGCGCTTTACTATGGGCTATTTGGAACTGCAGAAACGACTTGGTTTTTAACAGAACAACAAATATTCACTTCTTGCAGGTTATCTTCAGGGCCACTACACTTATCCGTATGTACTCACTCTGACGGAGGCCAGGGAGTCTTTGGGTACTGCATCTATCCGCTGGGAGACGGTAGCTCGGGATATCTACAACCGGTTTGGATGGCGGTCATGTAATAGGATAGGTGTTTAGTTGCTCATCTATCTTTTGCCCGCCGGTTGTGGCGGTCCTGATTTATATGTATTTGGAGTTTGTAAGATCTTTGTTGGACCTTTTCGATTATTAATAATATGGCCGTATGCATTGTTCTGATGCAGCGGCCGGGGATTAACCCCTTTTTGAAAAAAAAAGATAGACTATTTTCCAAAATATTTCCTCAAGTTGATATGACCTAGTTACTTGCGCTTGTAGTGCGGTTTTGGGTGACATCCAGGTTTTCGCCCCATGGTCTGTCGTTCCTGATGACAGGCGCAGACAGTGGGTTTCCTGGTGTTGCTCCGAGCTCACTTTTTCTCTCTCCCTAGCATTTCTGGTTTCGTTTTACCTGAGACGATGTATTTCTGTTATGAAATATAATGGAAAGGGGGAAGCCCGGTTCAAAAAAGTTGATATGGCCAAGTTGGCCTAAGGCCCATATTAAGGTTCTGGTCTGAAAGGTCGTGGGTTCCAAATCCCATTGTCAACAATCCTTGATGGATCTCCCCCCTAAAAAAACAATCCTTGATGGATAGTTATTGCAATGCCTCGGGCCAGAGAATAAACTTATCAAAATCCTCGGTGTTTTTAGTACGGTCTGCCCAACTTCTCTCAAGACCGAGGTAAAGAATGCATTGAACATTACAAAGGAATCGATTTCCGATAGATATTTGGGTATGCCTACTGATGTGGGAACTTGCAAGAATGGAGCTTTTAAATTCTTGAAAGACAGAGTCTGGAACAAGGTAAAAGGTTCGATGGAAAAGTTACTGTCAGCAGGAGGTAATTCTTTTTTTATCAAATCCGTTGCACAGGCGGTGCCCGTTTATTCTATGTCCTGCTTCAAACTTCCTCGTGGTCTTTGTGGGCATATTAACTTGTTGATCAGAATGTTTTGATGGGGCAACACAGAAGGGAAGCGAGAGCCAAGTTGGGTTTCCCAGAGTACAATGACTAGGGCAGAATAATGTGGGGGACTTGGATTTCTTGATATAGAGTTTTTCAATCTAACCATGTTAGCCAGACAGGCGTGGAGAATTTTAACGGATCCGGACTCCCTCAGCACTCGTGTATTGAAGGCTAAGTACCACCTTGCAACAGATTTTTTTGAGCTATGAGTTGGGTTCGGCTCCTTCACAAATTTGGCGGGCCATTATCGACAGTCGGGAAGTTCTAACCCGAGGGATAATTAGACGCATTGATGATGTACACACCACACATATATGGGATCAGAACTGGCTGCTGAGACCGGCCAATATGAGGCCTATAGTGAGCAGAGTAGCAGACCCACCTCAGTGGGTCGGCCAACTGATTCTACCGAGTGCGCAATGGGACCAAGCTGTTGTCTTTGGCATAATTTATTCAGGTAGCGGTAACCATGTGGGCACTCTGGCATTCACGGCGACAGGCAATTCATGAGAACATCTTTCAGAGTCCGATCTCCGACCACAATTTCATTACAAAGTACATCAGAGAGTTGGAGGAGTGCAAGCCCAAGAAGAACCAAGCGGCTGCGGGGTCAAACTCAAAACGATCACAACATAGGGAGACTCCACCACCGTCGGGAGTGGCAAAGATTAGAGTGGATGGGGCGTTCGCAAGGAACCGTTTGGAAGGCGCTGAAAGAGCCGTTTGTAGAGATTCTACTGGTCTCTTCTTAGGTGCCTCGGTCGTTAAGGTTCCAAGGATTGTGGATCCTACTACTCTGGAAGCATTGGCGTGTCGGGAGGACTTGCTCTTGCATCAGACTTATATGTATCGCGTGTAATCATTGCTTTCGACTATTAGGGCATGATTTATGATATCAATCACGGGACATGAGGTGCATATGCGAGCACCGTCAAGGAGATAATAGAGACATCAAGGAATTTTGACCATTGTGCTTTCATCCAATAGGCGTCTAGACACATTATTACTGTGCAAGGCGACGATTCGAACTGGTCAAAGTTGTTAGAACTCGATTGGACCAACGTCCTTACCCAAGCGCGGGAAACTAGTCAAGCGTCGTTAAGGTAGCTCTACGCGGGAAAGATCCCCGAAACCGAGGACTAATACGAAACCGAGGAGCAACGAAAATTTTGTAAAGCACCTCGGGTATTCGAGGTTGGGACTCTCTGACCAAACATGTTCAAAAGTAACGCAAGGACTTGGTGAACCAGCTTTCAAGACCGACGTCCGAAGATCAAGAAGAACTCGGAAGAACCGCAGAGTGTCCTCGGATACCTCATCTTATACATTTGATTTTGTATTTGCTTTTCTAAAAAAGATCATGCCCATACCCCCGGAGGCAGGCAGGTCAGAGCATATACGGCTAGTGAGACCTATCATACTATAACATGCGTGAATTAGACATGTTCCCTGTGTAATACAACCTTTTTCATCTCCAAGTGTAACCTAGACACCTAGTATAGTACTCCCTCTGTTTCTTTCTAGTCTGCATATAAGATTTGGTCAAAGTCAAACTTTATAAAATTTGACTAACTTTATAGAAAACATATTAATATCTATAATAAAAAAGTTATGAAAGTTAATTTCACCACACATTTAATACTATTGTTTTCATGGGGTGAGTGTTGATATCTTTTCCTATAAAGCTAGTCAAACTTTACAACGTTTGACTTTGATCAAACCTTATATACGAACTAAAAAGAAACGGAGGGAGTAACTAAAAGTTGCTCCCTCTAAATAAAATAAAATAGTACTCCCTCCTGTCTTTTTTAGCCTGCATATAAGTTTTCTCCGAAGTCAAAGTATCTCTACTTTGATCAAATTTATAAAAAAAAGTATTAATATTCACAATGCCAAATTGAAATTGTTAGATTCATTGCGAAATGTAGTTTCACACTATATATATTTGTTGTTGTAGATGTTGATGTTTTCTAATATAAATTTGGTCAAACTTTGCAAAGTTTGAATTGACACAAATTTAATATGCGAAGCAAACAGGGCCGGCCCATAGGCCGGGGCAACGGGGCGACCGCCCTGGGCCCCTGGGAGGTAGGGGCCCCGGCCCATGTATTAGGATATTTTCTTCTTTAGGTCCAGAAAAATAAGAGAAAAAAACCGTCTCGCCTTTCTGAGCAGGATACAAACCCTAACAAAGCTCGAATAAAGATCTAAAAACAGAGCCCTCCCACCGGCAAGGGCCAAGATCAACTCTGCCTCCATGGCCCAAAGGCCACCAGAGACGAGACGGACCGGCGCCAGCGCGAGTGGGAGGCAAAGAACCCTAGTTTTTTTTTGAGGCGACGGTTGGGTGTTTGGGAGGCGGCCTCCCCCAAGTTCTTCAATCCCAGAGAACAGCGCTACCGCTCCCGTGCACTTCAAAGTTCGAGGTGCTACTCCCGTGCATGCATTAATGGAGACTGATGGTGCTATTCCCTTCCCCAATCATCTCTCATTGCATCGTCAACATTCCCAGAAATAGATGTTTGAGGCATCATCGCACCAGAGATGGTATGTCTCCCTCCTTTGCCTAATCAAGTACTCTTTTCATTCGCTGTTAAACAGCCCGCCTCTCCGCCTCTGATTGCTCCATCTGACATCTCCAATTCTTCTCTTCCTAGTTCCTACTCTTTTGTTGGCCTGTTCTTCAAATCTTCATTGGATCCAGGGATGAGAAGGGGGGACGGAGAATGAGTCTTGCAGCCTTGCAGATCTTGGATGCTACATCGACAATTCGACATCAAGCCATATGCCCATATTCAGGTGCTTTTGTTCCCTGTATTGACAGGTTTTCTGCAATTGTTTGGTGACATGTGTTCTAAAAAAATGTTTATCGATGAGAAAAGAAAGTGAAAAAAGGGGTGTGGTTTTCTGTAGCTCAGGCTACATGGAACCTCTTATCCTCAACCCTTCAGCTTTGCTTTGAGATCCGTGTTCTTCAACTAACTTACAACATGAAGATTTCTCTTTTTTGTTTCTCTCAAACGACACATCATATGAACTTCAAACTTTGCAGATCGAACAAACATTAGAACATCAATGTGTGAAAAAACTTTCAGATTTTTTGGTCTGATATAAATATAGAAAATGGCATTTTCTTTGACTAAAAATATTATTTTATGTATTTAAAATGCATGAAAAAATCTGAAAGTATTTTTCCCACATTGATGTTCTAATGTTTGTTCGGTCTGCAAAGTTTGAAGTTCATATGTTGTCTCGTTTGAGAGAAACAAAAAAGACAAATGCATTCGCACAGATCGCGATGCAGAATTGGATGGTGAAGATAAGGGGTACCACGTAGCCGGAGCTACAAAGAAACTTTGTGGAAAAAAAGGTTCAGGTTGCTATCAGTTTTGGCAAGGTTTTCATACTTAGAAGAGCGAGATGATGATCTCGCTGTGCCACTTAGAAGAGCAATCTTTTGTAGAACTATATTGTTTCCATACTATTATGATGTAGTTCTCTGGACTATCAATGTGTGCTATGTACTGAACTGCTTTCGAAATACAATATATTCCAAATTTATATTTGTCCACAAGGGCCCCATTTTGTGGTCTCGCCCCAGGGCCCCGAATATGTATGGACCAGCCCTGGAAGCAAAAAGGACCGGAGGGGGTACTTATTAGATTTAGTTTTTTTCTGTCATGTCAGCTTCAGGGCAGATTTTTCCGCAATAAATACAAATACTGAAAAAGAAAAGGAAATAATGCCACCTGTTCTTTAGCCAAGAATCAGTCAAACTAGTGACAATCAAACTCCACACGTCTTATGGCGTGTTGATTCATCCAGCATTGTGCTCCACTAATTGCAGTCATCAGTCAAGCAGTCACCTTCAATCCAGAAGCCTCTGCGAGTCTTTTGTCAAGTTCGAACACCTTCCCCAAACTTGACACCACCCAGCTGCTAGCACTCATTGCTATTTACCCCGCTATCTTCTACCACCTGGTGCTGGAGTCAGGGAGCTTCACATAACAATGGATATCTTCCTCTCTGCAATCATAGGTGACCTCGTCAGCAGGTCGGCATCGTTCGTGATCGGCAAGTACTTCCGGCAGCAGCCTGGCATCGAGATGATTCTCCAGAGGCTGCAGCGAGTCGTTCAGAGAATCGACACCGTCGTCGAGGAGGCTGATGGGCGGCGCATCACTAACCAGGGGATGCTCCGTCAGCTCAAGACAGTGAAGCAAGGAATGCACACAGGCCACTATATTCTTGACGCCTTGAGATTCCAAGCTGCCCATGAAGACGAGGAGGAGGCGAGCCACTCAATGGCTGCTGCTCTGTTGTCTGAATCCAGTTGTCTGGCCAAACGGCTTCGTTTATTTGGTGGTGCCGGTGCCGGTGGTAGTAGCAGCAACAGAGAAGCAGCAGGAGTGTTAATGTTTGGTGCAAACAACAGCATACGAGAAGAGCTGCTACGGGTGGTTTCTTCTCTTGAAGACACCATGGATGCAGGTATGAAGGAGTTTCTTCTCTTCTTAGAATCGTATCCTCGGGTACTCCGCCAACCACACGCTGCATATTTGCTCTTGGAGAACTGCATGTTTGGTCGCCAAACTGAACGGGAACAGGTCCTGGATTTCTTGCTCCGCCCCGGTGCTACTCCGATCTTGGCCATACTTCCGATCGTCGGTCCATTAGGGGTAGGAAAAAGCACTCTTGTGGAGAATGTCTGTAGGGATGACAGTGTGCGTGGTCGGTTCTCGGCGATCCTTTTCTTTCCAGAAGGCAGCCTCGAGGATGATGGAGTGATCGACCTGAGAGGGAACAACAAATTCAAATTCAGACATCGGAATTGCGCCACTCAATCTCACAACAGGTTGCTGATCATTGTGGAAATTGTCGAGTACATGAACGAGAGAACATGGAGAAGTCTGAAATCTTCCGTTACCCGCATGGCACCGTGCGGTGGGAGTAAAATTATAGTGACTAGTCGGTCCGACAGAATTGTCGATCTGGGAACGACGGAAGCGCTTCGACTGGGCCATGTCCCTCGAGAAGCCTACTGGTATTTCTTCAAGTCGCTCGCGTTTGGAGGCACAGACCCTGATGATCACCCGAACATGGCAGTGATGGCCATGGAGATCGCTTCAGAGCATAAACAGTGTTTGATGAGCGCGCATATGGTTGCTGGGTTACTACGAGATAACTTCAGTCCCAGATTCTGGCGCGCAATCCTTGGGTGCGTGAGAGCACATAGGAAGGCACATCTTGTGTGTGAGGATGGACAGTGGTACCATTGGAGGCTGGGAATAAGCTGCGAGTATTTCTTGATTTGCAGCCGTCGCCAGTCAGATTCAAGCGAGCAAGTCCCCAAGATCAGTGTACAGGAAATCATCTCGGGGTGTGGTGGTACACCGCCCAAAGGGAAATTTGAGGCTCTCGCATGGAGGTCTTGCATACCGCCCTACTACAATTACACGGTAAGCTGTATGGTGCCAGCATGGCAACCTACGCCGGGAAGGAAAAGGAAAGAAGTGTGTGCTTCAGGAGGAAGACACTTGGTTTGAGCTTGTGAGTTTGTGACCGCAGTCTTGCGAATCTGTTTATCAAATGTTATCACATTACATTATATACTGTCTTAGATCAGTACGTGTTGCTTTCATGTTGACTATTGAGTACGGTGTGTTTGGCCAAGTATATAAGTCAAAGGAAATGTTTGCGCTGCCGGTTGTTTTTATACATAGACACCAATGCAAGTTGTATTAGAAATTTGAGTATCTGTTCTATTGATTGATGTGGATACTAGATCCCAGGCTCCATGGAGCCCCTTTTTTGCAATGACCGAACAATATTTACAATCTCAAAAAAAATATTGTACAATTTTTTGCTAGTATTATACGTAGTACAAAATTTTGTCATTAAAATATATTTGCTACTATATGTATATTTAAACTTGCCATTTTGTGTAGCAAATAAAGTATGTTTTCTTTAAAAAGCTGTACAAATACATATAACACCTATATATATGGCCACCAGATATTAGTGAACATATGTTTGGGGCTGCTTCACTTTTTTTTTCGTCTTGTTGGCGTAAACTTGTACTCTGTGAGCTGCATATAGGGTTCTACAGTACTAGGGGTGCAGCAGTTTGCTGGACAAACTGGAAAACTATGAACATGTTTTTTTTTGCTGGTGTAATAGTATGAATGTGTGTACTTTAAAGAGTAATTTCCTGGTAATTTTAGGACTCCCTTGCAGAAATAACCAAATCAAAGAACCCAAATGCTGAAGGTGGTGGCATAAGAATTAAGAAGCATATGCAAACCAAGCATGGAGGAGCGGCTGCAATTGGGATACGATGATGTATATTGTGTTTCATAACTGTAATAAGTAGTTTAGCTCTACTACTTACTCACTCTGCTTTCTGTCTCTACTTTCTTTGAAATGGGCCTGCTAAAGATTTAACCAAGTCCCAGTCTACCATGCAGCATTTTATGCCATCGTTTGTAACATTTATTCCTGCCGGTTGTAACATCCGTTTTGCTGGTTGTAGCATGTCGTCCCTCACCGGTTGTAGCATGTCATCTCACCGGTTGCAACATCTTTCATTAAGGTTGTAGCATTTCAATTAGAACGGTTGTTGCATTTATTGTTGTTACCTGCAATACCGTCGCAACATTTTTCGCCGATGTTTGTACCATCGTTTGACTGAGACTTTGAGTCGATTAAGTTCTAGACACCGGATATCCAATTCGGTGCCCAGGCTCATTTGCTCCCGCTCAAAAAAAAAATCAAAATAAATATTAGAAAAATTCAAAAAAATTCAAAAAAAATTTATGTGATATATAATTTGGTGCGTGAGGTCCTCTCCAAATTTCAACCTATTTGGACATCTGAGTAGCTCTCGGCAAAAAAAAAATCGGGTCATAACAGTGCGTGAATAGTAAACATTTTTAAAGAGCCCGGTTTTGTCTTCTTTGCCAAGAGTTGCTCAGATGTTCAAATGAGTTAAAATGTTCCCTAAAATTCAAAAAATGTTTCTGAATTTAAAATATGTTCAGGAATTTAGAAAATGTTCCTAGCTTCCATGTATTTCAAAAATACTATGAATTAAAAAATATTTATGATTTAAAAAATGTCCATGAATTTAAAAATATTTATGATTTAAAAAATGTCCATAAATTTAAAGATTTGTCTATCAATCAACAATCAACGGAGGAGCTCACGTTCATGTGTTAATAAGCCCAACCGCAGCCCAAAACCGAGCCACTCCCTAACATGTGGGGCCCCGAATGCAAAAACTTCTTTGATTCACCAGGAGGCTCCATTTCTAGGAAGCTTAGTAATTTATATATTTCAGAGATTATATATTATGACATTTTTACTGTATATTTTGAAAACCAGGACCAACAACCTCTTTGGCAGGAAATCAAATACTCCCAAGCAGATGGACCAAATGATGCAGAGCAAGACTTGAACAACTTATACAGACTAGGCAGGCTCTTCAAAGGAACCAAACTCAACACTGTCCTTTGGTTTGTAGGAATTACGAAGGATAGAAATTTTGTAGGAAAAATTTCTTTGAAGCCCTTTGATATGAGGCAATCCTTTGTATTTCAAAGGAAAAGAAAACATTAGCCTAGATTCAATGGTAAAAAAGAACATATCCTATGAACCAAATCACATCTTATTTCTTACAGAATTTGACATACATGTCATCTCACTTCATATGGTTTTCCTATTCTATGATAAACCAAAGGAGGCCTGAATCAAGAAACTACAGGGTACAAGATCAACCAAAGCAGACATTGGAATACATATACAAGTAGAAGAAAATGAAGTAAAAGCGAACTTCTTTGTTTCAGCAGGTGGCAAACATGGCATTTCCCGATTACAAGCAGAGGCTATGGCCTTTCAGGTTGCTGCAGAAACAATTTCCAAATTCAGATGCAAGGAGGTCACTCTTCTGGTGGATAATCTGACCCTGGTCAAGGAAGCAGCATCGCAAAATATTATTCTCACCCCTGGACATTGGGAGAATATTTCTTTGCCACAACAGAATAAAGATACAAATTTATCGCATAGGAGCAACAAGGAACCTTAACTCTGTGTCTCAAAAGCAAGTGTAAATCAGACAAGGCAGTGGGCAAAAAAAAGCTGGCATGCTGTAGCTTAGCACATACAGGTGATCAGTGTCCTCATGCTTTCAAAGCTTGACAATCAATATGTAAAGGAGTGTCCAATACTGAATGTAAGCCTGATAATGAATACAAGGTGCCCTTTGCCGCCTCTTGTCCAATGAAAGGAAACGGGAACAAATAAAGACAAGAAATAGGACCACTTGGCAAGCATTTGCATCAGAGAAATATCTCGGCAGCACAAACTTTAATAACAAACCGAAAATGGCACCAACATTGCTATAATTGATTTAGGGAAGTGCATAGGCTAAAACATAATGATCACAAGTTCCGCAAAAAGCGGCGGTAATACAAACAGCCAGGCCTTGTATGAAGTTTCTAATAATACAATCTTTCAAGTGAACGACGAAGGTGTAATTGGTTTATTGGAACTCAAATTCCGTAACGAAACGCAGCAACGAATATTGACGAACCCACCCAACTATGAGTATGCTCTGGCAAATTGGTGATGTTGTACGCCAAACGCCGGGAAGGGGGCTTAGGCATTGGCCTTCTTGGGCACTGCCAAGCGCTCCCGGAAATCGTCCTCCATGAGCACCAAGCCGTCACGCAGGACGACCTTGGGCTCCCAGTCGAGAACCTCCTTGGCCTTTGTGATGTCAGGCTTCCTCTGGCGAGGGTCATCAGGAGTGTTCTCAGTCATCGTCACTGTCACCTCTGGGTTGATCAACTGTAAGTAAAATCACACATGTTATTATACCATCCAGAATTGGCATGCATTGAAGCTGAATGGAGCACTGCTACTTGAAACAAAAAGGTTGGATGGAATGAGCCAATGAGTATAGAATATCCCACTTACCTCTTTCACATTCTCGGCAAGTTCCAGCATGGTGAATTCACCTACATTTAGTGGAAAAAGAAAGTCCAGTTCATCACCACAGGAATGAAAGTGCAGAATTATAAATGATTTACAGATCAAGTTGTTAGCGCGTTGCCAAAGAACATTTTTTTGTGTTTTCTGCAAAAGAAGTTTTACCTGGGTTCCCGATGTTAATGGGTCCGGTGTTGTCTCCATTCATCAGCTTCATAAGACCATTGACCTGCATTGAAATGGTACCATTGGTAAGGTGACCATTCACAGTTTTGACCAGATAGTACTCAATAGTAAAATGATAGTAGAAAACAAACCATATCAGCGACGTAGCAGAAGCTCCTAGTCTGTGTTCCCGGCTTCTGGACAGTCAGTGCTTCACCACTACAAATTACGACAAATAAGCACCAAAACCATCTGGACACAAGAACAGAAAAAAGTTCAAGCCAAACAAGAATTACCGAATGGCCTGAGCAATGAAGTTACTAACAACACGGCCATCATCGATGTTCATCCTAGGTCCATAGGTGTTGAAGATCCTGGCAATACGGATCTCTACAGAAATAGCCGACAGATACTTATTAGGGACAACTCATAACAGTAGACTTCTTGAAGGACAAACAAAGTATTAGCAAATAGATTAGTTTAAATTTAAGGTCAAAGTATTACCGATGCCGTGCTGCCTGTGGTAGTCGAACATCAGTGTCTCAGCTACACGCTTGCCCTCATCGTAGCAGCTCCTGACTCCTGATAAAGAAAATAAATCAAAAACATGAGACTTAAGTGGCACAAGTTTAGAAAAGACAACATAACATTTTTGCCAGATGAACAGGCATACCAATTGGGTTAACATTGCCCCAGTACGCCTCCGTCTGAGGATGCTCAAGAGGATCACCATAAACTTCAGAGGTCGAAGTCAACAATATTCTGCAGTTGAACAGAAAACCTCAGGTTAATATGGTTTCCATTTCTGCCATCATACCGGCACAATCAATCTAGGTGATAAACACTGACCTAGCTCCAACTCTCTTTGCAAGTCCAAGCATGTTCAAGGTTCCAATGACATTCGTCTTGATGGTCTGTACAAGATATTTACACCCATGCGTGTGTCAGGACAGGATAGGAGCAGTTATGACAGAATAAACACAAAAACAGAGCCTGCACACACCTTGACAGGGTTGTGCTTGTAGAAGATTGGTGAGGCAGGGCAAGCAAGGTGGTAGATTTGGTCAACCTCCACGAGCAGTGGTTCGGTGACATCTGAAATGCAGCAAAATTTAAAATTAATGTGAAACTCACGCACAAGAATGTAATGACGAAGATATAACACTTGAGCACACTGATCTGCAGCACAAGATAATGGCAATTTGGCTTGTTTTCATGGTTGGACTAAATCACTTGGTCTTGGAATATGGCTGGACTATAACACTTGAGCAAATGTATAAATATGCATGGACATCCTTTCTATCTAGAACAGAAGTTACCACAAGAAAGTCACATAAGCATGCCATAGACAAATGAGATACTGAGGTGCAGTTAACTCAGAAGGCTTCACTGACAAGTTTAGGATATTGCAGGTTCAATTCAACAGACAACTTAGGACATGGTTTTTGTACAGCCATTGGCTATGACCTTCCAAACTTATATTGTTCTTTATTTTTTATGTGTTAACAATGATCTGCATAGTTTAAAGGAACAGTGGAAAGAAACAACTCATAGGTGTCAACTATCTGTGTTCATTACAAAATAGTATGGCCACATGGAAATGAGATGAAATGAGAATTTACTACAAGATGCCTTGAGCATGCAGTATTACCGTGACGGATGAGTTCAAATCTTGGGTGTCCGATCCACTTCTTCAGGTTGTCTTTTGACCCAGTGAAAAAGTTGTCAGCAACAATGACCTAAACCAAAAAGAACACACAATCAGATTGGTCTACATTTGCTAAGTCTGTACAGATCTGCATAGGAACAATACTGAATTCTACAAAACCCACCGAGCTTCAAATCATGTAGAGTTGTAGGCAAACAGTACATGGGATAGCTCGGTACTACTAACAGGCAGTCTGTGTAATTAAGAAACTTCCTAGAATGAAGTGGTCACAGCAAGATCTCAGAAGCATTGCCACTGGATCTCAGATGATCTCACATTCCGAAAGAGATCCAAGTTAAAGCTGGTACCGGGATAGTTCTCTAAAGCATCGCCACTGGATCTCTGTAATTCTAAAGCACTTGAGAGTGGAGCAGAGCTTCCAGCTTATAAGCTCTAAACAGTAGTGCCCCACAGCATGCAAAAACTAATGCACACTGAGATCTGGCATGGAACAAAGCAGCTCTCCACTCACAAGGTCGTTTTCACTAAATTCTAGACCCACTCAGTTGGTGACTCTGACTGTGGCACCCAGATCCAAGCGGAACGGAGTTGACCCGGCACAGGTGAATTACGGCAACAGCTAGAATGATGCTACAGGGGGATCTGGTCCTCACCTCGTTCTTCTCGTTCTCCATGAGCTTGTCGACGAGGTGCGAGCCGATGAAGCCAGCTCCGCCGGTGACCAGGATCCGCATGTTGGCCTGCCCAAACCCCCCACAGAGTCCCAAAATTAGCGCCGGCCGTGCCACGAGCTGCGAGATCCAGCAGCGATCAGATCCCGAGGCGTACCTGGAAGAACTTGGAGAAGCGGATGGGGGAGGGCGTGGGCGGCGGGCGCGTGGTGGCGCCGTTGCCATTGGCGGCGTCCTTCTGCGCCATCGCGCCGAGCACCTGCACAAGCAGATCCAACCGAGGCAGGCCGGGAGATCGTCAGAAGAAGCCACACGACGCAGAGCAGCCCGACCCAACCCAACCGAGCCGAACCCAACCAAAACCTTCCGGGATTCTGGACACGATCTGACCGACGATCGCGATCGACGGAGGGGGAAGGAAGGAAGGAGAGAATGAACGGACGCTCACCAGCGGCGGTGGTGGTGGGATTGGGGCTTAGTTCGGACACGAGGAAGCGGTGCGTTTGAATCGGATTAGACCGTGGGCGGACGACGAGACGAGGTGGAAAGCCCTCCCAGATCTGGGCCGTATTTATAAGCGCCCCCTATCGGCCCTCCCCCTCCCCCTCCCCCTCGCATGAAACACACACCGACTGCTACCAACCGGCGCCGATCAGCTCAGATCCCATCCCACCACACCACACCACGCCACCCGACTTGCTCCAGCGACATAAACTTTTTCCTCAAGGAAAAACAATGCCAAAAGGACGGTGAAAACACCGGGCGATTAATCAATGCCTGTTCCGTGCAGTGCCCCTCGCGCTTCGGATGGAAGCAAAGGTTGCCGCTGATGGTGGCGCCCGGCGAGACCCCAACCGGTGGTGCGTGCGGTCGACGGGGACAGCTCAGCGCGCCCGGCTCCGGATCCGAGATTTTTAGAGCCGCGATTAGGCGGGGATTTGGTAGGGTGTTCGGCGTCAGTGGGCGTTGTTTACGACTAGGAGGCGGGTGGAGGGGGAGTGCTCGCCTCGCTGCCAGGTGGGGCCATTGACTTCATCCCACTTTAGCTGTTGGCGGGTAAGGTTAGCATAGGTGTTTTTTCTTTGAGACAAGGTTAGCATAGGTACTAGGAGGGTGATGGCTTCGCGGGCCACCGACAAGAGTTTGGGGCTCGACCCGCCATGGGCTCTGTCGGGTTCGAGACCGCCCGACCTCCGTCCTGGTTGCTTGCGACATACACTACCCGGGCGCGTCGTGATCCGTGCTGCAGTAGTGAGCAGCATCATCGGCAAAATGGGAAAGTGGGGAGGGTTAGACGAACATGGGCACCACGTCATGGACATCACGGCTGCATTATCATATCACCGGCGTTTTTATAATATAATCCGGGATTGTCAGTCCGAGCTGCTCCAGCGAAAAGTTAACATCTTTTTAGTGCCGTGGTTAGTGGGTGGTTACACAATTTGCTCCAAAGTTGGGGGATTTAATAGTGCCACGAGGTCCATGACAATCTATAGTACTGGTGTCAATTCTTGCCCATCCTTTGAGAGAAGGAAAGGTTAAAATGAATTGATGTAGCCGTACCACTATTAAACGATCATCCGAGCTTTTGCCTCATGTGGTTTTGATGATGGATCTGATTTATGGCTTGGGTTTTTTCTTGGTTGTTGCGGGAATACGCCTTGAACTTCTTGTTCTCGATTTCGTGTGTTACACTCGTACACTGGTTGCCTAAGAGCAACTCTAGCAGATCCCGCATCCCGTCGGCCCGCAAAACGCGTTTGCAGTTCGCGCAAAAATCGCTTTTGCGGGCCGGCGCGGGCTGGCACAGATGCAGACCCCGTATAATGAACCCGTAAAAAAACATATTCGCAGAATATACTTTTTTTACGGGTCGGCTTTTGCGGGTTCTGATATGGCGCAGCTTCTCCCGGCCCGCAAAATTTAGATTTGCAACTTAAATTGATCTAGCATAATGCTTTTCTTTGCTTTTGCAACAACATTAGATACAAAAAGATATCATCAAATCTTGGCTAGAATGGCAAAACCAAAGAAAACAAGAACCACAAGTATGCATTTGAGAAGATTTCCAACTCCATCGCATGGGGCAGCAACCGGCGGCCGGAAAAAGGGAAACCCGATGGCCCACGATGAAGTGCCGCAGATCTGCAAATCCGGCGGCCCACCGACGCAGGGGGGAGGGAGGGGAGGCCTCGTGCGCGTGGCGGTCTTCCGGCGTGCTCCTGCCGGCTGCTGTCGCCGGAATCTTGGGCGGCGGCTGGCGGCGGCGCGCGGGGGAGAGGAGAGGTGGTTGGTGGAAGAAAGCGCGGGATGAAAT
>LR738715.1:230347876-230363729 GCA_902687465.1 Secale cereale | reverse complement strand
TCTCTTCCTCCTCTCGCAGGGTCTCGGCGAAGCCCTGCAGCTTTTCCCGTTGCATCCACCACCACGCCGTCGTGCTGCTTGATCTCCATCAACCTCTCCTCCCCCCTTGCTGGATTAAGAAGGAGGAGACGTCGTTGTACCGTACGTGTGTTGAACGTGGAGGTGTCATCCGTTCGGCGCTGGAATCATCAGTGACAGGGATCACGACGAGTACGACTCCATCATCCACGTTCCTTCGAACGCTTCCGCTCGCGATCTACAAAGGGTATGTAGATGCACTCCTTTATGCTCGTTTCTAGATGGCTCCTTAGATTGATCTTGGTGAAGCGTAGGAAATTTTTTGAATTCTGCTACGTTCCCCAACAGTGACATCTGAGTTAGGTCTTTGCGTAGCATCTTGCACGAGTAGAACACAAACAAGTTGTGGGTGTTGATTTTGTTCAATTCTCTTGCCGCTACTAGTCCAATCTTGATTCGGCGGCATCGTGGGATGAAGCGGCCCGGACCGACCTTACACGTACGCTTACGTGAGACTGGTTCCACCGACTGACATGCACTAGTTGCATAAGGTGGCTGGCGGGTGTCTGTCTCTCCCACTTTAGTCGGATCGGATTCGATGAAAAGGGTCCTTATGAAGGGTAAATAGAAATTGACATATCACATTGTGGTTTTGGCGTAGGTAAGAAACGTTCTTGCTAGAAACCTATAGAAGCCACGTAAAAACTTGCAACAACAATTAGAGGACGTCTAACTTGTTCTTGCAGCATGTGCTATGTGATGTGATATGGCCAAGAAGATGTGATGAATGATATATGTGATGTATGAGATTGATCATGTTCTTGTAATAGGGAATCATGACTTGCATGTCGATGAGAATGACAATCGGCAGGAGCCATAGGAGTTGTCTTATTTATTGTATGACCTGCGTGTCACTGAATAACGCCATGTAATTACTTTACTTTATTGCTAAACGTTAGCCATAGTAGTAGAAGTAACATTTGGCGAGACGACTTCATGAAGACATGTTGATGGAGATCATGATGATGGAGATCATGGTGTCATGCAGGTGACAAAGATGATCATGGTGCCCCGAAGATGGAGATCAAAGGAGCAAAATGATATTGGCCATATCATGTCACTTTATTTGATTGCATGTGATGTTTATTATGTTTATGCATCTTATTTGCTTAGAACGACGGTAGTAAATAAGATGATCTCTCACTAAAAATTTCAAGAATTGTGTTCCCCCTAACTGTGCACCGTTGCTAAGGATCGTTGTTCCGAAGCACCACGTGATGATCGGGTGTGATAGGCTCTAACATTCACATACAACGGGTGTAAGCCAGATTTACACACGCAATACACTTAGGGTTCACTTGACGAGCCTAGCATGTACTGACATGGCCTCAGAACACGGAAGACCGAAAGGTCGAACATGAGTCGTATAGAAGATACGATCAACATGAAGATGTTCACCGTTGATGACTAGTCCGTCTCACGTGATGATCGGACACGGGCTAGTCGATTCAGATCATGTATCACTTAGATGACTAGAGAGATGTCAATCTGAGTGGGGGTTCATTAAATTTGATTAGATGAACTTAATTGTCATGAACTTAGTCTAAATTCTTTACAATATGTCTTGTAGATCAAATGGCCCACGCTCATGTCACCCTCAACTTCAATGCGTTCCTAGAGAAATCCAAGCTGAAAGACGATGGTAGCAACTATACGGATTGGGTCCGTAACCTGAGGATCATCCTCATAGCTGCCAAGAAAACTTATGTCCTAGAAGCACCGCTAGGTGACGCTCCCGCCCCGGCAAACCAAGATGTTATGAACGCTTGGCAATCGCGTTGTGATGATTACTCCCTTGTTCAGTGCGGCATGCTCTACAGTTTAGAATCGGGGCTCCAAAAGTGTTTTGAGCACCACGGAGCATATGAGATGTTCCAAGAGCTGAAAATGGTTTTCCAGGCTCATGCCCGAGTTGAGAGATATGACGTCTCCAACGCATTCTACAGCTGTAAGATGGAGGAGAATAGTTCTGTCAACGAGCACATACTCAAGTTGTCTGGGTTGCACAACCGCTTGTCTCAGTTGGGAATGAATCTCCCAGACGAAGCGGTCGTTGACAGAATCCTTCAGTCGCTCCCACCTAGCTACAAGAGCTTCGTGTTGAATTTCAATATGCAAGGGATGGAGAAGTCCATTCCCGAGGTGTATTCAATGCTGAAATCAGCGGAGGTGGAGATCAAGAAAGAGCATCAAGTGTTCATGATGAATAAAACCACTAAGTTCAAGAAGGGCAAGGGTAAAAAGAACTTCAAGAAGGACGACAAAGGAGTTGTCGCGCCCGGTAAGTGTTGGGGAACGTAGCATAATTCAAAAAAAATTCTACGCTTTCACCAAGATCCAACTATGGAGACATCTAGCAACGAGCAAGTAAGAGTGCATCTACATACCGTTATGTAGATCGCGAGCGGAAGCTTTCGAAGAAGCGTGGATGAAGTAGTCGTACTCTTCACGTTCTTCGTCACCGATGATCTAGCGCCGAATGGACGGCACCTCCGCGTTCAACACACGTACGGTGCAGCAACGTCACCTCCTTCTTGATCCAGCAAGGGGGGAGGAGAAGTCGTCAGAGATTCGGCAGCACGACGGCGTGATGACGGATGCTGTGGAGATCGCAGCAAGGCTTCGCCGGGCGCCCTGCGTGGGAGTATGGAGGTGTGACGGGAGGGGGAGAGGCGCCAGGGCAAGGGTGCGGCAGCCCTCTCCCCTCCCACATATATATATAGGGGGCCAGGGGGTGCGCCAGGGCCCCTGCAGATCCAATCTGCAGGGGGGGCGGCGGCCAGGGGGGAGTCCTTGCCCCCCAAGGCAAGTGGACCCCCCTCCCCTCTAGGGTTTTAACCCTAGGCGCATGGGGAGGTGGGCCCCTAGTGGTGCGCCAGCCCAGAGGGGCTGGACACTTCCCCTTGCGGCCTAGGGGCCCCACCGGGATGGGTGGCCCCACCCGGTGGACCCCCCGGGGCCCCTTCGGTGATCCCGGGACGCTCCCGGTGACCCCCGGAGATCACCCGATGGCCGAAACTGGACTTCCTATATATCAATCTTTACCTCCGGACCATTCCGGAACTCCTCGTGACGTCTGGGATCTCATCCGGGACTCCGAACAACTTTCGGGTTTCCACGTGCATGTATCTCTACGACCCTAGCGTTACCGAACCTTAAGTGTGTAGACCCTACGGGTTCGGGAGACACGTAGACATGACCGAGACCACTCTCCGGTCAATAACCAACAGCGGGATCTGGATAACCATGTTGGTTCCCACGTGTTCCTCGATGATCTTCATCGGATGAACCACCGTGTCAAGGATTCACTCAATCCCGTATGTTATTCCCTTTGTCCATCGGTACGGTACTTGCCCGAGATTCGATCGTCGGTATTCCCGATACCTTGTTCAGTCTCGTTATGGCAAGTCTCTTTACTCGATCCGTAATCCATCATCCCGTGACTAACTACTTAGTCACATTGAGCTCATTATGATGATGTCTTACCGAGTGGGCCCAGAGGTACCTCTCCGTCATACGGAGTGACAACATCCCAGTCTCGGTTCGTACCAACCCAACAGACACTTTCGGAGATACCCGATGCGTACCTTTATAGCCACTCAGTTACGTTGTGACGGTTGGCACACCCAAAGTACTCCTACGGTATTCGGGAGTTGTACAACCTCATGGTCTAAGGAATAAATACTTGACACCGAAAAGCTTATGCATTACAAACTATACGATCTCGTGTTATGCTCAAGTTTGGGTCTTGTCCATCACATCATTCTCCTAATGATGTGATCCCGTTATCACTGACATCCAATGTCCATGGTCAGGAAACCGTGACCATCCGTTGATCAACGAGCTGGTAACTAGAGGCCTACCAGGGACTCATTGTGGTCTATGTATTCACACATGTATCGCTGTTTCCATACAATACAATTCAAGCGTGAATAACAGACAATTATCATGAACAAGGAGATATAATAATAATGCTTTTATTATTGCCTCTAGGGCATATCTCCAACAGTCTCCCACTTGCACTAGAGTCAATAATCTAGTTACATTGTGATGAATCGAACACCCATAGAGTTCTGGTGTTGATCATGTTTTGCTCGTGAAAGAGGTTTAGTCAACGGGTCTGCGACATTCAGATCCGTATGCACTTTACAAATATCCATGTCTCCATCCTGAACATAATTTCGGATGGAGTTGAAACGGCGCTTGATGTGCTTGGTCTTCTTGTGAAACCTGGGCTCCTTGGTAATAGCAATAGCACCAGTGTTGTCACAGAAGAGAGTCATCGGGCTTGACGCGCTTGGAATGACTCCTAGGTCGGTGATGAACTCCTTCATCCAGACTCCTTCCCGCGCTGCTTCAGAAGCAGCTATGTACTCCGCTTCACATGTAGACGCTGCCACGACGCTTTGCTTGCAACTGCACCAGCTGACTGCCCCTCCATTCAAAATATACACGTATCCGGTTTGAGACTTAGAGTCATCCAGATCTGTGTCGAAGCTAGCATCGACGTAACCCTTTACGACGAGCTCTTCGTCACCTCCATAAACGAGAAACATATCCTTAGTCCTTTTCAGGTACCAGGATGTTCTTGACCGCTGTCCAGTGTTCCACACCGGGATCACTTTGGTACCTCCCTACCAAACTTATGGCAAGGTTCACATCAGGTCTGGTACACAGCATGGCATACATGATAGAACATATGGCCGACGCATAGGGAATGACACTCATCTTTTCTCTATCTTCTGCCGTGGTTGGCGACTGAGTCTTACTCAATCTCATACCTTGCAAAACAGGCAAGAATCCTTTCTTTGACTGGTCCATATTGAACTTCTTCAATATTTTGTCAAGGTATGTACTTTGTGAAAAACCAATGAGGCGTCTCGATCTATCTCTATAGATTTTGATGCCTAATATGTAAGCAGCTTCTCCTAGGTCCTTCATTGAAAAACTTTTATTCAAGTAGGCCTTTACATTTTCCAAGAATTCTATATCATTTCCCATTAGCAATATGTCATCCACATATAATATGAGAAATGCCACAGAGCTCCCACTCACTTTCTTGTAAATACAGGCTTCTCCATAAGTCTGTATAAAGCCAAACGCTTTGATCACTTCATCAAAGCAAATATTCCAACTCCGAGATGCTTGCACCAGCCCGTAAATCGAGCGCTGGAGCTTTCATACCTTGTTAGCGTTCTCTGGATCGACAAAACCTTCCGGTTGCATCATATACAACTCTTCCTTGAGGAAGCCGTTAAGGAATGTTGTTTTGACGTCCATTTGTCGTATCTCATAATCATAGAATGCGGCAATAGCTAACATGATTCTGACTGACTTCAGCATCGCTACGGGAGAGAAAGTCTCGTCGTAGTCAATCCCTTGAACTTGTCGATAACCCTTAGCGACAAGCCGAGCTTTATAGATGGTCACATTACCATCCGCGTCTGTATTCTTCTTAAATATCCATTTGTTTTCTATGGCGTGCCTATCATCAGGCAAGTCCACCAAAGTCCATACTTTGTTTTCATACATGGATTCTATCTCGGATTTCATGGCTCCAAGCCAGTTATTAGAATCTGGGCCCGCCATCGCTTCTTCATAGTTCGAAGGTTCACCGTTGTCTAACAACATGATTTCTAGGACAGGGTTGCCGTACCACTCTGGTGCGGAACGTGCCCTTGTGGACCTTCGAAGTTCAGTAGTAAGTTGATCTGTTTCTTCATGATCATTATCATTAACTTCCTACCTTGTCGGTGCAGGCACCTCAGGAACATTTTCCTGCGCTGCGCTACTTTTCGGTACAGGAGGGGTGACTGTCACCTCATCAAGTTCTACTTTCCTCCCACTCACTTCTTTCGAGAGAAACTCTTTCTCCAGAAAGCATCCATTCTTGGCAACAAAGACTTTGCCTTCGGATCTGTGGTAGAAGGTGTACCCAATTGTTTCCTTTGGGTATCCTATGAAGACGCATTTTTCTGATTTGGGTTCGAGCTTTTCAGGTTGAAGTTTCTTGACATAAGCATCGCAACCCCAAACTTTTAGAAACGACAGCTTCGGTTTCTTGCCAAACCAAAGTTCGTACGGAGTCATCTCAACGGATTTCGACGAAGCCCTATTTAAAGTGAATGCGGCAGTCTCTAAAGCATAACCCCAAAAAGATAGCGGTAAATCGGTGAGGGACATCATAGATCGCACCATGTCCAACAGAGTACGATTTCGACGTTCGGACACACCGTTACGTTGAGGTGCTCCGGGCGGTGTCAATTGTGAAACAATTCCACAGCTCCTAAGGTGTGTGCCAAATTCATGACTTAAATATTCACCCCCACGATCTGATCGTAAGAACTTTATTTTTCTGTCACGTTGATTCTCAACCTCATTCTGAAATTCCTTGAACTTTTCAAAGGTCTCAGACTTGTGTTTCATCAAATAGATATATCCGTATCTACTCAAGTCATCCGTGAGGGTGAGAACATAACGATAGCCTCCGCGAGCCTCAACACTCATTGGACCGCACACATCGGTATGTATGATTTCCAATAAGTTGGTTGCTCGCTCCATTGTTCCGGAGAACGGAGTCTTGGTCATCTTGCCCAAGAGGCATGGTTCGCACGTGTCAAATGATTCATAATCAAGAGACTCTAGAAGTCCATCTGAATGGAGCTTCTTCATACGTTTGACACCAATATGACCAAGGCGGCAATGCCACAAGTATGTGGGACTATCATTATCAACTTTACATCTTTTGGCATCTACACTATGAATATGTGTATCACTACGTTCGAGATTCATAAAAAATAAACCATTGACCAGCGGGGCATGACCATAAAACATATCTCTCAAATAAATAGAACAACCATTATTCTCCGATTTGAAAGAGTAGCCATCTCGCATAAGACGAGATCCAGAAACAATGTTCATGCTCAAAGCTGGTACTAAATAACAATTATTGAGGTTTAAAACTAATCTCGAGGGTAGATGTAGAGGTAGTGTGCCGACGGCGATCACATCGACCTTGGAACCATTCCCGACGCGCATCGTCACCTCATCCTTCGCTAGTCTCCGTTTATTCCGCAGCTCCTGTTTTGAGTTACAAATGTGAGCAACTGCACCGGTATCGAATACCCAGGAGCTACTACGAGTGCTGGTAAGGTACACATCAATAACATGTATATCATATATACCTTTGACGTTGCCGGCCTTCTTGTCTGCTAAGTATTTGGGGCAGTTCCGTTTCCAGTGACCCGTTCCCTTGCAATAAAAGCACTCTGTCTCAGGCTTGGGGTCCATACTTTGGCTTCTTCCCGGCAACAGGCTTGCCAGGCACGGCAACTCCCTTGCCGTCCTTCTTGAAGTTCTTATTACCCTTGCCTTTCTTGAACTTAGTGGTTTTATTGACCATCAACACTTGATGTTCTTTCTTGATGTCCACCTCCGCTGATTTCAGCATCGAATACAGCTCGGGAATGGACTTCTCCATCCCCTGCATATTGAAGTTCAACACGAAGCTCTTGAAGCTTGGTGGGAGCGACTGGAGGATTCTGTCAACGACCGCTTCATCCGGGAGATTCATTCCCAGCTGAGACAAGCGGTTGTGCAATCCTGAAATCTTGAGGATGTGCTCACTGACAGAACTGTTCTCCTCCATCTTACAGTTGTAGAATGCGTCGGAGACATCATATCTCTCGACTCGGGCATGAGCTTGGAAAACCATTTTCAGCCCTTCGAACATCTCATATGCTCCGTGGTGCTCAAAACGTTTTTGGAGCCCCGATTCTAAACTGTAAAGCATGCCGCACTGAACCAGGGAGTAATCATCACTACGCGACTGCCAGACGTTCAAAACGTCTTGGGCCGCATCGGGAGCAGGTGCATCACCTAGCGGTGCTTCTAGGACACATGATCTCTTGGCATCTATGAGGATAATCCTCAGGTTACGGACCCAATCCGTATAGTTGCAACCATCGTCTTTCAGCTTGGTTTTCTCTAGGAACGCGTTGAAATTGAGGGAAACTGGAGCGTGGGCCATTTGATCTACAAGAGATATTGTAAAGAATTTAGACTAAGTTCATGATAATTAAGTTCATCTTAATCAAATTTTAATGAACTCCCACTCAGAATGACATCTCTCTAGTCATCTAAGTGATACACGATCCGAATCGAGTAGTCCGTGTCCGATCATCACGTGAGACGGACTAGTCATCAACGGTGAACATCTTCATGTTGATCGTATCTTCTATACGACTCGTGTTCGACCTTTCGGTCTTCTGTGTTCCGAGGCCATGTCTGTACATGCTAGGCTCGTCAAGTGAACCCTAAGTGTATCGCGTGTGTAAATCTGTCTTACACCCGTCGTATGCGAACGTTAGAACCTATCACACCCGATCATCACGTGGTGCTTCGGAGCAACGAACTTTAGCAACGGTGCACAGTTAGGGGAAACACTATACTTGAAATTTTAGTGAGAGATCATCTTATTTACTACCGTCGTTCTAAGTAAACAAGATGCATAAACATGATAAACATCACATGCAATCAATTTAAAGTGACATGATATGGCCAATATCATCTTGCTCCTTGGATCTCCATCTTCGGGGCACCATGATCATCTTGTCACCGGCTCGACACCATGATCTTCATCATCATGATCTCCATCATCGTGTCTTGAAGAAGTCGTCACGCCAACTATTACTTCTACTACTATAGCTAACGTTTAGCAATGAAGTAAAGTAATTACATGGCGTTATTCAGTGACACGCAGGTCATACAATAATCAAGACAACTCCTATGGCTCCTGCCGGTTGTCAAGTTCATCGACATGCAAGTCGTGATTCCCTATTACAAAAACATGATCAATCTCAAACATCACATATATCATTCCTCACATCTTCGTTTTGGCCATACCACGTCACATAGCACATGCTGCAAAAACAAGTTAGACGTCCTCTAATTGTTGTTGCAAGTTTTACGTGGCTTCTATAGGATTTCTAGCAAGAACGTTTCTTACCTACGCCAAAACCACAACGTGATTTGTCAACTTCTATTTACCCTTCATAAGGACCCTTTTCATCGAATCCGATCCGACTAAAGTAGGAGAGACAGACACCCGCCAACCACCTTATGCATCTAGTGCATGTCTGTCGGTGGAACCAGTCTCACGTAAGCGTACGTGTAAAGTCGGTCCGGGCCGCTTCATCCCACAATACCGCCGAATCAAGATTGACTAGTAACGGTAAGAAAGTTGAACAAAACCAAACGCCCACAACTGCTTTGTGTTCTACTCGTGCAAGATGCTACGCATAAAACCTAGCTCAGATGCCACTGTTGGGGAACGTAGCATAATTCAAAAAAAATTCTATGCTTTCACCAAGATCCAACTATGGAGACATCTAGCAACGAGCAAGTAAGAGTGCATCTACATGCCGTTATGTAGATCGCGAGCGGAAGCTTTCGAAGAAGCGTGGATGAAGTAGTCGTACTCTTCACGTTCTTCGTCACCGATGATCTAGCGCCGAACGGACGGCACCTCCGCGTTCAACACACGTACGGTGCAGCAACATTACCTCCTTCTTGATCCAGCAAGGGGGGAGGAGAAGTCGTCAGAGATCCGGCAGCACGACGGCGTGATGACGGATGCAGTGGAGATCGCAGCAGGGCTTCGCCGGGCGCCCTGCGTGGGAGTATGGAGGTGTGACGGGAGGGGGAGAGGCGCCAGGGCAAGGGTGCGGCAGCCCTCTCCCCTCCCACATATATATAGGGGGCCAGGGGGTGCGCCAGGGACCCTGCAGATCCAATCTGCAGGGGGGGCGGCGGCCAGGGGGGAGTCCTTGCCCCCCAAGGCAAGTGGACCCCCCTCCCCTCTAGGGTTTTAACCCTAGGCGCATGGGGAGGTGGGCCCCTAGTGGTGCGCCAGCCCAGAGGGGCTGGACACTTCCCCTTGCGGCCTAGGGGCCCCACCGGGATGGGTGGCCCCACCCGGTGGACCCCCCGGGGCCCCTCCGGTGGTCCCGGGATGCTCCCAGTGACCCCCGGAGATCACCCGATGGCCGAAACTGGACTTCCTATATATCAATCTTTACCTCCGGACCATTCCGGAACTCCTCGTGACGTCCGGGATCTCATCCGGGACTCCGAACAACTTTCGGGTTTCCACGTGCATGTATCTCTACGACCCTAGCGTTACCGAACCTTAAGTGTGTAGACCCTACGGGTTCGGGAGACACGTAGACATGACCGAGACCACTCTCCGGTCAATAACCAACAGCGGGATCTGGATACCCATGTTGGTTCCCACGTGTTCCTCGATGATCTTCATCGGATGAACCACCGTGTCAAGGATTCACTCAATCCCGTATGTTATTCCCTTTGTCCATCGGTACGGTACTTGCCCGAGATTCGATCGTCGGTATTCCCGATACCTTGTTCAGTCTCGTTATGGCAAGTCTCTTTACTCGATCCGTAATCCATCATCCTGTGACTAACTACTTAGTCACATTGAGCTCATTATGATGATGTCTTACCGAGTGGGCCCAGAGGTACCTCTCCGTCATACGGAGTGACAACATCCCAGTCTCGGTTTGTACCAACCCAACAGACACTTTCGGAGATACCCGATGCGTACCTTTATAGCCACCCAGTTACGTTGTGACGGTTGGCACACCCAAAGTACTCCTACGGTATCCGGGAGTTGTACAACCTCATGGTCTAAGGAATAAATACTTGACACCGAAAAGCTTATGCATTACGAACTATACGATCTCGTGTTATGCTCAAGTTTGGGTCTTGTCCATCACATCATTCTCCTAATGATGTGATCCCGTTATCACTCACATCCAATGTCCATGGTCAGGAAACCGTGACCATCCGTTGAACAACGAGCTGGTAACTAGAGGCCTACCAGGGACTCATTGTGGTCTATGTATTCACACATGTATCGCTGTTTCCGTACAATACAATTCAAGCATGAATAACAGACAATTATCATGAACAAGGAGATATAATAATAATGCTTTTATTATTGCCTCTAGGGCATATCTCCAACAGTAAGCCAGTTGCCGGGAAGAAGCCAAAGAATGGGCCCAAGCCTGAGACAGAGTGCTTTTATTGCAAGGGAACGGGTCACTGGAAGCGGAATTGCCCCAAATACTTAGCAGACAAGAAGGCCGGCAACGTCAAAGGTATATGTGATATACATGTTATTGATGTATACCTTACCAGCGCTCGTAGTAGCTCCTGGGTATTTGATACCGGTGCAGTTGCTCACATTTGTAACTCAAAGCAGGAGCTGCGGAATAAGCGGAGACTGGCGAAGGACGAGGTGACGATGCGCGTCAGGATGGTTCCAAGGTTGATGTGATGGCCGTCGGCACGCTACCTCTACATCTACCCTCGGGATTAGTTTTAAACCTTAACAATTGTTATTTAGTACCAGCTTTGAGCATGAACATTGTATCTGGATCTCGTTTGATGCGAGACGGCTACTCATTTAAATCCGAGAATAATGGTTGTTCTATTTATATGGGAGATATGTTTTATGGTCATGCCCCGCTGGTCAATGGTTTATTTTTGATGAATCTCGAATGTGATGATACACATATTCATAGTGTGAATGCCAAAAGATGTAAAGTTGATAATGATAGTCCCACATACTTGTGGCATTGCCGCCTTGGTCATATTGGAGTCAAACGTATGAAGAAGCTCCATGCAGATGGACTTCTAGAGTCTCTTGATTATGAATCATTTGACACGTGCGAACCATGCCTCTTAGGCAAGATGACCAAGACTCAGTTCTCCGGAACAATGGAGGCAACCAACTTATTGGAAATCATACATACCGATGTGTGCGGTCCAATGAGTGTTGAGGCTCGCGGAGGCTATCGTTATGTTCTCACCCTCATAGATGACTTGAGTAGATATGGGTATGTCTACTTGATGAAACACAAGTCTGAGACCTTTGAAAAGTTCAAGGAATTTCAGAATGAGGTTGAGAATCAACGTGACAGAAAAATAAAGTTCTTACGATCGGATCGTGGGGGTGAATATTTAAGTCATGAATTTGGCACGCACCTAAGGAACAGTGGAATTGTTTCACAATTGACACCGCCCGGAACGCCTCAGCGAAATGGTGTGTCCGAACGACGAAATCGTACCCTATTGGACATGGTGCGATCTATGATGTCTCTCACCGACTTACCGCTATCCTTTTGGGGTTATGCTTTAGAGACTGCCACATTCACTTTAAATAGGGCTCCGTCAAAATCCGTTGTGACGACACCGTATGAACTTTGGTTTGGCAAGAAACCTAAGTCGTCGTTTCTGAAAGTTTGGGGTTGCGATGCTTGTGTCAAGAAACTTCAACATGAAAATCTCGAACCCAAATCGGAAAAATGCGTCTTCACAGGATACCCAAAGGAAACGATTGGGTACACCTTCTAGCTCAGATCCGAAGGCAAGGTTTTTGTTGCCAAGAATGGATCCTTTCTGGAGAAAGTGTTTCTCTCAAAAGAAGTAAGTGGGAGGAAAGTAGAACTTGATAGGTGACAGTCACCCCTCCCGAACCGGAAAGTAGCGCAGCGCGGGAAATTGTTCCTGAGGTGCCTGCACTGACAAGGGAGGAAGTTAATGATGATGATCATGAAGATACAAATCAAGTTACTACTGAACTTCGAAGGTCCACAAGGACACGTTCCGCACCAGAGTGGTACGGCAACCCTTCTCATGGAAATCATGTTGTTAGACAACGATGAACCTTCGAACTATGAAGAAGCAATGGTGGGCCCGGATTCCAACAAATGGCTTGAAGTCATGAAATCCGAGATATGATCCATGTATGAAAACAAAGTATGGACTTTGGTGGACTTGCCCGATGATCGGCACGCCATAGAAAATAAATGGATATTTAAGAAGAAGACAGACGCGGATGGTAATGTGACCATCTATAAGGCTCGGCTTGTCGCTAAAGGTTATCGACAAGTTCAAGGGATTGACTACGACGAGACTTTCTCTCCCGTAGCGATGCTGAAGTCCGTCCGAATCATGTTAGCAATTGCCGCATTCTATGATTATGAGATATGGCAAATGGATGTCAAAACGGCATTCCTTAATGGCTTCCTCAAGGAAGAACTGTATATGATACAGCCGGAAGGTTTTGTCGATCCTGAAAATGCTAACAAGGTATGCAAGCTCCAGTGCTCGATCTACGGGCTGGTGCAAGCATCTCGGAGTTGGAATATTCGCTTTAATGATGTGATCAAAGCGTTTGGTTTGATACAGACTTGGGGAGAAGCCTGTATTTACAAGAAAGTGAGTGGGAGGTCTGTAGCATTTCTCATATTATATGTGGATGACATACTGCTGATGGGAAATGATATAGAATTCTTGGAGAGCATAAAGGCCTACTTGAATAAGAGTTTTTCAATGAAGGACCCTGGAGAAGCTGCTTACATATTAGGCATCAAAATCTATAGAGATAGATCAAGACGCCTCATTAGTCTTTCACAAAGCACATACCTTGACAAGATATTGAAGAAGTTCAATATGGATCAGTCCAAGAAAGGGTTCTTGCCTGTTTTGCAAAGTATGAGATTGAGCACGGCTCAGTCCCCGACCACGGCAGAAGATAGAGAAAAGATGAGTGTCATCCCCTATGCCTCAGCCATAGGTTCTATTATGTATGCCATGTTGTGTACCAGACCCGATGTGAACCTTGCCATAAGTTTGGTAGGGAGGTACCAAAGTGATCCCAGTATGGAACACTGGACATCGGTCAAGAACATCCTGAAGTACCTGAAGAGGACTAAGGATATGTTTCTCGTTTATGGAGGTGACGAAGAGCTCGTCGTAAAGAGTTACGTCGATGCTAGCTTCGACACAGATCTGGATGACTCCAAGTCACAAACCGGATACGTGTATATTTTGAATGGTGGAGCAGTCAGCTGGTGCAGTTGCAAGCAGAGCGTCGTGGCGCATTCTACATGTGAAGCGGAGTACATAGCTGCTTGCGAAACAGCGTAGGAAGGAGTCTGGATGAAGGAGTTCATCACTGACCTATGAGTCATTCCAAGCGCGTCAAGCCCGGTGACTCTCTTCTGTGACAACACTGGAGCTATTGCCATTGCCACGGAGCCCAGGTTTCACAAGAAGACCAAGCACATCAAGCGCCGTTTCAACTCCATCCGGAATTATGTTCAATATGGAGACATAGATATTTGTAAAGTGCATACGGATCTAAATGTCGCAGATCCGTTGACTAAACCTCTTCCACGAGCAAAACATGATCAACACCAGAATTCTATGGGTGTTTGATTCATCACAACGTAACTAGATTATTGACTCTAGTGCAAGTGCGAGACTGTTGGAAATATGCCCTAGAGGCAATAATAAAATGGTTATTATTATATATTTCCTTGTTCATGATAATTGTCTGTTGTTCATGCTTGAATTGTATTGTACGGAAACAGCGATACATGTGTGAATACATAGACCACAACGTGTCCCTGGTAAGCCTATAGTTACTAGCTCGTTGATCAACAGATGGTCATGGTTTCCTGGCCATGGACATTGGATGTCATTGATAACGGGATCACATCATTAGGAGAATGATGTGATGGACAAGACCCAATCCTAAGCCTAGCACAAGATTATGTAGTTCGTAATGCTAAAGCTTTTCCAGTGTCAAGTATCTGTTCCTTAGACCACGAGGTTGTGCAACTCCCGGACACCGTAGGAATACTTTGGGTGTGCCAAACGCACAATGTAACTGGGTGGCTATAAAGGTACGCAACGGGTATCTCCAAAAGTGTCTGTTTGGTTGGCATGAACCGAGACTGGGATTTGTCACTCCGTGTGACGGAGAGGTATCTCTGGGCCCACTTGATAAGACATCATCATAATGAGCTCAAAGTGACTAAGGAGTTAGTCACGGGATGATGGATTACGGAACGAGTAAAAGAGACTTTCCATGACGAGATTGAACAAGGTATCGGTATACCGACGATCGAATCTCGGGCAAGTACTATACCGATAGACAAAGGGAATTGCATACGGGATTGAGTGAACCCTTGATGTCATGGTTCATCCGATGAGATCATCAAGGAACATGTGGGAACCAACATGGGTATCCAGATCCCGCTGTTGGTTATTGACCGGAGAGTCGTCTCGGTCATGTCTACGTGTCTCCCGAACCCGTAGGGTCTACACACTTAAGGTTCGGTGATGCTAGAGTTGTAGAGATATATGCACACGGTAACCCGAATGTTGTTCGGAGTCCAGGATGAGATCCCGGACGTCACGAGGAGTTCCGAAATGGTCCGGAGGTAAATAATGATATATAGGAAGTCCAGTTTCGACCATCGGGAGAGTTCCGGGGGTCACCGGTAGTGTTCCGGGACCACCGGAAGGGTCCCGGGGGTCCACCGGGTGGGGCCACCCATCCCGGAGGGCCCCATGGGCCGTAGGGGGAGGGGGGCCTGCCCCTAGTGGGCTGGCGCACCCCCCTTGGGCCTCTCCCTGCGCCTAGGGTTGAAACCCTAGGGGTGGGGGGCGCCCCCCTAGGCTTGGGGTGCAAGCCACCCCCTTGGCCGCCGCCCCCCTAGGAGATCCAATCTCCTAGGGCCTGCGCCCCCCTGGCCCCCTATATATAGTGGGGGGAGAGAGGGCAGCCGCACCTCAACCCCTGGCGCCTCTCCCCCCCGTTACATCTCTCCCTCCTCCCGCAGGGTCTCGGCGAAGCCCTGCAGCTTTTCCCATTGCATCCACCACCACGCCGTCGTGCTGC
>LR738715.1:230283926-230337907 GCA_902687465.1 Secale cereale | reverse complement strand
TACTATAGAAATTCATGGTATTATCCTTGCTATGACAGTATTTGCATTGCTGCATAAATTCATGGACTGATTCATATTTTCTTGACTCATTTTACGTGTATTGTTACTGCAACAACGACACAACTATTCTTTCATCTATGGTGTTAAAAATAATGACGTGTAACATACCGAAGGGTAGGACTTTCAATTTCTTATTTGGATTTTGCAACTTAACCATGAATGTGAATGTGTAGGAATAATGCCAAAATTACCTAACCAAATTGCAACAAGATTTTTACGTTTATTATTTAAGTCAAACCTTACCACTTGGACCCTTCTAATGGATTTATTTTCACGCAGGATGATGCGGTGCTTATGTGAGGTAGATGGCGAATAGAGAGGGTGGGAGAGAGAAGGGGAGGGAGCGATAGACAGATATGCATTATATTCATAGGTGCAGTCGAAAACACAAATCAAAGGCCCGTGGCAATGTGCGGGCATTCTACTGGTTTTTGAACTTCCCTTTCTTGGTCAAGTGACATTTAAAGTTTGCACTAACCAGATATTAGAATAGCAAAAATAAGCTTAAGTTGTCATGTGAGGCTCACAAAACCTGATTCTTTCATTGGGCGTCAGCCCTAGGCCCCGTTTGGGAGCTCTGTATCTTTGGAGCAGCATTCCAAGAATACTGTGGTTTTCAACGCGATCGAAGTATTAAATACTTTGAGGTGTTTGGCTTTAGAATATTGTGGTTTTCCAATACTTGAACTTTATAAGTACTTCACTGCCAAACTAAGTCTTAAATTTTCTTCTGTTTATTATATTTTCTTGATTGTTGGATCCATGCAATATTAATCAAGTATCTATATTTCAGCTAGATTTTTGTTTATTCAGTTTCAAATGGTTTCCTTGGCACCTCAGACCATTTTAATGTTATCTCTTTGGGTTCTCCTATTTAGCTCATGGCTCTAACTTTTGTTGAAGGGAACTCAAGATTCCACATGATATGCCATCTCTTTCATTTGGCTTATTGGAGCATAAAATTTGTAAATTTGGTGACCTAAAAGTAGTTTTTGGTATATGTGATTTAAAATGAGTGCAATCTTGTTTTTCGCTCTTCTCTGACGGATACATAACTTTGTATGTGCACGCAAGGGATGGAAGAGAAGAGAAACATTAAGATTTTTCATGCTTTCGACCAACATTCCCATTCGTAGCTTCCTTTTTTCGTGGCAACGCATGAATGTAGAGCTGTCGTGGTATAGCGTGAGAAAAAGGACGAGTCAAGTATACAACCATGTGGTATTAGAAGTAAGATAGGAAGGCAGTTGTTGCCCTTGTCCCATACTGCTCGCCTTCCACGACTATGTCGATTACTATCTCACTTGGAATACGAGTTGGTGGATTTTATGATAAGAGTGAGGGTTAAGAGTGAGCGGGATGGGGTTAGCAGGTGTCTGAGCAGAATAATTTCTCTACTTTAGAAAATGTGGCAAATTTCATTTCATTAGAGATTACTTTGCAACAGATTGCACAAGTGAGGGATTCATATATTTCCACAAAGTTGTACAATTTTTTGGTTAGGATAGAAGGATAAATGCATTGGTTGGTTGCTTCAAAAGTTAATAATAAACAGTGGTGTATCAGTTGCATGTTGAACAACGGGCATAATAATATTTTTGTCTCGTGGTAATGCGCAACATTCAACTATATGTGACAACGTGGCAATGCCATAATGGGCGGCGCATGGCTCATACCCTTGATGGCGGTGGCGGATTGGTGTGAACATGAGGGATGATCAGCGCAGAGAGCGGGGAAATTGGCGTGGGACTCCTCCTTGGCGGTCCATGAGCAAGTACGGTGTAAAGAAGAGAGGGGACCATAGCGAAGATGAGGTGGGCATCATCCTGTGTGTTGGAAATAACATGACGGATAGCCCGTAGCAACGCACGGGCGTTCTACTAGTTGTTCTAATCGCTAACCATTGGCATTGCCCCCAACCATAGAATATTGACTTTTGAGTCTTTTGGGAAATATTGCAAATTTAAAAAGGGTTCACATTTTTATGAACAATCTGATTTTGAAAAAAAAAATCATAAGTTCAAAAAATTTATCAACTTGGAAACGCTCATAATTTTAAAAGGTTTGCAATTTTTTGTTAAAAAATCACGACATGGAAAACTTCATAATCTGATTTTTTTTTGAGAAAATTAAAAAGCTCACGAAATTTTTTAAAGTCCAGGAAAATTTATTTTTTTGTGAAATTTAGGAAAAGTTGAAGAATTTGAAAAAGGATTTAGAATCCAAAGATGGCAAAATTAAAATTAAAAAGATAATAAAAATAAAAAATACTTGAAAACATAGATTTTTTGAGAAAACTATGCTACCTGTGCAGATAAATACTGAAAGAAAAACTGAGCAAAACCTTCTAGAAGGTTCCAAAACCGGTAAAAAAAAACCGCTGTATGGGCCTGCCCGCTAAGCTCACATACAATATTGCCTCTAAGGGGTGCTATTCGTCAAATGCCAAATCCTATTCGGTGCCTTAAGTTTTGAATATAGGCCATTGTGTACAGGGTGGATCCTATTTAACGCCCGCGTGCGTTCAGGAGAGGTGGCTTCGCTGAAGCGCTGGAGCAGCTACGCGCGACGGGCCGGCCCACCTCGCGAATTAAAGCGTTGCCAAGCAAACCTGTTTTGGGAACCTTCTAGAAGGTTCCCTAAACCGGTTTTTATACTCTTTTACCGGTTTTCTGTTTTTTTCCTGTTTCTTTATCCTTTTTTGTTTTTGTTTCTGTTTATTTTTCTTTCTCTTTTTACTTTATACTTTTTCTTATTTCTTTTCATCCTTTGTTTTCAAAAAACTTTAACATTCCTTATTTTCTTCATGATTTCATAAAAAACACACTGTTTTTAAATTATGTTCACAATTCAAAATTTGTTCAGCATACATTACACAAATGTTCAATGTATATTTTAAATTTTTTCGGGATATATCACAAAAATGTTCAGCATACATTACAGAAATGTTCAATGTATATTTTAAATTTGTTCAGGATATATAATAAAAATGTTCAATATGTATAACAAACTTTTTCTGTGTATGTTACAAAAATGTTCAATGGATATTAAAAAAACTCTTCTTTTTGGAATTTCGAAATATGTGTTCAACTTTTCAGTAATTGTTCACGTTTGAAAAGTTTGTTCAAATTTTAAAAATTGTTCATGGTTTTAAAAAGGGTTTCGTGTTTGTCAAAATTTGTTCGGAATTTTCCTTTTTTGTTCTCCATTTTCTTGAATTGTTAAAAAAAAATCATAAGTTTTTCGGTACTTTAAAAGCTCGCGCTGTTTTCAAACCAATATCAGTTATCAGCTCGAGCGGTTAGGTACTATAGTTCACGAGCGTCAGACAGGATCTCTCTGTGTACAGGGCGCACCCCCCTGTATGTTTGGTTTTATAGCGGGCCGGCCCATCTCACTTCCTTTTGCTCTTTTTCTGTTTTTATAAACTGCAAAACTGCGCGTGAGGCAGGACTTCAACCCGCCACACGCTTCTTAAGAGTGCGACGCCTTAACCACCCAACCAACAAACCTCGTGTGCTTATATAGTGGTTTGTTTTGCCTTTTTTTTCCTTTTCTTCGTTTTTTTCTCTGTCCCTTTTTTCAAATTTGTGAACCTTTTTTGTGAAAATTCATGAACTTTTTTTCTAAATCAATGGTTTTTTTTTCAAATTCGTGATTTTTTTGAAAGTGGATAAACTTTTTTCAAAACCGATGAACTTTAATCAAATTCTATGATTTTTTTGAAAGTGGTGATTTTTCTCAATATTGATGATTTTTTTTTAATTTTTTGTGAATTTTGCAAAATTGATGAACTTTTGTTTCAAATTAATGAATTTTTTTTTCAAAAATCGGTGAACTATTTTTTTTGGTAAATCAGTGAATTTTTTAGAATCCATGAGCATTTTTTTGGAGCACGAGTGGCAGAGCGGCCCGCAGTCTAGTCCAGTCATTATTCTCGGCCGGTCCGAAGGTGCGACGAAACCCAAGGTTCCACTGTCCATCTTGGAAGGCCATGGCCACTAGAACAGACGGATCCACATAGATCGAGAATAGGCCGGGGAAGGAGACGCGTAATGGCTCCATGCCCAGCCAGGGATCCAGCCAAAATTGGATCCCGCGCCCGTTCCCTAAGGAGAAGGAGATCCCTAAGCGGATGTCCTCCTTGATCCTTTGGATGGCTCGCCAGAATTGTGAGCCATCCATCTGGGTGCATGCCAAGAGCGGTTCTCCCCTAAGGTATTTTGCTTGAATGAGCTGTAGCCATAGCCCTCCCTCGCCGCGTAGAATCCGCCAGACCCATCTCAGCATGAGCGCCATGTTCATGCGGCGGGAGGCAATGATGCCCAGACCACCCCGGTCCTTAGGCATGCAGATATCTGCCCACTTTACCATGTGATATTTTTGGCGGCCATTGGCTGCCTGCCAAAAGAACCTAGCGAGGTCCTTATCGAAGGCACTATGAACGCCTTCCGAAAGAATGTACAACCCCATCATAAACATGGGGAGGTTCGCAAGGTTCGAGCTAATAAGGACCGATTTGCTCCCTTTGGAGGTAAACCGTCATCGCCAGGGCTCAACCCGAGAGGCCACTCGTCCCACTAGCGGGTCGATGCACTTGTCAGGATCTTCGAGTCTACCAATGGCATCCCCAAGTATGTAATGGGGAAAGGTGTTAGCCTGCAATTTAGATTATCTGCAATCCTTTGTAGGTCCTCTGCAGGGTAGCCTAAGACGATGACCTCACTCTTGTCAAAGTTAATCTTGAGTCCCGACATAGCCTCAAAGTAGAGGAGTAGGAACTTAAGGTTAACTATGTCAAGGGTAGAGCCTTCCACCGTAATCATGGTGTCATTGGCGTATTGAAGGTGAGCGACCCCCCCCCCCCCGGAATGAGGTGACCGACACCCGAGATGTGGCCGGCACGCCTAGCCTTGTCCAGGATACCTGCCAGTGCGTCCACGGCAAGGTTGAAGAGAATAGGGGATATCGGGTCCCCTTGCTTCACACCCGCAGAGGCCGCAAAGAAAGGCCCCACCTCTCCGTTAATGTTAATCGCAGTCTTGCTAGACCGTACCAACTGCATAATCTAGTTGCACCATCTGTCCTCGAAGCCCCTGCGCTGCATGACTAGCCGCAGGACGTTCCAGTCTAGCCGTTCGTATGCTTTTTGGAAGTCCAGCTTCAGAAATACACCCTTCTGCCCACGCGATCGCACCTCGTGGACAATCTCGTGAAGGGACAAAATCCCATCATGGATTCTTCTCCCTTTCAGGAATGTTGTCTGGAGTGGGTGATTCATCCTCTCATCTACATGCGCGAGTCTAGACGCGCATACTTTATAGAAGATGCGCTCCAGGACGTTGATAACTGTGATAGGTCTGAATTGGCGAATGTCCGTCGCCCCAACTACTTTGGGGATCAGGGTGATAACACCAAAGTTTATGCGCGCCATGTCGAATGTTCCAATGTAGAATTCATGGAACATTGGCATGATCACCAGGTTTAGGACATTCCAGAACTTCTGGAAGAAGGCAACCGACAAGCCATCCGGTCCCGGTGCCGACCCAGCCTTCATCGAGGCGATCGCCCGCCCAACCTCTTCCGGCGAAAAAGGGATAGTCAGTTACACATTCTCAATGTCAGATACCCTGTCCGCAAGGGGCCAAAAATCATCCGCCAAGGAGACCCCACCATGGGGTTCGACCTAGAAGAGCCCCTTATAGAAGGAGTAAATGTGGATCCTAATCTCATCCGGGTGTTCGAGAAGGGTGTCCTCTTCCCAAAGGCACGGGATGGAGCACTTCCCGCGACGCCCATTCGCGATTGCCTGGAAATACGCGGTGTTAGCATCGCCTTGAAGGAGCAATTTCTGCCCCCCCGATCGTTGCCAGAATAGTTCCTCCTCCTTGAAGATCTCCATAAGGGAGGCTTCAAGGGAGTACCGCGCAACCATTCGTCCGCCGACAGACCGACTGAATCATCAGTCGCGTCCAGGGCCTTAATATGGTCATGGAGAGCCCCTTTGCGGGATCTTAGGTCAGCACCCAGGTTGGCTCCCCAACCCCGCATAAACTGGCGGATGACTTTGGAGCAGTGATGCCACACGTCTGTGGCACAGAAGGACCGTGGCGGGGTTTGAGTTGCTTGCACCCAAGGTCCTGAACCATCTCGATGAACCCCGGCTGCAAAAGCCACGATGGTTCGAAATGGAAGCGTCTAGATCTCGGTGGGGACCCTTCCCCTGACGCAAATAGCAGGGGGACGTGGTCGGAGCCAATCCGAGTGACCGCCCGTAAAGAGCACAGTGGGAGCATAATCTCCCACTGTACGAACACGCGGACCCGATCCAACACGCTTCGGATAGGGTCCACCTGTTTATTTATTCACGTGATCGTCTGTCCTGGGTCACTTGGCCTCTGCCCCGTTGGTTCGTGTAACATTTCACCAATAGAAAAAACAGTGCCCTCCCAACTTATCCGTGCGACCCGGCCGAACAAATCAAATCAACCATCCCATTTAGGAGATGAGGCAAAAATAGTTGATCGTAACTAGAATCAAACTCGCAATCTCCACTTCTTTTGTGTTGATTTTGTTAGCCTGGAAAAAGAGGTGTTGATCATTTTAAACTAAAGTTAAATCTAGTGGTTGTTTGTGTCCGAACTGGTACTAAACTATTACGATGTAAAATCCGGATAACACAAACACAAGGCGCAAGCGTTAGATTGTGCAGATGTGGCCGGGATCTCAAACGCGACCGTTCGAGTTGGTTTGTCCATGCAGATGATGCAATTCTTTATTGATTCCAAGCTTAGGTGAAACGTTCGCCGTGTACTGAACATCGTGGCCGATGACAAAGAAAATAAGTGGCAACAGAGATGAAAGCGCTAGGAATGATAATTTTTTCCCGAAGCAACACACGGGCACTTTTTCTAGTAAAATAAAATACTAGATTGCCCTTTCCCGAGGGAACCAAAACTCATTGGATTCTCAACAATCCCTACCACCCATTTCTAAGCCTCATCCTCACGAAGACAAGTCAACGAGTCATGACAGGCCCCGAACCAGCTAGCTGTAGCAACTACTCCCTCCGTCTCATAATGTAAGATATTTTTTAACACTAGTGTAATGTCAAAAAGTGTTTTATATTATGAGACGGAGGGAGTAGCAAATAGCAAGATGTGCCCATCCACATGCCGCGAACCAGCTGTAGCTAGTAGCGAATGGAAAGATATGCCCATCCCTCTCGGCCCATATGCATGGACCCTTGGCTAATTCAGCAATAGCTCCGTCCACGGCCTCATTCCAGTGTCGACGTCTGGCATTGCACGCAATCCAATTAAGCAGTCAAAGAAAGGCAGCACGCGAGCACTCGTTATAAGCTCCCACCATTCGCCACACAGATGGCAAGCTCAATCGTTAGCACCATGGCACTTTGTAGAGCGCCAAGCTGGCTGCTGCTTCTCGCCATGGCTCTGCTCCCTCTGGGCAGCATGGCCATGGACGCCATTGGCAGTAACTGCGCCGGAACCAGGTACGCGGGCAGCGGCAAGGCAAACGTCGATTCCGTCCTGGCGGACCTCGTCGCCAAGGGCTCCTCGGGAGGCTTCGCCACGGCCGTTGCCGGCAAGGGGAATAGCACCGTCGTCTACGGCCTCGCGCAATGCCGCGGCGACGTCTCCGCCAGCGACTGCTCCGCCTGCCTCGCCGACGCCGCTAAGCAGCTCCCCGCCGCCTGCAGCTACCAATCCGACGCCAGAATATGGTACGACTTCTGCTTCATGCGGTACGACAACACGGACTTCGCCGGGCAGTCAGACACGGGCGCCGGCGTGATCCTGGTGAACGTGCAGGCGGCGGACGACCCCAAGCCGTTCAAGAAGGCGGTGGGGAAGGTGATGAACAAGGCGACGGCGCAGGCGTCGGCGTCGGGCCGTGCGGGGCTGGGCAGGTCCAAGGACCAGTACACGCCGTTCGTCACCATCTACGGCCTGGCGCAGTGCACGCGGGACCTCGCGCCGCTGGCGTGCGCGCAGTGCGTCTCGGTGGCGCTGTCCAAGTTCGGCGACTACTGCGGCGCGCAGCAGGGCTGCCAGATCAACTACAGCAGCTGCAGGGTGCGCTACGAGATCTACCCCTTCTACTTCCCGCTGGACGGCGCCGATGGCCGCGCCACCACGGATATGACAAAATACACCAAGATCGTCGTGCACGCTTGACGTAGAAGCTCCTTGCACATTTCTGATGTGCTTTCATGCAAGAAGCGTACTACTGCTAGTATTATTATTATACCTTCGGTGTTTAGACGCAAGTGAGACCTACAGTAATATTTGAGCTGCATGCATTTAATAAGCGGGGGTTATGTAAGCTGTAGCCATCGCGTGCTTCAATTGGGAATAAAATTATGCACGAAGCTCCAGTGCTTGTAGCTAGGTTCACGGACATGGTTGTAGTTCTCGTTATGTACGTTGTTCTTTATACTGTCATGACTACAGATAAATAGATTGAAAGTTTCTTTAAAAAAAATATATGCACAAAGCAAAATGTGTTATCCCTATGCTAGATGAGAGAAGTGTATCAGAGGCAGTGGCGGAGCCAAGGGTATTTCCTGGTATTCCATGGAATAACAATGATTTGGGGGCAAAAATATATTATATATACATATATATTATGTATATAGACTGAAACATCCAAAGCCCACCCGACACATGTCCAGATCCAGCTCACACAACAACTCAAGGCCTCAAACTGGCCGACTCCAGTCCAGTACGCATCATCTATTCTCCCCTGTTACCTCAAAAAAGAAAATCTATTCTCCCCACCTCCCCACGACCTAGCTGCCTGCATGCTGCAGTCGGCCGAGGCGGCGGCGGATGTCACCTGCAGAAAAGTGGTGGCGGCGGCACGGCAAGCAAGCAAGTCCGCGAACTGCCACTCCGGGTCCGGCCCTCTGACCTCCGCCGGTCCTAGGTCACTGCCCTCCGCATCTCTGCTTTCGGCGTCCGCCATTGCAGAAGCTCCACGAGATGTGTATTGTTCTTTTTCAAAAGAAAAAAAACCAAGAAATTATTTATTGGCAAGACCAAAACTCCAAAAGTGCTATTGAATGTGACCACTTGGAGCTTTGCTGGATAGTTCATTGCCAGACTTTGTACGTGTGTGCATCAGCTACTGATTGCAATGAAATTCTAGAACATATCTGATTTTTTTTCTTATGTTCTTGTAATGTAAGAATTTGCATCATTTCGGACATTTGTGTTTGTTTTCTATTGCATTGGAAAAAAAATCTGGCTCCGCCACTTTCTATTGCATTTCCAAAAAAAAATCAGACATCATTGCCAGTTTCTATCGAATTACAAAAATAATTTTGCAATGAATACCGAGGAGCAAATTCCTGGCTCCGCCACTGATCAGAGGCTGCTTAAGAAGTAAGTCATTTCAAATGGATCATGTTGGCTCTCTTCATGTCGAAACACACTTTTGCTCCGTCATATATATAAAGCAATAACCAAATCGAATACACGGCTGAACGATACAAGATGACGAGTTAACCCTTGTACAATATCGATCCCACGATAACCGGATCAACATGACACAAGCAACCATGCTACCGAAAGAGAACATAGGAAGAGCGGGAGAACACCACACAACGTCCTAAACACCTAAACTCCACGACAGCACCCTCAGTAGGGAAAACGACGCAAAGCGTCGCCATTGCGGAGTCCAGAAGGGACAAGGGTCTTCATCCGGTACCCGACACGAAGAGGAGCACCACGATGACATCTTCATGAAGAGTGCGGCGCCCGCGAGCGTCACCATCGCCAGCGACAAAGCGCGGAGCTTTCGCTCGGCAGCTCCCCCGTGACACACGAAGTCTTCAGGACATGTGCGACGAGATTTGATCCCTAGGTCCGGATCGAGGCGTCACCACTGCCAAAGACAGAGGGTGTTCCCGAGTCACCCCCACTATACCTCTTGTCGTCCACGCGACCAAGAGGAAAAGCCACCACCACCGACATGATGCCCACTAGAGAGCCAAACATGCAGACCACCCTTCGGAGCTGCCGCCCCGACATCCATGTTGGAGCCACCACCCACCGCCCACATCCAACCACGGAGGACGAGTAAAAGGCGGCTCCTTTCACTCCTTGCCTGACATCAGTCACAAAGTCTGGGTCGATGCCTCCACGGAAGGAGGCGTTCACACCTATGTCCCAGCTAGTCCCGGTGGACCAGGAGGACACAACCCCGTGACCACCGACGATCGTCGCTGAGCACTCTCGCACGACGCCATGCCCATGGTCATTTGGCGACGATTTGCTGATAGATAGGCGGAGACCTGACCACCATCAACGACCACCGCATCCGCTTGAGGACAGAACACCCACAGACACCACCTAGATTGAGCCCATCATCACCTACCAGGAGAGAGAGCTCTAATGTCTACTACACAACCTTCTTCTGGTAGACTCGTGTTGGGCCTCCAAGTGCTAGGTGGCTTCTCACCCCTCGTTGGTTACCCCAAGTGAAAGGTTTGAGATGCAGTGTAGCAGAAGTTTTCCCTTGGTAATACCAAGGATCGATTTCCCAGAGACTCCCAGTTTCAACAAGAAGGTGTCAACTGCTAACGGCGTCAGATATTAGCAATCAACGTGGACCTGCACACAGATACAAATAACTTTGCTCCCAATGAGTACAGAGAGGTTGTCAATCCCTCCGGCCTTGTAGTTTACAAAGGATCAAACGCAAGTGATAATAGTGATATGTATAATTGCAATAGTAAGTAAATAGCGGAAAAGTAAATAGCGAATGTGATCAATGATGGTAATATGGACCGGAGTCTCATGATGTTCACTAGTGATGTCTCTCTCCCAAAAGACGATAAAATAACTATGTGAGGTAAACGAAATACAACTGGGCAATTGACAGGACCATGTGCGCAAACCAATGCTGACTACATTGCAAGAAAGGTAGAGGTTCAAAGCATGGGCGGTACGCCAAAGTAAGTAGACCGAAATCCATCAATATCTACTACTAATCATCCACCTTGAGATATCTATCCAGAACATCTCGCTGGTATTAAGTTGCGAGCCCCACCCATAGTGTAAACTCAAAGCAACAGACAACTGCATTAAAAGAACTTTGCGTAAAGTAAACAGTCCTTGCACCCGCGGGCACAAGCACCGTTGTTTTCCCCCTGTGGCAACAACACATCCCCTAGACTCATGTTTCTGTCACTCAAACTAGTCATCGAGGGGCATGAACCCACAATCGAGCATAACGTTCCCTCTTGGAGTCACTACCTATTACTTGGCCAAAGCAATAAATAACAACGGAGAACATGCAAGAATTACTTACGAACATAAACATAAAAGAGGTGAATCAAATATATTACTCAAACACAATCTGAACATAATCTCATAATCCATCGGATCCCAGCAAACTCATCATAGCAACAGCATAAGGATTACATATGTGCCTCGATCATGTAGGGCAGCTCACGAGGACTAATTAGTGAAGCACAAGAACGGGAGGAGAACATCACATAGCTACTGGTCATGGACTCATGGTCCAAGGGAGACTACTCACAACTCATCCGGGAGGCGTCCATGGTGGTGGAGAAGCTCCCGGTGGTGATCCTCCCCTCCGGCAGGGTGCCGGGAAGGGTTCTCCTGGTGCTCCCGATCTTGGAAGCGGCGGCGGCGGCGGAACAGAGATGAGATCGCGAAAAAGAGTTCCTGTTTCGAGGGTTTCGGGAGACGCTTTAAATATATGCCAAAGGGGGGCATCGGAGGAGCCTTGGAGGGCCCAGGCGCCCCCCCCGGCGCGGCCCAGGGGGGGGGGCACCGCCAGGGCGCCTGGAGCCCTGGTGCCCCCCCGACTGTCCTTCGGGCGCACGGTAGTTTCTGGAACGCTGATTTTTTATATAATTTTTCTGGATTTTTCCTGGCAGTTCTCGTAATGTGAAAACCTGAAATACAAAAACAGCCGAAAACAGAAACTGGCACTTGGGTGCATTGAGTTAATAGGTTAGTCCAAATATGATCAAAAGTGTATGGAAGTGTATAAATATCATAGCAATATCACCCAAAAGAGGCATGGAGCAAGCAGAAATTATAGATACGTTTTGGACATATCAACATCCCCAAGCTTAATTCCTGCTCGTCCTCGAGTAGGTAAATGATAACAAAAATAATTTCTGTGGTGACATGCTATTAACCATATAGGACTTTTTCATAGTCGTATGACAAAATCTTACTGAGACAATGAATCTATAGTAATTAAATTGCCTCATGAGAAAATCACAAAGAACTGAAAGTTTTACAATATGATACTGAAACATCAAATAGATTTGCAATGAACATGATGTGCAAATATGATAAAGTGATATCTAGCTTGTCCCCTTTAGTGAAGCAAAACATAAATGCAGGGGCACCTCCAAGGTTTAAGTGATGACTAGATACAATGATTTCAGAATAAACGATATCACAATCATGCAAAAGACAATGCTACTTTGGGACAATGCACATTACACTCAGAATAACAATCATGCTCTCAGTAGTTGGTGCTTTTAAAAGAAGGTGGAGACTCAACATAAAAGTAAAAGAATGGCCCTTCGCAGAGGGAAGCAGGGATTACTCATGTGCTAGAGCTTTTTATTTTGAAAACATAGAAACAATTTTGTCAACGGTAGTAGTACTTCATATGTGTTATGCATAAGACATCCTATAAGTTGCAAGCCTCATGCATCGAATACCAATAGTGCTTGCACCTTGTCCTAATTAGCTCGGATTTCCATGGATTGTCATTGCATTACATATGCTTCAACCAAGTGTCACAAAGGGGTACCTCTATGCCACCTGTACAAAGGTCCAAGGAGATAGATCGCATTTGATTTCTCGTTTTTGATAGATCTCAACTTGAGGACATCCATACCGGGACAACATAGAAAATAGATAATGGACTCCTCTTTAATGCTTAAGCATATTCTCATAAGAGATTGAGGATTAATGTCCAAGCTAAAACTTCCACCATGATACATGGCTTTGGCTGGCGGCCCAATGTTCTTCTCTAACAATATGCATACTCAAACCATTCAACCCATGGCAAATCACCCTTACTTTAGACAAGACGAACATGCATAGCAACTCACATGATATTCAACAAAAGTGTAACAGTTGATGGCGTCCCCAGAAACATGGTTACCGCTCAGCAAGCAACTTATAAGAAAATAAGATACATAAGCAACATATTCTTTATCACAATAGTTTTTAAGATACTTTCCCATGAGCTATGTATTGCAAAAACTGAAGGTTTTAAAGGTAGCACATGTAAATTTACTTGGAGTGGCGGTGAAATACCACATATAGGTAGGTATGGTGGACTCATATGGCATAACTAGTTTAAAAGGATGTGGATGCACAAGCAGTCAGTCCGCTTAGTACAGGTGGAGGTTAGCAAAAGACTGGGAGCGACCAACTAAGAGAGCAATGACGGTCATAATCATGCAGAGCGACAAAGCAACATTGAATCAGGCATGGAAGTTATATCGCTACTTAGAAATAAAAGATCATCAAGGCTTGACAGACTTTCTTTACAGTCTTAAATATGCGTGAGCATACGCCAAGTCAATCAAAATAAATTCTTGAAGGAAGATATTACTAAACCATACCACATCATTGGCAAACAAATCATGTTGGTACTCCAATAACACATTGGGAATCCCCAGCTATTTGAGACTAACCACAAGAAAACCTGAACTACTAAGCGCCATTATGCACGTAGCATCTTTATCATAGACATATTAACCAATGCAACGGAAGCAAACTCTCTTAATAATATGAGCATGGTAATTAAAGAGAGTTCAAGCAACCAACTAAACAAAAGCTCTTTGAAAAGATAAGCATGAATACTAAGAGCAGAGCATGATAGTAGCTATTAAAAGACAAAGAACACACACAGCAAAGATAGTCATGAAAATTCTATGTTATGTTCTAGGTAGAAGTGGAGCGTGTTTCTCTCCCACATAAAGAACGCCGAGTTCCGACTCGTTATGAAAAACTAAAAAGGAAACTAAAAGCAAGACGCTCCAAGCATAGCACATAACACATGAAGTGATTAAAATGTAGTGGAACGAAAGATGAACTGATAATGTTGATGGAGAAGGGGATGCACGGGGGCATCATCCCCAACCTTAGACACTTGAGTCTCCTTGAATATTTCTTGGGGGTGCACGGGGGCATCCCCAAGCTTGAGCGCTTGACACTCCTGAATCTTTTTATCATTTTCCCTCGCACACTTGAAAACTCCCTTCATACATAACTCATCATAATCTGATTAGCGAGGTTAGTACCCATAATAAAATAATTATACCTTGATGGAAATAAAGATATTCTTGAAGGTCTACTGTTTATCAAGATTGCCAAAAGGTTTTTGCAAAGAAAAAGCAAGCTCTAGGTTTGCGAAATGAAGGAAAAGCAAAACAGGACAGAATCTGTGAAAAACAGAACAGCAGGTAGTAAATGATTTGTTCGGGGCACTTCTGCAACTCAAATCGAAAAACTCAGAACAGATGCACGAAAGACAATTATATAGAGAACGCTGTCGAAAAAATTCAGACCAAAAAGATGATCTGGTGATTTTATACGAATTTTTCTATCCAAGGACAGAATCTGTTTCCTGGACAGCACCTCACAACTTTTGAACTTTCTAGCAATCAGAGGCTACACTTGGCACAAAATTGAAAAGCAAAGATACAATGATGATGCTACTTTAGTAATAACATAAAGACACAACAAAAGCAAAATAAATTTATTCATTGGGCTGCCTCCCAAAAGCGCTTTCTTTTATGCCTTTAAGCTAGGCATAATGCATAGAGATTAAGTTGTATCAATTGAACCATCATCAAGATCATCAAAAAGTTCTTCAGTAATACAACTAGTCTTAAGAGGACTTTCAAATAAAGGCCTCATAGAGATACTTCTAGGGAGAAGATCAAAAGAATAAAGGCCTCTCATTTATAAATTCATCAAAGAGAGGTGTTTCTTCCAAAGTCTTTACAGTTTCAGCCCCTTTGGCAATAGATGGATTACTTTTAGAACGGGGAGCCTTTGGAACGTGAACGAACTTAGGCTCCCTCTTCGCCGGAGTTTCTACCTTTTTGGTTTTGATCGAGGAGAAGGTAGTTCCTAGGGTATCAAATATTTCCTCAATCTTGTCTATCCTAAAAGAGTCCAAGTCATGGAATTTGACGGTCTCCAAAGTTTTGAAAATTTTATGCATGGAGCTATCAAGCCTATTCAAATTTCCTTGGATATTACGATCCAACTCATTTATCTTATTAATGCTTGGCATCTCCAGCTCTATTTTTTCAAGTTTTTTCATAATGTGAGCTAGGGTGATGTCCTCTTGAATGCTAACAACAGGGGGATTCCCAACAAGATTTTCAATAATACTAAGAGACTCCCAAACTGGGGCTTCTAGGAAATTCCCATTGATAGCAGTATCTAGAATAAACCTATTCCAAGAAGTAATTCCAACATAAAAATTTCTAAGCAAGATAGTAGTAGGTTGCTTCTTGGTGGCTCTTTTTTGTGAATCACTAATTCTATACCAAGCATCTTTCAAACTTTCCCCACCTCTTTGTTTAAAGGTGAGAACTTCTGCCTCGTCAAAGACAAAAGGACCCGACATAATGACAACTAAAGAATGAGATAACTATTTTTGTGATTTTTGAAAAAAGATACTAAAGCAAAAACTGAAAGGTAAACTAACAAGACTAAAAGCAAAGGTAAAAGATAGCGTGCAACTCCCCTATCCTGAAGAGTGGAGTCCCCGGCAACGGCGCCAGAAAACGGTACTTGATAACCCTCAACCGTAAGGGATCGAGATAGTCTTCGCGGGTAAGAATAACCCAATTTATTGATTCGACACACGGGGAGCCAAAGAGTATTTATAAGCTTTGACAGTTGAGTTGTCAATTCAACCGCACCTGAAATATACTTACTTGCAACAAAAGATAAGTGGTAACAGTGATATGATAGTGATAATAGTGATAGTAAAAGTAAACAGCAAAAAGTAAATAGTGAAGGTAAATGGCAAAAGTAGCAACTAGTGACAAGCAGGGTTTAAAACACTGTAGGCTAGGGAGATGGATGGTTGGGCGCTGCATGGATGAGATAGATTCTAACTTGGGGCACGGCACACGGAAAAGTAATGATCATCTAGGCAAATATCAAACATTAGGCATGTATCCCGTAGGTAGTTGTACGTGCTTGCAATAAGAACTTGCACAACATCTTTTGTCCTACCATCCTGCTACAAACGGGGCCAAAAGGAACTTATGGAGATTAAGGTGCTCCTGTCAAAGAGCACCGGAACAAAGCAATGAACTCAATGGATACATGTAATCCTCAAACTACGGACCATCCCCTTTGGTGTCCCAAGCTGTCACTTTTGGGATCGCCGGTTCCGAACCGTAATAGGTGCAAACAACTCATAGATAGGATCACGAACACAAATATATTCATGCAAACACATATGGTTCAGATCTGAAATCATGGCACTCGGGCCCTAAGTGTCAAGCATTAAGAATAACAAGTTGAAGCAAAGATGATAAACACCATAGTAGATGATAGGCAACATGCCCCCAACGATCTGACAAACTATTACATGATCTAACTCATCCAATCCCTACCATCCCCTTCGCCTACAGCAGGGGAATTACTCACACATGAAGGGAGAAGTCATGGAGGGATGATGGAGTGGTGATGATGATGATGATGGCGGCGATCTCCCCTCTCCGGAGGCCAATTCAGCCTCCAGATTAGCCCTCCCGAGGAAGAACAGAGGGTGGCGGCGGCTCCGCGACGAAAAACTGCGAAAGAACTTCTGATCTGGGGTTTTCGTGTCGCGGGTAAAAATACGAGGCAGAGTAGGGCACCAGGGGGTGTGGGCCCCACCCAGGCGACCCCCCGGCGCGGCCCGGAGGGGGGGGGGCGCCCACAGGGCGCCTGGGCACCCCCTGGCCCCCCTCTGGCCCCACTTCTGGCTCCTGGTTCCTTCGGGTGCATGGATTTTCTGTGATTTTTCGTGGATTTTTCTGAGATACTTAAAAATCCGTTTTCCTGCACACAATAAAACCATACAGGCAGCTCTGCTGAAAACAGCGTCAGTCCGGGTTAGTTTAGTTCAAATCATGCAAGAATGAGGTCAAAACAATATCAAAAGTGTTTGGAAAAGTAGATACGTTTGAGACGTATCACCAAGCGCAGAGTATTGTAGGACAGTAGCAATTTTTCCTCAAGTGGATGACCTAAGGTTTATCAATCCGTGGGAGCCGTAGGATGAAGATGGTCTCTCTCAAGCAACCCTGCAACCAAATAACAAAGAGTCTCTTGTATCCCCAACACACCCAATACAATGGTAAATTGTATAAGTGCACTAGTTGGCGAAGAGATGGTGATACAAGTGTAATATGGACGGTAGATATAGGTTTTTGTAATATGAAAATATAAAAACAACAAGATAGCAAGTAGTAAAAGTGAGCACAAATGGTATTGCAATGCTTGGAAACAAGGCCTAGGGTTCATACTTTCACTAGTGCAAGTTCTCTCAACAATGATAACATAATTGGATTATATAACAATCACTCAATGTGCAACGAAGAATCACTCCAAAGTTCCTATCGTGGAGAACATAAGATGAATTGCTTGTAGGGTACGAAACTACCTCAAAGTTATTCTTTCTGATCGATCTATTGAGCTATTCCTATAAGTGCCACAAATATCCCTAGAGTTCGTACTAAAATAACATGACATGACACACATCAATCAATCCTAATATCGCCTAGATACTCCAATGTCACCACAAGTATCCGTGGGCTAATTATACGATGCGCATCACACAATTTCAGATTCATAATATTCAATTCAACACAAAGAACTTCAAGACCATCCCGAGATTTCTATCGGATAAAAGAATATGAAAACACATTCCAACCCCTATGCATAGATTACCCCAATGTCACCACGGGAATCTGCAAGTTGATAACCAAGACATACATCAAGTGGATCAATAGAACATCCCATTGTCACCACGGATATCCTATCGCAAGACATACATCAAGTGCTCTCACATCTAAAGATTCAATTTGACATAACAAAACCTCAATGGAAAAGACTCAATTCATCACAAGGTAGAGAGGGGGAGAAACATCATATGATTCAACTATAGTAAAAAGCTCATGGTATATCAAGACCGTGCCAAATCAAGAACACGAGAGAGAGTGATCAAACACATAGCTACTCGTACATACACTCAGCCCCGACGGTGAACGACTCCCTCCTCGCCATGGAGACCGCCGGGATCATGAAGATGGTCACCGGTGATGGTTTCGCCCTCCGGTAGGGTGCCAGAACAGGGTCCCGAGAGATTTTTCGTGGCTAAAGAGGCTTGCGGCGGCGGAACTCCCGATCTAGGTTTCTTTTCGGGGTTTTCCCTATTTATAAGAATTTTTGGCGTCGGTTTCACGTCAGGGGGGGTCCACGAGGCAGCGACAAGACATGGGGCGCGCCCTCCACCCTTGCCACTTCCTCGTGAAGCTTCTGGTCCATCTCCGATGCTCCGTGGGCTTCTTCTGGTCCATAAAAAATCACCATAAATTTTCAGCTCGTTTGGACTCCGTTTGATATTCTTTTTCTGCAAAACTCAAAAACAAGGAAAAAAACAAAAACTGGCACTGGGCTATGGGTTAATAGGTTAGTACCAAAAATAATATAAAATAACATATTAATGCATATAAAACATCCAAAACAGATAATATAATTGCATGGAATAATAAAAAATTATAGATACGTTGGAGACGTATCAAGCATCCCCAAACTTAATTCCTGCTCGTCCTCGAGTAGGTAAATGATAAAAACAAATTTTTTGATGTGGAATTCTACCTAACATATTTATCCAAGTAATCTTCTCTATTATGGCAAGAATATTCAGATCCATAAGATTCAAAACAAAAGTTTAATATTGACATAAAAACAGTAATACTTCAAGCATACTAACCAAGCAATCATGTCTTCTCAAAATAACATGGCCAAAGAAAGTTATCCCTACAAAATAATATAGTCTAGCTATGCTCCATCTTCATCACACAAAGTATTAAATCATGCACAACCGCGGTTTTAGTCAAGCAATTGTTTCACACTTTAGTATTCTCAAACTTTTTCAACTTTCACGCAATACATGAGCGTGAGCCATGGATATAGCATATAGCTGGAATAGAATATGGTGGTTGTGGAGAAGACAAAAAGAAGGAGATAGTCTCACATCAACTAGGCGTATCAACGGGCTATGGAGATGCTCATCAATAGATATCAATGTGAGTGAGTAGGGATTGTCATGCAACGGATGCACTAGAGCTATAAGTTTATGAAAGATAAAAAAGAAACTAAGTGGGTGTGCATCCAACTCGCTTACTCACGAAGACCTACGACAATTTGAGGAAGCCCGTCATTGGAATATACAAGCCAAGTTATATAATGAAAATTTTCCACTAGTATATGAAAGTGACAAAATAGGAGACTCTCTATCATGAAGATCATGGTGCTACTTTGAAGCACAAGTGTGGTAAAAGGATAGTAGCATTGTCTCTTCTCTCTTTTTCTCTCATTTTTGGGGGCTCTTTGGCCTCTTTTATTTTATTTGGGCTTCTTTGGCCTCTTTTTTTGTAAAGTATGAAGACTCATACCAACTTGTAAGGGAATCATAGCTTCCATCATCCTTTTCTCACATGGGACAATGCTCTAATAATGATGATCATCACACTTTTATTTACTTACAACTCGATACTTAGAACAAAATATGACTCTATATGAATGCCTCTGGCGGTGTATCGGGATGTGCAATGATCAAGAGTGACATGTATAAAAATATGAATGGTGGTGTTGCCACAAATACTATGCCAACTACATGATCATGCAAATCAATATGACAATGATGGTACGTGTCATAATAAATGAGACGGTGAAAGTTGCATGGCAATATATCTTGGAATGGCTATGGAAATGCCATAATAGGTAGGTATGGTGGCTATTTTGAGGAAGGTATATGGTGGGTGTAATGTATAGGCGAGAATTGCGCAATACTAGAGAGGCTAGCAATGGTGGAAGGGTGAGAGTGTGTATAATCCATGGACTCAACATTAGTCATAAAGAACTCACATACTTATTGCAAAAATTTATTAGTTATCAAAACAAAGTACTACACGCATGCTCCGACTTCATCACATAACGTTTCACCATACGTGCATGCTACGGGAATCACAAACTTTAACACAAGTATTTCTACCAATCCACAATTACTCACTAGCATGACTCTAATATCACCATCTTTATATCTCAAAATAATCATAAGAAATCAAACTTCTCCTAGATTCAATGCTCTATATGAAAGTTTTTATTATACCCTCTTTGGATGCCTATCATATTAGGACTAAATTCATAACCCAAGCAAATTACCATGCTGTTTAGAGACTCTCAAAATAATATAAGTGAATCATGAGAGTTCATCAATTTCTATAAAATAAAACCACCGCTGTGCTCTAAAAACATATAAGTGACGCACTAGAGCAACTGACAAACTACTCCAAAAAGATATAAGTGAAGATCAATGATTAGTCAAATAATTAACTAGCTATGAGAAGACCCTCTCCCGTTTAAGAATTTCAGATCTTAAGTACTTTATTCAAACAGTAAGCAAAAATAAAATAAAATCACATTGCAAGGATAACACATATCATGTGAAGAAGCAAAAACTTAGGCTCAACCGATACTAACCGATAATTGTTGATGAAGAAAGGTGGGATGCCAACCGAGGCATCCCCAAGCTTAGATGCTTGAGACTTCTTGAAATATTAAGTAGGGATGCCTTGGGCATCCCCAAGCTTGAACTTTTATCTCTCCTTAATTCCTCTCATGTCGCGGTTTCCCTAAATCTCAAAAACTTCATCCACAAAAACTCAACAAGAACTCGTGAGATAAGTTAGTATAAATCAACTGAAAACCTTATCATTCCGTACTGTAAAAAAATCACTAAAAATATAATTTAACATTGCATACTAAATGCCTATGCATATTTAATACTCCTATTCTCAAATAAAATCATTAAACACACAAACATATGCAAATAATGCAAACATAACAGCAATATGTCTAAACATGACAGTCTGTAAAGAGTGAAATTTTGCTCATACTTCCATAGCTCTAAAAATTTCAAAACATTACCACGTTACAAAGAACTTATTCATGCTCACTTTGAAAAAAATTCAAGATTTTATCACTGACTATCCAGAAGATTTCAGACAATGATAGAAAACTTTCTGTTTTCAAACATCAACATAAAGACTTGCAAAATAAACATGGTAAAGGCTATACTTGTCCTTTTTATTGAAATAAAAGATACAAAATCTTATTCTAAATATCATCAAGTAAATCTAAACAAAAGAAAATGACGCTCCAAGCAAAACACATATCATGCGATGAGTAAAAATATAGCTCCAAGTGAGGTTAACGATAATGTTGAAGACGTAAGAGGGGATGCCTTCCGGGGCATCCCCAAGCTTAGTTGCTTGGATCATCCTTGAATATTACCTTGGGGTGCCTTGGGAACCCCCAAGCTTAGGGTCTTGGCACTCCTTATTCTCCTCATATCGATGTCTCACCCAAACTTGAAAACTTCAATCACACAAAACTTAATGGAACTTCGTGAGATGCATTAGTATAATAAAACAAATCATTCACTTGGGTACTGTGAAAGACAAGATTCATAATTGTTCTCATATAATGGATATTGTACCTTATCATTTCCACAATTGATATCACTTAATATAAGCTATGGAAACACTAAACACAAGCAAACTATGCATTAAAAACAGAATATGTCAAAAACAGAACATTGTGTAATGATCTGGACAACCACCATACTTCTGCAACTCTAAAAATTCTGAAAAATTAGTACATCATAGGTAATTTGTATATCAATCATGTGTAAACATTTCAGCTAATTATCACGTTCTAGTGATTTATTGAATTTTCTGCACTGGACGCAAATCTTTCTGTTTTTCCACAGAATCAAGTCAACTCTCATTGTAACGCCCAAGATGCGGCTATATCTCCTACGTGTCGACGCACGACTTAGAGGCATAATCGCATTTGGTATGATCGCAAGAACGTTATCTTCACACATTACCATGTATAAGAACAAAGAAAAAATAATACATAGTTGGCTTACAATCGCCACTTCACACAATGCATAAATAAGTCATACATTCATCCAAGTACAATCATGGTCCGGCTATGGACAAATCCAAATGAAAAGAAGATAACCACCCACTATGCCCGATTGGCCCTAGTAGGAACCACTACTGATCGTCGGGAAACGTCACGTACATACGCCCATGTTCCTCAAATAACTCCCACTTGAGTTCCTGTCCATCAACTGAATCGTACTCGGTTGTACCTGCACCTGTGTTTGTAGTAAACTGTGAGTCACGAGGACTCGGCAATCCCATCCCAGGTATCAAAACTATCAAAGCCTTTGGGTAAGGAGAAAGTGTATAAGTGGGCTGCTGCAAGCACTAAGCATAGATGAGGTGGCTAGCATACGTATCAGCAGAGCGAGAAGAGAAGTGAAAGCCATCGGTCGTGAAATAAATCATGATCACTAGATGATCCTGTCTACCTACAAGTCATCCATAACCCAGTCGTGTTCTCTTCCCGAACACTCTCGAAAAGAGACCATCATGACTACTCACACGGTAGTGTATTATGTTTGAGGTTTGTGTCAAGTTTTCTACAACCAGATATTAACAAATTCCAATCTGCCACATAACCGCGGGCACGACTTTCAAAAGATCATAACCCTGCAGGGGTGTCCCAACTTAGCCCATCACAAGCTCTCGCGATCAAAAGAGGTAAAAACCCCTTATCTTAGGGACTACCCGATCAGACTTGGAATCCCGATGTACAAGATATTTCGATAATGGTAAAACAAGTCCAGCAAGACATCCCGACGTGCCGACATCCTGATAGGAGCCGCGCGTATCTCCTCTCAGGCCACAATCAGATGTAACAGGCTACGGGTGAATACCAAATACCTCGGGTTTCCCCAAGGCGGCCCCGCAGGCTGCCCAGTTTGGACCAACACTCATGAGGAGCACTGGCCCGGGTTGTTAATTAAGAATCCACGGGGTACCTAGTCCCTATGCAAATTTTAGTTGTTATTAGGCAAATGATAAAACCAAGGTTGGGCCTTACTGGAGGAGTTTTATTCAAATCAAACTATTAAGGGGTCACCATATACCCAACCGCGTTAGGAACACAAAATCAAGGAACATAACACCGGTTTATCGGTTCTTAAGGCGGCATGAGTGGAACAAAACACCGAGCAAAAGGCCAAGCCTTCCACCCATTGCCATGTATATAGGTGCATTAATTTAAATAATAGATATTGTGTTATTCCCAAAAACCCAATTCACATGGAGCAAACTTCATCTTCACCTACAACTAGCAACGCTATAAGAGGGGGCTTGAGCAAAAGCGTAACTTAGCCAAACAACGGTTTGCTAGGAAGGTAGTTAGAGGTTTCATGACAAGGTGGGTGCTGACATGCAAAATGATAGGTATCGTGACAAAGCAAAAGAGCGAGGCATCTAGCATAGCAACAATAGAGGTAATATCAAGGAATGGTCATCTTGCCTGGTAAGTCTTCGGTGTTATTGGGACCTTGCTCTTCGTAATCGTACTCAGCGGCTATCTCGACCTCAGACTCGAACTCGTCTACCGATGCTATCCAACATAAACAAGCATCCAAATAAACACACTTGGCAAACACATGCTATGCAAGAGAGATGCAAGTATGATGCTACGGAGCTAACGGTAAGAAAGGAGATGAAGCCGGGAAGGACATGAGACGACATGATGGATGTGGGCAAGATCTTGGCAAACCAAGCATGCCACCGTATAGATTGAAAGATTTCGGTCGAAATCGATATAAAGATCATTGGAATCGGATGCACGGTTTGGAAATGGCAAGCAAAACAAGATGCAATGCAAAACTGAAGTTAACAGCAACATGATATCTTTGGAGCAAGGTTTAAATATGCTACAACACCCAAACATGATGAAAAAGGCATGGATGTGCTGTAGACATGATTCTTAACAAGTATGAACTCAGAGCACACCCAAAAACTTACTGGAATACAATTAAACAAGCATGGCAAGATTCAATAAGTTAACAGGTTTTCAGACTTAGTGAAAATTACTAGACATGCAACCAGGAACGATATGTTGCTGCCTTTAGAGGCACACAACAACAAGCAAAACAATTATAACAAGCATGAAAATTACATAAGCATGAGAAGACATAATATACTTCCAATTCATCCAAAGATACAATTCATTCCATGCAAGGGTTGATTAACATGATCTTTGCCAAATTGAATATTCTGTTAATAGGCTGACAGTTTAGATTTCAAGCATTTTGAGAGCAAGATAACAACAAGCTACAGCAGGGCATATATGCAAACAAAGGCATGGATTGATAGAAAAATACATGGACATCAAGACATGCTCAGTAGTTATTCCAAAACATGCATGGAAAATATTGTGACATCAAGTTTACATGGCAACATGTTATAACAGATTTCAAACTTAGCAGTTTTTCACTAAGCATAAAAACAACAACATTGACATGGCATGTTTACAAGCTTGTTCAAGTAACCACAGGGCATATCATGAAAAACCAAATATACCACATCAAAGATAACATGATTATGCTCCAAAAACATGTTGACATGTGGCTCAAAAGAAAATCGCACAAAATGCTACGGAAAAGACAAAACAATAAGTTATAACAATTTCAGCAACTTAACAACTACTAGCACTTGTGTATCAGGGATAATCATGACATAATGCAACCTATCATGTATTAAAATGCATCCATCATGAAGAGCATCACAAGACGAACATTTTGACATATCATACATTCCATTTAGACCAACATGCACAAAGATACGAGCTCACAAACATGCTAACATATTGTTGACAGACAACTAGAGCTAACCAGTAACATCACATAGCAGTTTGGGAACGGAGATTAAGACATCTAGATGAACCCTAACATGCATGCAAATGATACCAACATGTTGAGCACTCTGGGACGAACAAATCCATATATCATATGCGCAAATCGGAGCTACGGGCATGGAGATATGACATGGCAAAGAGGGCATCATCATATAAGGATTTCGGGACTTAGTGAAAGTATACCCTCGCGAAAGTCAACGGGACGAGGAGGAGCGGGATGGGGAGATCCGGGACGGAGCGGTGGCGTTTGGATCGGGGACCGATGGATCTAGTCCACCTCCAGATCCAAATCGGGACCAGTCCAGCGACGGGCTCCGGCGATGGCGCAGACGGCGGCCGGCGGTGGGGTCCGAGGCGGGGGAGGCAGCGCCGGCGACAGAGGACGCCGGAGTGGCGAGCTCGCGGTGGCGGGGCACGGCGCTGGCGAGGAGGCGATGTAGGTGCGGAGGTGGCGATGCGGGTCGGTGCCGGCATGACGGAGCGGCGGCGATCCGGCGCGGAGGTGGAGGCTCGGGCGAGCGCATCGGCAGAGGCTCGGGCCGGGCGGGCCTGATTCGGGTTCGCGGCGCCGCAACGGCGGAGGAGAGAGAAGCCGGCGACGGGGCGACGTGGCAGTCTATGATTGGCTTAGGGGGCGGCTGGATGCATGCGGCCGCCGACGGACGTGTCCGGTGCGGTGAGGGAGAGTTGGATCTAGGGTTTTTCCTGAAAATGGACGTGGGGGGCCATTTTTATAGGTAGAGGGAGCTAGGAGAGTCCAAATGATGTGCGGTTTTCGGCCACGCGATCGTGATCCAACGGCGAAGAGCCTGGAGGGGGTTTATATGGGTTAGTAGGCTGGTGAGAAGGGGTGCTGGGCCAAAAGGGAAAAGGCTTCTAGCGGTTAATGCGGTTAACCATTGAGGCATCAAACTGTGGCACCCCGGCTCAAGCAATCGGTTTACCCTACATTGCCAGCCCAGAGATCTAGTATTCTGGCAATACACAACATGGTACAGAAATAACCACTTTTATTGATGCTATCGGATTACATAGGTCTGATATTACATCGAGATATGAGGCCATGCGGCACACGCGGTGCTGCAGAACAGTATGTACATTATTTAATGAACATGACGAGGGCCTCGATCACACGAACTACACGGCAGCGGAAGAACGACGAAGTGGAACTCCATAGCACAGGGACACTGATGTGGACAAGGCCTAGACGCGCGATGCGCTCCGATGCGAACCGACTTGCCTGAAAGCTGGCATAGCACGCCAGGTCAGTACACTGAATGTACTTGTAAGCTCACAACAAACATAAGAACGATGACAGACAATATCAAGACAATTAATCAGATTTATTAATGCAACGCAGGAACTACTACCGATGCAATGAAATCAATACTTACACCGAGTCTCACGGACTCGCTTACCAGACGGTTACCTCGTAAGCAAACGGTGACCATACCCGGGTGACAACGGAGATCAATTCCTCATGAACTCCAGAGTTCATGTATCACCTCAAACACATGTATCGTAACAATCATTTAGTTGGCAAGATTAATTATAAAAGTTGATCCATGGTGTGACTTACTTCCGAGCTATGCCCATAACCGAGGACGCAGCTATAGATAGATTAAAATACACTCTACAGAGGTAGCGCACTTTACCCACACTATGGAACCCTGGCCTCGCACTCCCATACGTGCGGACCAAAAGGTTCCGACAAAACCCTCCCTTTGTCATGGCACTCTCTCGGCCACTCCGACCATCTCCCTCTCAGGGCTAGGTCTTGGGTGTCCCCGTGTCTACCAAAGACACCAACGGCCACCGTTGTGGCAAAACGGTCCCAAACGGGGACAAGGTACCATAAAAACAAAAATGAGCACACAAGATTATGTCTGATTACCGGGCCAGGGTATGCACACCCATAACCTTCCCTCGCAGGAGGCACCGGTGAGAGGCACACCAAAGAACCGAGTCAAGACCTTCCCACAAGGTAAGCGTGGTCGCACTGAATAAAAACCCAATTCAGTGGCACCATGATGGGATCAAGATCATATTCAAGTTGAACTTAATCAGGTTTAACTTTGATAAAAACTTTTTATAAATAACAAGATACTATGCCATAACCATGCAACTACTCGACATGTAAAGCACACAATTCAAAGACATGGATCAAACTATCAACACAATTATCTTGCTCTACTCAAGATCAAAACTTCTTTGGTTATATCTCATTTTTATTATCAAGCAATAGCCTTTTTATTAGCTCATCAATTAAATGAAAAATAACACTTCATAATGGAACTATCATCATTTACCATAGCAATATAACTAGTGCAAAATATTATTCTACTTGACCAGACAGGTTCATGCCTTTAACTAGTAACTAAAACAAGCATATCAATCATGATAAAGTAACTAGCAATTAACCAAACTTATTTATCAAATTTTAAATGCAAATAAGAACTCATATTCAAGTAGAAAATCAGTGATATTGAAATAACACCATCCAAATGCTGGTGCGGCTTGCTTTAGGGTAGGGGATGATCACACCCCTGTTGGTTTGCTTCAAGGAAAGCCTCTCCTTCTGAAAAGAATTTTGAACCACAAAAACAATTATCAAAACCCATTCTGAAAATCACCAGAAATTCTAGTCAGGAAGGAAAAATCCACCTTTTGGTGTGCCGCTAGAGCTTGCTGAAACAAAGACAATGCAAAAAGAATCAAATCATTTGGACTTATGGTTTGGAAATGGTGGCTGGTCAAAGTTTAGTCAAAATTCTGAATAAATTTGAATTAAACAGAAATCCTGGGGGTGGTGATGTCGAAGGCGTAAAAGGGGGAATACGCCTCCACTCGTACCGCTTCGGGCGCGAGCGGTGAGGCTGACAGGTGGGTCCCGCGTGTCAAGAGAGAGAGAGAGAGAGAGAGAGAGAGAGAGAGAGAGAGAGAGGAGGCGCGAGATCAGAGCGCGGTGGCGCTCCGCCGGAGCTCACGCCTGCGATGAGGGGATTTGGGGCTAGGCTAGAGGGATAGGATTGAAGAGGGGTTCATGGCGCACCTGCCCATACCCGTGGCTTGGCTTGGGATGGCCGGAGCTGCTCGCAAGTAAGCTCGCAAGCGATGGTGGCGGACGGATTCGCCGGAGTGGTTGAAGACGGCGGCTAGGAGCGGCTCCGAGGGCTCTGCTGCATCCAGTCAGCACCAACAGACCCCCAATGCCCCGCCCGAGCAGCTTCTTAAGCTCGAGAGGCACTGGAGCTCGGTGGTTGAGCTGCGGAGGTCGCCGGAGTCCTTTGGTCGGGGCGACGGCCAGAGGCCTGCCCGACCGAGCTGTGGCCCGTCTATGTGTTCGTGGAGATGGTGTGGAGTTGTGCGTGGCTAGGAATCGAGGAGGGGGCGCTATAAATAGCCGGAGCGAGAGGGGGTATCGTGTCACTGCCGGAGCTCTCTGGAAGCCGGCGAACGACGACAAAACGCTCCAGTGCGAGGGGGAAAGGGTGCATCGTCAACACAGGAGCTGCCCACGCTCGAGGACGAGCAACAAGATGCGGTGGAGAAAGGGACAAGTGCACACGTGTACTGTGGCTTTTGGCCGCAACGTGCTCGTGCTCGCTGCGACGGCTCAGGCATCGGCGAGCGCCACGGAGAGGTCAAGGGCGATGGTTCAGGGCTCGTGGCACAGCTCGACAGTCGTCGGCGAGCGCTGGAACAAGCACGCGTTGAACAGAGGGGATGGCGACACCCAGAGCGCGTCGAACGCATGCCATGCACTATGTCCTCACGCGGTCACCGCCCTGGCATGGTCAAGACGGCGTCCAAGCGCGACCAAACCTTGTCTACGCTCTAGTCCACGCATGGTTTAGTCTAGGAAAGTTGAAAACTCATACCCAGGCCGACTAGGATTGACTCAACCAAGCTGACAAGTTTCTAACTAGAAACTTGGTCGCCAAGTTTGGCTAGCTTCTAGATGGCCATTAGGGCTGATCTCCTGGGGTTAAGGGTTTCTTAGGAGAGTGTTTAAGCTCACGAAAGATGAGGGCCAAAAGATCAAGGAAAAAGGTATTTGTTGTACAAAGTGCCTTTTTGGTCTAGAATAGAAATGATTTTCTATAGCAAAAATATTACAAAGAGTGATGCAATATTTTTGCTTGGGATGGTGTGCCATGGTCCAAAGAATATTCAGGAATTATTTCAGAATTTTTGGAGCAAGGAAAATGGGGGTTGCTTTGGAGCAATAGTCTCCAAAGTAGGTTTGAGAGGGGGAAATGAATATTTTTCTTTTAAGAAAAATATTCCTTTGGCCATTTTGGGATTATTCAGAGAGGAAATGATGAAATGGAGAGAGATGGGTCACTTGGGTGAAAGCCAAGGATATGCCCAAGTGACAAGTCCATTTGAAAAGATTCAAAAACTGCAAATCCAAATCAAAGGCAAACAGAACTCCGGAAAAAGAGAGAGGGCAAAGATCCAGGCTGTCACAAACCTCCCCCACTTAGGATGAATCTCGTCCTCGAGATTTGGTTGCTTGGGAAAACAATTCTGGGTACGCAGTCCTTAAAAATTCCTCACTTTCCCAGGTTGCTTCCTCTTCTGTTTGATGTTCCCACTGAACCTTGTAAAACCTTATTTCTTTGCTGCAGGTGGCCCTGTCTGTCTGATCCAAGATCCTGATTGGCTTTTCCTCATAAGTCAAATCCTTAGCCAATTCTATTATTGCCATATCAGTCATTTTTTCTGGTAGCGAGATGCATCTTGTCAGCTGCGAGATACGAAACACATTGTGCACTTCTGACAGTTTCAGTGGCAATTCCAACTGATATGCCACTGTTTCGACTTTGGCCATAACTGGAAATGGACCGATGTATCAGGGAGCCAATTTTTCGTGGGTCTGAAACCTCTTTACTCCTTTCATAGGGGTGACTCGGAGATATACGTGTTCTCCGGGTTCGAAGCTGATCTGACCGTGTTTGGCATCATAGTAGCTCTTCTGTCGTGATTTGGCCAGCTGTAGTCTCTCTCGGATTTCCTTGACTTGCTTCTCCGCTTCGAGCATTAAATCAGTCCCGAAAATACGGTTGTCTCTGGTTTGAGACTAGTTCAATGGAGTGCGGCATTTCCGGCCATACAGAGCTTCATAAGGTGACATCTTCAAGATGGTCTGGAAACTGTTGTTGTAGGACAACTCGGCGTAAGGCAGACAATCTTCCCACTTGGTTCTTTGGGCCAATACACAGGCTCAGAGCATATCTTTGAGTATTTTATTTACTCGCTCAGTTTGTCCATCTGTTTGAGGATGATAAGCCGTGCTATATTTCAGAGCAGTCCCCAAGGCTTGATGTAGTCGGGACCAAAATGCGGAGGTGAAGAGAGATCCCCTGTCGGAAGTGATGGTCTTGGGTACCCCATGCAGACTGACAATATGTGATACATATAGTTGCGCAAGTTGATTTACACGGTAGGTGGTCCGTATGGGAAGGAAATGTGCCACCTTGGTTAGGGTGTCCACTATGACCCATATGGCATCATTTCCTCGGTGAGACCTTGGTAGTCCGGTGATGAAATCCATGCAGATATCGTCCCATTTCCACTGGGACACTGGCAGAGGTTGGAGGAGCCCGGCGGGTTTTTGGTGTTCCGCCTTTACCTTGTTGCATGTATCGCAACATGCCACAAAGTATGCGATGTCTTTCTTCATTCCGTCCCACCATAATACCTGACGAAGGTCTTCATACATCTTGGTACCACCCGGGTGAATTGAGTATGGCGCTTCATGTGCTTCTGCCAATATTTTCTTCTTCAGGCCTTCAAGCTTGGGTACGCAAATCCTTCCTTGGAACCTTAGCGTACCTTGTTGATCCCTAGAGAAATCCGGTGCATGCCCTTTGTGCATCTTATGGACATATATTCTCAATAGTTTGTCATCTTCCTGAGCACTGCGGATTTCTTCTTCGAGAGTAGGGGCAACTTCCAATATGTTGGCAAGACGGGCATCGGTGATCACCAAATTGAGTTGAGTGATTTCTTCATAAAGCTCCAGAGGCAATAAATCCATGAGAGCATTAAGGTTGGCTGGTTTGCGGCCGAGGGCATCAACCACCACATTAGCTTTGCCCGGGTGATAATTTATTCCGAGGTCGTAGTCCTTAACCAACTCGAGCCATCTTCGTTGTTGAAGGTTCAAGTCGGGCTGAGTGAATATATACTTGAGACTCTTATGGTCGGTAAATATCTGACACCTCTTTTCAATCAGATAGTGTCTCTAGATCTTCAAAGCGTGCACCACTGCGGCCAATTCCAAATCATGAGTGGGATAGTTTCCTTCGTGTTGCCGCAGTTGTCGGGATGCATAGGCCACGACTTTGCCATCTTGCATAAGCACACATCCCAACCCTTTTCTGGATGCGTCGTAGTAGACATCAAAACTGCGGTAGATGTCTGGAAGCATCAATACCGGTGTTGATGTTAGCCTGATTTTTAACTCATTGAAACTCCGTTCGCGGTCCTTAGTCCATTCAAACTTCTTATCCTTCTTGTGGAGCTCAGTCATTGGCTTGGCAATCTTGGAGAATCCTTCAATAAAACGGCGGTAATAACCGGCTAGTCCAAGGAAATTCCGGATTTCCGAGACTGTCGTGGGTGCGGACCAATCAAGTACATCTTTTACCTTGCTTGGATCCACTGATATTCCTTCTGCCGAGAGGACATGCCTGAGAAATCCCACTTGCTGGAGCCAAAATTCACATTTGCTGAACTTGGCATAAAGTTGATGGTCGCGTAGCCTTTGCAAAACTGCTCGGAGATGTTCCTTATGTTCGTTTTTGCTCGAGTGGTGAACGCGGTCTTGGGAATATCCTCCTTCTTTATCTTGAGCTGATGATATCCGGTCCCCAAATAAATTTTTGAGAATACTTTGGCCCCACTGAGTTGATCGAACAGATCGTCAATCCTTGGTAGTGGATACTTGTTTTTGATGGTGACGTCATTCAACTGTCGGTAGTACACACACATTCGTAGACTTCCGTCCTTTCTGTCCACGAAGATCGTTGGTGATCCCCATGGTGAACAGCTTGGGCGGATGTATCCTTTCTGCAGCATCTCATCTAGTTGTTTCTTCAATTCCACCAATTCTGATGAAGGCATCCGATAATATTTCTTGTGTATCGGTGTGGTTCCGGGCACCAAGTCAATTGCAAACTCCAATTCTCTGTCTGGTGGCATGCCTAGCAATTCTTCAGGAAATACATCTGGATACTCACTGACCACTGGAATTAATTCCACTTCTTCTGCCACGGCTGTGAAAACCATATCCTTGCTGGGTATGCGCTTGCGGGCAAAAAAACTGGTGGTGCGACCTTCCGTATTTTTCATGGTAACTTCTCTTGTCGCATAGTTGATGCACACTTGGTATTGGGTTAACCAATTCATGCCTAGAATAATATCCAACTTGTTGGAGTCGAGGATAATCAGAAATGTTGGGGACTTGACGCCCTTGATGTCAATTACCAAATTGCGGCAGACGAGATTTCTTCTGAGCAGGGATCCCGGGGATTGTACCAGCATGTGTTTTCCCAAAATCGAGAAAGGAAAATTGTTTTGGGCAGCAAAACTCCGCGAAATAAAAGAGTGGGAAGCCCAGGAGTCAAATAAAATTATGGCGGGTATGTCATTAACAAGAAACATACCAATGACGACTTCTGGGTCCCCTTGGGCATCGTCTGCGGAGATATGATGGATTTGCCCCTGGGCCACATCTGCGATGGAATACGCCTCCATGTAGTTGACTCGCGGATGGAATGGAGCGGCTTGGTTGTTGTTCTTGGGGAACTGTTTGGCGTAATGTCTGGTTTGTCCATAGCTGAAGCAGCAATTGTTGCGCTGACAATCTTCATGCACCGGACTGGCCACGACATTCTTGACTTGAGTGGTGTTCTTGTTGACATTCTGCTGCCAGTTGGGTTTGTACTCAACCTGAGTCTGTTGCCAAGTACGAGCTTTCTGCACCGGTTGCATATCCTTCTTCGGCTCAAATTTGCGCTTGTGGTCATTAATAGCTGGCTTGATGTCGTGTAGGAGCTTGTGTTCCTTTTCTATGATGAGGGCCTTGTTCACCAAAGTCATGAAGTCCGGAAAATCAAACATGCTGAGGGTGCACCTGAGATGCTGATTCAGTCCTCCAAGAAATCTGTTGATCTTCCGTTCTTCTGTGGCCACATCGTAGAGTGAATAGCGGGCCAAATGGTTGACTTTATTCAGGTACTCATTGACTGTCATGCTGCCTTGAATGAGGGCGAGGAATTCATGCTGCTTGATCTTCATAATACCGGTGGGAATATAATACTTGCGGAAATGATCCTTGAATTTAGTCCAAGTAATTTCCTCGTCCGCGGGCCATATGGCCTTAGTATTATCCCACCATATAGCGGCAGCTCCTTCGAGATAATGTGTTGTGAAGGGAACCTTGTCTCCCTCTTTGGTGTGAGCAATTTCTAGCTTCCTCTCAATAGTCCTTAACCAGTCATCGACGTCCAATGGATCAATTGCTTGGGTGAAGCTGGGAGGCTTGGTTCACTGAAAATCGGACAGCTTGGAGTGATGACCATTCCGATTTCCATTCTGGCCAACCATGACTTGCACACTTTTTAGTATTTCTAGTAGATCGTTGCTCCTTATTTCATCAAACATTCGCAGGATTTGCTCAGTGGAAGGTGGATGAGGCGGCGGAGATGGAGGTGGCTGGTATGGCTCGGGGGAATGTCCTGCCTGGCTCGCGGAGCGACGGACAAAGACATCCTCGCAAGGTTGGCTGCTGCTGCCTCCACGCGTCATCCTATTATTTGTTTTCCCAATACATAGCAACCATGATAAGAAAATTCCAAAGTGGGAGGAAATTTGTCGACAAATCCCGAAAGAAATCATCGAATGAAAACCAAAGCGAATAAAAGGTTCCAACATAATTATACATAAACTCAACATGAAAGTAATCATCACAACGGTTCTACTACCTGCATACATGAAACTAAGCATCGTGACACGTGCGATTACACCCATACATCATACTTATGACGAAAGCTAGCCTCTAACAGTCTACTGCTCTGACTGTGCTGCTACGGGCTCCTCTCCTGAGCCGGTCCCAGATCCTGAACTGATAGCAGAGACCTCTGGGTTAAGAGAAACGCGAAGGCGCTGCCTCGAGGACTCTCCCTGAGTGGCGGGCGTGGGATGGGAACTAAGCATAGGGGCGACAGGAGTAGCGGTAAGGGACGACCACGCAGCAGGATCACTGCGAGGGGTCACCGTCAGAGGGTGAGCGGTACCCTGCGAAGTCACTGGGGGAACGGAGACGGAAGAAACTGGAGTAGTGTAGATGACAGTGGGAAGAAGGTTCCTAGTACGAGAAGCAACGAGAGCTGCCCGGGCGCGTGCAAGCTCCCGAGCTAACTCGTAGTTCAGGAGATAACTAGCGGTTATGTAGCGAGAAAGGTGGCTAGTGGGACGATCGCACGCCGGATTAATCAAAGAAAAGCGGATACGCCCATTCTCGTGCAGAGATGGGTAGTAGAATAGACCTGGGTGGGTGTGCATGCAAACCTCGTTGTAGCGCAAGTCTACGAGAGCCTCGATAGCAAGGAGCTGAACCGCCTGAGATGGCGTAGAAGCAAGATCACCCTTAGTAGAACGAGTGTAAACGCTAGAAGAGGTACTGTGGTGAAGAGTGACCTCAGCATAATACTCATACAATGCACCGGCCAGATGCTCCCGATACACCCGATACTCTGGATCAACACCCTCTGGATAGAGTCGTCGCCACACATTCTGAAGCAGGTGCGGCGATGTGTACGGAGCTGGCTTAGGATGGTACAAGATCGGTACTGGAGCCATCTACACTCACAAACCAAACGGTTACTAATAACAACAAATAATCATGCATGCAATACAACAACCAATTTCTATGACTACGACACTCAGACGAGGCTACCTACCGTTCTACTAACGCACTAATGGTCTAGCGTGTCCTACAATCAGCGCAGCTCTGATACCAAGCGTTGTGGCACCCCGGCTCAGAGAAACCGGTTTACCCTGCATTGCCAGCCTAGAGAGCTAGTCTTCTGGCAATACACAACAACATGGTACAGAAACAACCACTTTTATTGATGCTAGCGGATTACATAGGTCTGATATTACATCAAGATACGAGGCCATGCGACACACGCGGTGCTGCATAACAATATGTACATTATTTAATAAACATGACGAGGGCCTCAATCACACGAACTACACGACAGCGGAAGAACAACGAAGTGGAACTCCATAGCACAGGGACACTGATGTGGACACGGCCTAGACGCGCGATGCACTCCGATGCGAACCGACTTGCCTGAAAGCTGGCATAACACGCCAGCTCAGTACATTGAATGTACTTGCGAGCTCACAACAAACATAAGCACGATGACTGACAATATCAAGACAATTAATCAGATTAATGCAATGCATGAACTACTACCGGTGCAATGAAACCAATACTTACACTGAGTCTCACATACTCGATTACCATACGGTTAGCTCGTAAGCAAATGGTGACCATACCCGGGTCACAACTGAGATCAATTCCTCATGAACAACTCTAGAGTTCATGAATCACCTCGAAACACATGTATCGTAACAATCATTTAGTTGGCAAGATTAAGTATAAAAGTTGATCCATGGTGTGACTTACTTCCGAGCTATGCCCATAACCGAGGATGCGGCTATCAATAGATTAAAATACATTCTGCAATGGTAGCGCACTTTGCCCACACTACGGAACCCTGGCCTCGCACTCCCATACGTGCGGACCAAAAGGTTCCAAACCCTCCCTTTGTCATGGCACTCTCCCGGCCACTCCGACCATCTCCCTCTCAGGGCTAGGTCTTGGGTGGCCCCGTGTCTACCAAAGACACCAACGGCCATCGTCGTTGCAAAATGGTCCCAAACGGGGACAAGGTACCATAAAAACAAATACGAGCACACAAGGTTATGTATGCTTACCAGGCCAGGGTATGCATGCCCATAACCTTCTCTCGCGGGAGGCACTGGTGAGAGGCACAACAAAGGACCGAGTCAAGACCTTCCCACAAGGTAAGTGTGGTCGCACTGAATAAAAACCCAATTCAGTGGCACCATGATGGGATCAGCATCATATTCAAGTTGAACTTAATCTGGTTTAACTTTGATAAAAACTTTTTATAAATAACAAGATACTATGACATAACTATGCAACTACTCGACATGCAAAGCACACAATTCAAAGACATGGATCAAACTATCAACACAATCATCTTGCTCTAATCAAGATCAAAACTTCTCTGGTTATATCTCATTTTTATTATCAAGCAATAACCTTTTTTATTAGCTCATCAACTAACTGAAAAATAACACTTCATAAAAGAACTATCATCATTAACCATAGCAATATAACTAGTGCAAAATATTATTCTACTTGACCAGACAGGTTCATGCATTTAACTAGTAACTAAAACAAGCATATCAATCATGATAGAGTAACTAGCAATTAACCAAACATATTTATTAAATTTTAAATTCAAATAAGAACTCATATTCAAGTAGAAAATCAGTGATATTGAAATAACACCATCCAAATGCTGGTGTGGCTTGCCTTAGGGTAGGGGATGATCACACCCCTCTTGGTTTGCTTCAAGGCAAGCCTCTCCTTCTGAAAAGAATTTTAAACCACAAAACAATTATCAAAACCCATTCTGAAAATCACCAGAAATTCTAGACAGCAAGGAAAAATCCACCTTTTGGTGTGCTGCGAGAGCTTTCTGAAACAAAGACAATGCAAAAAGAATCAAATCATTTGGACTTATGGTTTGGAAATGGTCGCTGGTCAAAGTTTAGTCAAATTTCTGAATAAATTTGAATTAAACAGAAATCCTGGGGGTGGTGACGTCGATGGCTTAAAAGGGGGAATACGCCTCCACTCGTACTGCTTCGGGCGCGAGCGGTGAGGCTGACAGGTGGGTCACGTGCGCCAGGAGAGAGAGGGGAGGCGCGAGATCAGAGCGCGGTGGCGCTCCGCCGGAGCTCACGCCGGCGATGAGGGGCTTTGGGGCTAGGCTAGAGGGATATGATTGAAGAGGGGTTCACGACGCACCTGCCCGTACCCGTGGCTTCGCTTGGGATGGCCGAAGCTGCTCGCAACTGATCTCACAAGCGGTGGTGGCGGACGGAGTTTGCCGGAGTGGTTGAAGATGGCGGCTAGGAGCGGCTCCGAGGGCTCTGCTGCACCTAGTCAGCACCAACAGATCCCCAATGCCCCGCCCGAGCAGCTGCTTGAGCTCGAGAGTCACTGGAGCTCGGTGGTTGAGCTGCGGAGGTCGCCGAAGTCCTCTAGTCGGGGTGATGGCCAGAGGCCTGCCCGACCGAGCTGTGGCCCGTCAACGTGTTCATGGAGATGGTGTGAAGTGGTGCGTGGCTAGGAATCGAGGAGGGGGGGGGGGCGCTATAAATATCCGGAGCGAGAGGGGGTATCGTGTCGCCGCTGGAGCTCTCTGGAAGCCGGCGAACGACGACGAAACGCTCTAGTGCGAGGGGGCAAAGGGTGCACCGTCAACGCATGAGCTTCCCACGCTCGAGGACGAGCAAGAGGGGGCGATGGAGAAAGGGACAAGTGCACGCGTGCACTGTGGCTTTTGGCTGCGACGTGCCCGTGCTCGCTGCGACGGCTCAGGCATCGACGAGCACCCGGGAGAGGTCAAGGGCGATGGGTCGGGGCTCGTGGCGCGGCTCTGTAGTCATCGACGAGCGCTGGAACGAGCATGCGTTGAACAAAGGGGATGGCGACACACAGAGCGCGTCGAACGCATGCCAGGCACCGTGTCCTTACGCGGTCACCGCCCTAGCATGGTCAAGACGACGTCCAAGTGCTGCCAAACCTTGTCTACACTCTAGTCCACGTAGGGTTTATGTCGGATTCAGGGCTCCGCAAAACCCGTTAAGTTCGACCACAGGGACGTGAACGAAGATCTCTCCCACTCTCGTCTACCTAGCGCCTCGCTCTCATCGTGGTGGAAGGATTCAAGCAAACAACGAACAAAGCACACAAGAGCTTATCCTGGTTTGGTCCACCACGTGGTGCAAGACCCTACTTCCTGCTTTGGTGGATTAGCTTCGGGCGAGCCGGGATAAAAGCTAGTACAGGGATTCCTGGGCTCAGGAGGCTCAGGAGGCTAGTGTTCTTGCTCCTTGTATGGCGGCAGAGTGTCTCCGTCCGTTTGCAGTGGGAGTCCTAGCTACTTATATAGGCGGCCACGGTCCTCTTCCCCCGAAATGTTTAGGTGGGAAGGGATCCCACAACGGCCATTTTTGAGCGGGAACATGTAGGATCGAAGAAGTAGGTCTAGAGGGGGGGGTGATTAGACTACTTGACAAGATAAAAAAATCTGCCTTTTGGGTGTGCAAAGTTTTAGGCAGTTTTGCAATTAAGATCAAGTCAAGTAACACACTACACATGCAATTCTAGAGTATGGGCAGCGGAAAGTAAATTGCATATATAGTAAAGAGAGGTGGAGAAGATCAAACGCAGTTTGGTGACACGGAGATTTTTGTCGTGGTTCCGATAGGTGGTGCTATCGTACATCCACGTTGATGGAGACTTCAACCCACGGAGGGTAACGGCTGCGCGAGTCCACGGAGGGCTCCACCCACAAAGGGTCCACGAAGAAGCAACCTTGTCTATTCCATCACGGCCTACGCCCACGGAGGACTAGCCTTACTCGGGGTAGATCTTCATGAAGTAGGCGATCTCCTTGCCCTTACAAACTTCTTGGTTCAACTCCACATCTCAAAGACGGAGGCTCCCAAGCGACACCTAACCAATCTAGGAGGCACCACCCCCCAAAAGGTAATAGACGGTGTTGATGGTGATGAACTCCTTGCTCTTGTGCTTCAAATGATAATCTCCCCAACACTCAACTCTCCTCACTGATATGGCTGTGGTGGAAGAAAGATTTGAGTGGAAGGCAACTTGGGAAGGCTAGAGATCAAGTTTCATATGGTAGGAATGGAATGGCTTGATCTCAACACAAGGGTAGGTGGTTCACTTCTCAGAAAGTGTATGGTAGAAGTGGTGGTACTTTCTGATGGCTCTCCTCACGAATGAGGAGGGGGTGGAGGGGTATATATAGCCTCCACACAAAATCCAACCGTTACACACACATTTGATCAATCTCGGTGAGACCGAAGTTAAAACTCGGTCAGACCGAAAGTTCAAATATAGTGAACGTTGGGATTTTCGGTGGGACCGAAAATACCATCTCGGTGAGACCGAAAGTGTATCTGATATGAACGTTGGAGTTTTCGGTGGGACCGAGAAAGAAAACTCGGTTGGACCGATTTGAGAAAGGATAGGAACATGCCAGAATCGGTGTAACCGAAAATGCAATATCGGTGAGACCGATTTGGGTCAAGACAGAAGCTTGCCCATTTCGGTGAGACCGATAATACAAACTCGGTTATTCCGAAATGATGTGAAATGGTTACAGAAGGTTGGCAGTTCAGTTTCGGTGAGACCGATCTCAAACTCGGTGTGACCGATTTTTCTAGGGTTTGGAATATGGCAGAAGTGGTTCATCTCGGTGGGACTGAGTTGAAAGAATCGGTTTGTCCGAGATTACTTATGAGTGTGTTTGGTAGTGAAAGGTGCTGATAGTTGAAGGAGCTAGATCACCAAGCACTTGAGCAACCAGATCATCAACACAACCTCATCCCCTTTTAATAGTATTGGCTTTTCCTATGGACTCAATGTGATCTTTGATCACTAAACCAAAAATAGAGTCATGAGCTTTTGCCAATGCTTGTCTTAGCATTTTGAGGGGTCCACTTCTTCAGTCATCTTGCCATACCAATGTGATTGGATTTCTTGAAACATACTTGATAAAAGCATTAGTCCAACCACAAAGTATGTTGTCATTAATTACCAAAACCACCCGGAGAGCAAATGTGCTTTCAATCTCCCCCTTTTTGGTAATTGATGGCAACACACTAAAATTATACTAAACAAGACATCAAAGCTTATTGAAAGAAAGACAGAATTATCATGAAAGCTTTGACAAGCATGTAGTACACAGGCTCCCCCTACAAGTGTGCAAGATTTTCATAGATTATGGTTTTGGACTACCACAAGCACACAAGAGAGATAAGCAAGATGTGCTACATGCAGCTTGGCTATATGCATCAGAGCAGAAGAAAAGGAAGTGAGTGATAATGCATATGTGCATGGTGATTTCTTGCAAACAAGTATTTACAAGCAAGTCACCATCATGCACATTCTGCAAGATGCATATACTTACCTTGAGGTTCCTTGGCATTTGTACCTGAAGGGATAAACTTGAGAAAACAAGGTTAGATAACACAAGAGTATTCCTTCAACCAACTGCAAGAACATCAAGAGTACCAAGCCAGGGAGGACATGTATAAAGAGTGTCTCATATTGAGCACAGGCTTGAATCAGCAAACATGTCTCCGAAGCTAAAAGATTTTCAATGAACTCTGATAGATTTTGCTTTTCATAGGATATCAATTGTGAAGATTCCTCTAAGTCTTCTCCCCTTAAGCTAAAAGATTTTATGAGATACCAATTGTGATAACAAGGGGTGTGATGGAAAAAGCAAAATCAAAAGAATGATGCCAATTGTAATGTCCAATGTAAAACACGACAAAGCTTTGATGTGATTCTCTCCCCCTTAAGATAAGATTGCTTTTCTTCTTCCCTTAAGTCTTCTCTTCTCCCCTACTCCCCCTATTCCCCCTAAGTTGTCTCCCCCTTTGACATCAAGTGCCGAAAAGGACAGCGAACTAGGTAGGACAGGAAAGATGGAAAGAAAGAAAGAAAGAAAGAAAGAAAGAAGTGGGATCCTTAAGAATCACAACAGGGCAAATAAGAACATTCAGAGAAACAATTTGAGTCTAAATTTGAGTCTTCTCCTCCTTAAAATTAAAATTTGAGTTGAGCTGCAGAAGTATATGTCCTGGAAGATAAATCGGTGACACCGAATTTTATGGATCGGTGGGTCCGAATCCTTTTCGGTTAGACCGAAAATTTCAAATCGGTGACGCCGAGTTTATTCCAAGGGAATACAGAAATAATTCAGCTCACTTTGCGAGGAGTATTTCAAAAGATTTGCAATGAATTTGTAAAAGATTTTCAAGGAATTGATCAGAGCCATAAAAAGATTTCCAGAAGGATATTCACAAAGAAATATAAGAAAAGAAATAAAAAGAAATAAAAGATTCCTACATGAAGTTTTTTTTTTATAAAGAAAAACTCAATGAGAGAACATAAGAGAAAACAGAAAAACTCCAAAAGCATATGTACTTCATCTAGATAAAGGTCGGCGACAAGGTCACCTATGTTTGAGTATATTGACTTAGGAGTCAAATGAAGGCATTTGATCATAGGTCATACTCATCATTTAAGCTCAAAATGGGGTTGCCATTTTTCGATTAAGCATTTGATGTGATCACATCTTATGAAGCTGCTTGTACTCATGACTTTGAGCAAAGCTCCTCAAAGATGTGAAGAACATACCTTGGGTTTGTTGTTGCTTTACTCATGTAGGTAAGCTCGATGTAGGTGCTCATTGAATGTGAAGTTGGAGCGCCAATTCTACTTGTGTAGTTCATCTTCCTACATGGGTTAGGCAAGCAAGGAAATACTCAAGAATATCCAAGATGACAAGAGTGAAATACTAGATGTATAAGGTGTCAAAAAGGATATGTGGAATTTTGTTCCTTGAACTCAACATCCCAAAGGGCTAGATACTTGGTCAATGACAAGATTACTCATGATTTGAGTGTGTGGTAATCTTGTGGAATGTAGATCATCCAAGTACCTGCAAAGAGTTAGATGCTATACAAGGAGGCAAATGTGTCCAAGACATATGATCATCATCATAAGAGAAATATCAAGGATTAGTCAAGAGGCTCATGCCTTGCATGCATCAATGGAGTTCTTACTCCAAGTTTGAAGCATCAATGATGTTCAACTCACTCCTTAAGCGACAAAACACTTTCTCATCAAGAGGTTTTGTAAAGATATCAGCAAGTTGTTTGTCAGTACGAACATGCTTAAGATTAATATCACCCTTGGCAATATGATCACGAATAAAATGGTGACGAACTTCAATATGCTTTGTTCGAGAGTGTTGCACAGGATTGTGTCCAATCTTGATTGCACTCTCATTGTCACAAAGCAAGGGAACACGTCTCACATGTATCCCATAATCTTTAAGCGTTTGTGTCATCCATAGCAATTGAGCACAACACGAACCAGCAGCAATATATTCTGCTTCAGCAGTGGATAATGATACCGAATTTTGTTTCTTGGAGGACCAAGATACAAGGGATCGACCAAGGAATTGACACGTACCCGAAGTTGACTTTCTATCAACCTTGTCACCGGCATAGTCCGAGTCGGAATAGCCAACAAGATCGAAAGAGGCCCTCTTAGGATACCAAATGCCAGAGTTTGGTGTGTGTATCAAGTATCTCACTATCCTTTTAACAGCTTTAAGATGACATTCTTTAGGGGCTGCTTGATATCTCGCACACATGCATACACTCAACATTATGTCAGGACGAGAAGCACAAAGATATAGTAGAGAACCAATCATAGAACGGTAAACCCTTTGATCAACGGGTTCTCCATCTTTAGTCAAGTCATTATGTCCACTAGTAGGCATGGGGGTACTCATACCTTTGCTTTCTTGCATGTTGAACTTCTTGAAGAGATCCTTGGTGTACTTTGTTTGTGAGACAAAAGTACCCTCCTTAGATTGCTTGATTTGCAACCCAAGGAAGAATTTGAGTTCACACATCATGGACATTTCATACTTCTCCGACATGAGCTGTCCAAACTTCTTGCTAAAATGGGGGTTAGTTGAACCAAAGATAATATCATCAACATATATTTGGCACACAAATAGTTCACCATTAACCCTTTTTGTGAATAGCGTTGAGTCTATCTTCCCAATCTCAAAGCCTTTTTCAAGAAGAAAGCTAGTTAAGCATTTGTACCAAGCTCTAGGGGCTTGTTTAAGACCATAAAGAGCTTTATGCAACTTGTAAACATGATTAGGCTTTTTGGGATTCACAAAACTGGGAGGTTGTTTCACAAATACTTCCTCCTCAATTTCACCATTTAGGAAAGCACTTTTGATGTCCATTTGATAGAGAGTAATATCATGATGATTGGCATAAGCAAGAAGAATGCGAATGGACTCAAGTCTAGCAACGGGGGCATAAGTCTCACCATAGTCCATACCTTTGACTTGTGTGTAACCTTGAGCTACGAGACGAGCCTTGTTGCGGATGACTTGTCCATCTTCATCTTGCTTGTTCCGAAACACCCATTTGGTTCCAATGATGTTTTGATCATCGTTGGGCTTCTCTACCAAAGTCCATACCTTGTTCCTCTCGAAGTTGTGTAGTTCTTCGTGCATAGCGTTCACCCAATCCGGGTCTTTAAGTGCTTCTTCTACCTTCATAGGTTCAATACTAGAGATAAATGAGTAATGCTCACAAAAGTTAGCTAAGCGAGTTTTAGAGCGAGTAATTCTCCCGGAGTTGATGTCGTTCATCATTTGTTCCACGGGATGATTCTTCTTGACTCTTGCTCGAACTCGGGATAGCTTTTGTTGATGTTGTAGCTCAGCTTCCTCATCATCTTCATCTTCTTCTTCTTCTTCATTGTTGTCGGTGTTGTCTTGAGGTGGTGGAGAAGGAGGTTGTGGTGGATCTTCTTGTTGCATTTCCTCATCTTGGTGAGTTCCACTTGTGGAGGCCTCCATGTTGCCTTGAGGTTCATCTCTCTGTGAGGTAGGTGGCTCCACATATGTAGATGAGGTACTCTCCTTCACTTCCATGGGACGGATCTTCCCGATAGATAAATCTTGGATTGCTTCCGATGGGTCCTTGTCTCCTACATCAATAGGCATTTGCTCTACTTGCGAGCCATTAGATTCATCAAACTTCACATCTACCGTCTCTTCAACCTTTCGGGTGAAATTATTGTAGACACGGTAGGTGTGGGAGTTTGATCCATAACCAAGAAGAAAGCCTTCATGAGATTTAGGAGCAAATTTAGACCGACGATGCTTATCAAGGATATAGCATTTTGAACCAAAGACACGAAAGTATCCCACTTGGGGTTTGTTACCGGTGAGGAGCTCGTATGATGTCTTGCCGAGGAGCTTGTGAAGATAAAGCCTGTTGATAGCATGACAAGCTGTCTCGACGGCTTCTCCCCAAAAGTGCTTCGGTGTCTTGTATTCATCAAGCATCGTTCTTGCCATCTCTATGAGCGTTCGGTTCTTCCTCTCAACAACTCCATTTTGTTGAGGAGTGTACGTAGCTGAGAACTCATGTAGAATTCCTTCCTCATCGAGAAAAGAGTCTACATTGGCGTTCTTGAACTCCGTTCCATTGTCACTCCGAACTTTCTTGATCTTCACCTCAAATTGATTTTGGGCCTTTTTGGCAAAGGTCTTGAAGATCCTCTGAACCTGCGATTTATCATCAAGGAAAAATACCCACGTAAATCTGGAATAATCATCAACTATAACTAGACCAAAGGAGTTACCACCAAGGCTTTTGTAAGCATTGGGACCGAAGAGATCCATATGAAGAAGCTCAAGCGGTCTCCTTGTGGTCATGATGTTTTTCACGGGATGACTTCCACCAACTTGTTTTCCTGCTTGACAAGCATTACAAAGTCTATCTTTGTCAAAGAAAACATCTTTAACACCAAGAATATGATCACCTTTGATTAGCTTGTCAAGGTTACGCATACCAACATGTCCTAGCCTTCTATGCCATAACCAACCTTTAGAGGATTTAGCAATGAAACAAGCTCTAGGTTGGGCTTTCTTAGTGAAGTCAACAATATATAGATCACCTCTACGAATGCCAGTAAAAGCCATGTTTTGATTATCACGACGAAAGACTTGGCAATCTACTTTGGTAAATAGCACACTGAATCCAAAGTCAGCTAATCTAGACACGGAAAGTAAATTGTATCCAAGAGATTCTACAAGCATGACATTTTGAATAGAGCTATCATGAGATATGGCCACCTTACCAAGGCCAAGTACCTTACCCTTGGAGTTGTCTCCAAAAGTCACATACTTGCGTGGACCATCGTTCTTTGCAAGCTCTCGAAACATGTCTTTGTCTCCGGTCATGTGATCGGTGCATCCACTATCAAGAATCCACTCTTTTCCACCGGACATGTAGTCTCTCAGATTTGCCATAAGATTGAGACTCTTCATGACCTTGTCTAGCTCGGTGTCCGAATCGGAGTAATCATCATCATGCTCATGCTCATCATCATATTGACCCATAGATTGTTCATCATCAACACCTAGGTCAATTTGATAAGTATTTGCATTAGTTTGGTTAATGGAACAATAATCTTCGGAATGCAATGCAAGAGCATTTGTAATGATAATATTGATAAGACCGGGATCACCCTTCTTTTTCATAAGATCACGAAGCTCAAAAAAGCATTTATCAAAGTTGGGATCATTGGGGTGCAACTTATCAAATTCAATAGTCTTGTGTAGAATTTCATCAAGACTTCTCAAAGAGTAGTCCGGATAAAGTTCTTCCAAGAATTTCCACATAGCATAGGCACACTCAAAGTTTGTAACAAGATTAAGCAAGTCATCAGGTAACCCTCTAATGATAAGATTTACAGTTCTAAGGTTACGAAGCAAATCAAGCTCTTCATCCATGGTAGGGTGCAAGGGATCAAATGGAGGCACATATGGGGTCTCAACATATTTGCACAAATTGTACATTTTAAAGATGCTAAGCATTTCAACCCTCCAAGAGTTATAGAACCTTCCATTAAGAACAGGCACTCTATGGCTAACACTCCCATCCGTAGACACGTCCATCTTCCTCCAATGGTGTGTAAACCAAAGCAATGGAGACCAAAGCTCTGATACCAATTGTAGGATCGAAGAAGTAGGTCTAGAGGGGGGGGGGTGATTAGACTACTTGACAAGATAAAAAAATCTGCCTTTTGGGTGTGCAAAGTTTTAGGCAGTTTTGCAATTAAGATCAAGTCAAGTAACACACTACACATGCAATTCTAGAGTATGGGCAGCGGAAAGTAAATTGCATATATAGTAAAGAGAGGTGGAGAAGATCAAACGCAGTTTGGTGACACGGAGATTTTTGTCGTGGTTCCGATAGGTGGTGCTATCGTACATCCACGTTGATGGAGACTTCAACCCACGGAGGGTAACGGCTGCGCGAGTCCACGGAGGGCTCCACCCACGAAGGGTCCACGAAGAAGCAACCTTGTCTATTCCATCATGGCCTACGCCCACGGAGGACTAGCCTTACTCGGGGTAGATCTTCACGAAGTAGGCGATCTCCTTGCCCTTACAAACATCTTGGTTCAACTCCACATCATCAAGACGGAGGCTCCCAAGCGACACCTAACCAATCTAGGAGGCACCACCCCCCAAAAGGTAATAGACGGTGTTGATGATGATGAACTCCTTGCTCTTGTGCTTCAAGTGATAAACTCCCCAACACTCAACTCTCCTCACTGATATGGCTGTGGTGGAAGAAAGATTTGAGTGGAAAGTAAATTGCACATGTAAAAGAGAGGTGGAGAAGATCAAACGCAGTTTGGTGACACGGAGATTTTTGTCGTGGTTCCGATAGGTGGTGCTATCGTACATCCACGTTGATGGAGACTTCAACCCACGGAGGGTAACGGCTGCGCGAGTCCACGGAGGGCTCCACCCACGAAGGGTCCACGAAGAAGCAACCTTGTCTATTCCATCACGGCTTACGCCCACGGAGGACTAGCCTTACTCGGGGTAGATCTTCACGAAGTAGGCGATCTCCTTGCCCTTACAAACTTCTTGGTTCAACTCCACATCTCAAAGACGGAGGCTCCCAAGCGACACCTAACCAATCTAGGAGGCACCACCCCCCAAAAGGTAATAGACGGTGTTGATGGTGATGAACTCCTTGCTCTTGTGCTTCAAATGATAATCTCCCCAACACTCAACTCTCCTCACTGATATGGCTGTGGTGGAAGAAAGATTTGAGTGGAAGGCAACTTGGGAAGGCTAGAGATCAAGTTTCATATGGTAGGAATGGAATGGCTTGATCTCAACACAAGGGTAGGTGGTTCACTTCTCAGAAAGTGTATGGTAGAAGTGGTGGTACTTTCTGATGGCTCTCCTCACGAATGAGGAGGGGGTGGAGGGGTATATATAGACTCCACACAAAATCCAACCGTTACACACACATTTGATCAATCTCGGTGAGACCGAAGTTAAAACTCGGTCAGACCGAAAGTTCAAATATAGTGAACATTGGGATTTTCGGTGGGACCGAAAATACCATCTCGGTGAGACCGAAAGTGTATCTGATATGAACGTTGGAGTTTTCGGTGGGACCAAGAAAGAAAACTCGGTTGGACCGATTTGAGAAAGGATAGGAACATGCCAGAATCGGTGTAACCGAAAATGCAATATCGATGAGATCGATTTGGGTCAAGACAGAAGCTTGCCCATTTCGGTGAGACCGATAATACAAACTCGGTTATTCCGAAATGATGTGAAATGGTTACAGAAGGTTGGCAGTTCAGTTTCGGTGAGACCGATCTCAAACTCGGTGTGACCGATTTTTCTAGGGTTTGGAATATGGCAGAGGTGGTTCATCTCGGTGGGACTGAGTTGAAAGAATCGGTTTGTCCGAGATTACTTATGAGTGTGTTTGGTAGTGAAAGGTGCTGATAGTTGAAGGAGCTAGATCACCAAGCACTTGAGCAACCAGATCATCAACACAACTTCATCCCCTTTTAATAGTATTGGCTTTTCCTATGGACTCAATGTGATCTTTGATCACTAAACCAAAAATAGAGTCTTGAGCTTTTGCCAATGCTTGTCTTAGCATTTTGAGGGGTCCACTTCTTCAGTCATCTTGCCATACCAATGTGATTGGATTTCCTGAAACATACTTGATAAAAGCATTAGTCCAACCACAAAGTATGTTGTCATTAATTACCAAAACCACCCGGAGAGCAAATGTGCTTTCAGAACACAAGGACGTTCCTACCCTGACAAAAGTAGTCTTCGCCTGCAAAAGGATCAGGCGATGACGCGGTGGTGGGCTCGACGATGACATCCTCCTTGCCGTCCTTGCGGTCTTCGGTCTCGTTGCACCAATGAGGAAACCTTTGCCCCGCTCCTCGGGAACTTGCGGCTGCGCTGTCCCCCTTGCACCGAAATGGTAATTGTGCCGCTGGCGCAAACTAGCACCCGCTGGCGCGATGCGTCACTGCTGATATCTCTGCCTCTTCCTGAGACAGACTTAGCCTTGGACTCTCCGCCCCTCCGAAGCACCTTGTCGAGGCTGCTCCAGAGGAGGTCTTGACGTCGTTCTCCTCACGAGGCTTGGCCCCCTCGCGAGGGTCTTGGGCAGCTGGTGGATCAGCTGGGCCATATCAGGCCGTAGTAGGAGCGCGTCACGGCCCGCAGACAGGCAAGTCAGGGTACCCTGGTTCCCAGTACGCCGATAGTAGCCCCCGGGCCCAAGGCGCGCGTGGAGTCGGCTTCGGGGCGAAGCCTTAGTCGGGGCCGAAGCGCCACGGGCCCTAAAAGGTTGCGGGCCAGGCCGGCGTGCGATTGTTGGATGGGACATGGTGGCTCCGCTTCCCATGCAGCCTTGGTGATCGTGTGACTTGACAACTCCTTGGCGCGGCCGACAAGGGAGTAATAGCTGCAACACCATTGGCTGGCAGTTGGGCTCCTCCGCCCTATAAATGAGACTAGGGGGGGAGCCCCCAGGCCGTTTTCAAGCCAACGCCGTCTTCTCCTTGCTTGTCCTTCGCTCTCTCTCCTGTCGCAAGATCTTCATGGCGCCGCTGAGGAAGCCATCCGCCGCGGAGAAGGGGAAGACCCCGAAGGATCCAGTCCCATTACCGCCAAAGAGGGGTCGCGGTCGTCCCCGCAAGTATGCCGCTGCGCCCGTAGCGGCTTCTCGAGGAGGCGGGCGTGGCCTTTTGAGCTCCGCCGCGGCCGCCAGTGGGCGGCGCGGAGCATCCTCTAGTGGTGAAGGTGGTCACGGCCGCGGAGGAAGAGGGGGCGCGCAACGGTGCCTGCTGGTCACGCACCCTCCGCGCCCACAGTTCCATTCCTTCGATGTCTCGTCAGAGTTCATGGTGTGGGCGGAGAAGCCTGGTGGCCCGTGGCTCAGGCTTCCCCGCTCGTTTTGCGACGTGCTACCGGCCGGAGGCCTTGGAGGTATATGGTTGTAGGCCGACGGTTGCTGCAGTGGTGCATCCTGGGTGGAGATTGAGGTGGCTCCCTCGGGCGATGTGTTCTTGGAGCGTGGCTGGCAGTCGTTTGCCCGCGCACGCCGGCTGCAGGGGAGGTGTGTGTGCTCCACTTCAGGTATGATGGCATCTCCACGCTGTTCGTCAGGGTCTTCTCGGAGGAAGGTAGGCGCCTTGGGTGCTGTCTCGAGGCTGACGACGAGGAGGACGAAGATGTCCGGAGGAGCGGCTCCTCCTCCGGAGACGACCTCAGTCCTAGGGGCGCCGTGGGACCCCCCTCTGTGGTAGCAGCAGCTCCTCCAGCAGTGGCCGCCGCGACGAACCACCACGCCGCCGAGCTCGGTATGGCGAGGGGAGGGGATCACCGCGCCGCTGCGGCTCCGTGAAGCCAGAGGAACCGGAGGATTCCGACTGAGCGGGAGCGGCTTCTGCTTCTTCTCCTTTCTTTTCCTTCATGTCCTTTCCGCGTCAAAATTTCGAATTGCCTTGAGGAGGCGTGTAATGGGTTGTGATGTATGTAAGAAGCGAGAACTCGCCGTCATGCTTTTGTTGCCTGAATGAAATCACTTAGCTTTCATGCGTCCTGCTGTCCTGAGGCGGAGTCCTCCTGACTCTGGCATCATGAGCTCCATCGGGTCGTGAGGAGGTGGCCGAGTCTGATGGGTTCGTACAGCCCCCAAGCGGGGGTCAATCGCTGAGATCTGTTGAGAGTGCCGAGCGCGGGTTAGAGCGCCAAAGCCTGAGTGGCTCGGTAGTTAGGTTGCACGGACTGAGCAGCCCGGCGCCAGAGCCTGAGCAGGCTTGGTCAGGCGAGGTCACAGGGCCACGGCAGACGAGGGCCGGTGACCGACCGTGCCCCAGCCCCCACGCGCGAGGCGCGTGAAGGAGAGCGAGTGGCATAGCTGAACTTAAAGCCGGTGAGAAAGATCCAAAACACAAAACTCTCAAAAAATGCAAGAAGCGCGAGCAACACAAGAACTTTATAGCATGGGGCAGAGGAAGGGCTGATAGCCAAGGAATTAGAAAAGGCTGACAGCCAAACACCAAGCAAAAAGGAAAAAAAGGTCGCGTCCGACCCCTACACTACGTCTTCTTCCCAGCGCCGAGCTAAGGACTACCACTGGGGCATGGGTGGGAGCCCCGTCAGAGGGCCCGTAGGCAACGCACAGGAGACTCCGAGGCGTGTACAGCCCGAACTCATTATTACGTGAGAGTGTCACGGGCGGAAACCTTCACGGGCACGGAGCCTTGATTATGGATAGAGTCTCCTGAGGTGTTCAATGTTCCAGGAATTTTGGATAGGTATCCCATCCTGTGTCTCCAGGCGCACAACACCAGGCCTAAAGAGACGGGCGATTCTGAACGGGCCCTCCCACATGGGCGAGAGCTTGCATAGCCCCTCACGGGAGAGGACCCGCCTCAGGACCAAGTCACCAACTTCAAGTGTTCTTGTGCGGACGCCGCGGCAGTGATACCGCCGCAGCGCCTGCTGGTAACGCGGCGCCCTGAGGGCAGCCCGGCGGCGGCCCTCCTCGCCAAGCACGAGGTCCATCCGCCAGGCGGCGTCCTGGCATTCCTCATTGAAGGCCAAGACTCGTGGGGAGCGATGCTTGACCTCGTGAGGGAGGACCTCCTCCGCCCCATAAACGAGAAAGAAGGGAGTCTCCCCCATAGGTTTTGTGGCAGTGGTTCGGATTGACCACAACACGGACTGGAGTTCGTCGATCCAGCCCCTGCCGCAAGCCTCGAGCTTCTTCTTGAAGGTGCGCGTCTTGAGGCCACGCAAGACTTCCGCGTTGGCGCGCTCGGCCCGGCCGTTGCTCCTGGGGTGAGCCACCGAAGCATAGCAGATATGTGTTCCAAGGTTAGCACAATATGACCTGAAGAGATTACTTGTGAACTGCGAACCGTTATCCGTGATGATGCGGTTTGGGACCCCGAATCGCCTCACGAGGCCCTGGATGAACTTGACAGCTGACCCGGCTGGGATCACGCGAACATGCTCTACTTCCGCCCACTTGGTGAATTTGTTGACGGCGACGTACAGGAAACGGTAGCCCCATGTTGCCCAAGGAAACGGACCTAGGATGTCCAATCCCCAGACCGCAAAGGGCCAGGAAAGCGGAATCGTCTGGAGGCCTTGCGCTGGCCGGTGGACCTGCCTGGCGTGAAACTGGCACGCCTCGCAGGCTCGCACGAGCTCCGTGGCGTCGCTGAGCGCCGTGGGCCAATAGAAGCCGCTGTGGAAGGCCTTGCCCACGAGGGTGCAGAACGGCGAGTGATGACCACAGTCTCCACCATGGATATCAGCCAGCAGCTCGCGCCCTTGCTTTCTTGAGATGCATTTTAGCGAGACGTCGTTGGGGCGCCTCCTGTAGAGTTCACTGTCTTGGATGCAGTAAGCTAAGGCCTGTCGGACCACGCGCTCTGTGTCTTTTTCTTTGTATGGTAGGGCATCGTGTTGTAGGTACATCTTGAGTTCTTGGGTCCAGCAACCCTCCTCGGGCTCCGCGGCGAGCAACAGGCGGGCTCCGGAAGGTGGGCCTCAGGACGGGTCATCTTCCTAAGGCGCCTCATGCGGCAGCCGCTGAGGGGAGACCGGCTCGGGAGCTGACGGTGCAGCTGACGGCTTGAGCAGCCGCTCCTCGAAGACGACTGGCCTTTGAGGCTCCCGTCTGGAGGCTCGCTTGGCGATATCGTCCGCTTCTTTGTTGGTGCCTCTCGGCGCGTGCTGCACATCTAGCCCTTGGAATCGCTTCTCCATCATGCGCACCTCCTCCAGGTATGCCCCCACGTGCTCATCGTTGGGCTTGTACCCCTTGTTGGAGAAGTCGACAAGGAGTTACGAACCGCCCCTGATGGTGAGACGCCTGACCCCCAGCGCAGCGGCGGCCTTGAGCCCGGTAATCAGGCCCTCGTATACGGCGATGTTGTTGGAGACCTTCTCGCCCTACTGGAAGCAAAGCTGCTCAGTGTAGCACAACTTATCCTGAGTGGGAGACACCAACACGGCGCCAGCCCCCGCGCCGAGGCGCGAGAAGGCACCGTCGAAGTATACTACCCATCCGTCTGGGGCTCGACCACGGTTGCTTTTGAAGTCGGCGACGAAGTGCTCACGAAGTTCTTCCCAGGAGGAGATGGATCCCGCGGGGAGGTTCAAGAGCTAGGAGCGTGCGTCGTCCTTGAGAGCCATGGGGAACCAGTTCGCCATGACCTACTATGTGCCGTTGGACACCTCGATGCTTCGCTCGTAAAGTCGGAGGAACTCCGTGGGGTCGGTGGTGCCGTCGTAGCGCGGAGGCTGGTCCAGCTTGAACTGGCCGGGCCAGACGAGGCGCCGTAGCTCAGGAGCTAGGGCGCGACACCCAGCCACACTCACAATCGCAGGTGCCCCGTGCACCTGCGGTGCTGGTCCTCGAGGCGCCGGTGCCGCCACCTCCTGCGGTGCGCGGTCTGGGCGCTGCGGGTCCAGGGGCCACGAACCCCTGGATGGGGGTGCGGAATTGCCTGGCAGTTCCCCCCGTCATGCGCGTGGGCTCTGCGGCGTTGGCCATGTCGAGGAACCTCGCGCCGGGCCTCCTGGCCGGCGTGGTGGAGTGGAGGTGGAGCCGGGACCCCGCGGCCTTCGTCCTTGGCCGGGGGCGACGGAAGGTGTGAGGAGCGCGTCGGTGCAGGCGCCTCTTCTGCGGTGTTGACGCGCTCGGCGATGCGATGGAGCCATTCGTCGTGGGGGTCACCCGTCGGGCGGTAGACAGACCGGCCCGCGGCGGACCAGCGAGGACGACGCCACGGCGGGCGAAGGTGAAGGCGTTGCCGTGCGGCCATCCCGCGACACGGACGGTGGCAGCGACGATTCCTGCTGCTCGTAGACAGCCCGGTCGGTGGTAGCGTTGACGACCGGTGACTTGGGGCGGAGCGGTGCGCCGTCGGCCATGGGCATCGTCTGAGCGACGTTTGCAGCGCGGCGGGCGGCGCGAGCTCGACGTGTGTCCACCATGGCTGTGGAGCAGGGTCGATGACGACAACACGGCGAGGTCGTCGGAGAGGCGAGATTTCGACACGCCCCCTACCTGGCGCGCCAAATGTCGGATTCAGGGCTCCGCAAAACCCGTTAAGTTCGAACACAGGGGCGTGAACGAAGATCTCTCCCACTCTAGTCTACCTAGCGCCTCGCTGATACGTCCAAAACGTATCTATAATTTCTGCTTGCTCCATGCAACTTTTGGGTGATATTGCTAAGATATTCATACACTTCCATACACTTTTGATCATATTTGGACTAACTTACTAATCCAGTGCACCCCAGTGCCAGTTTCTGTTTTCGGCTGTTTTTGTATTTCAGGTTTTCACGTTACGAGAACTGCCCAGAAAAATCCAGAAAAATTATATAAAAAATCAGCGTTTCGGAAACAACCCTGCGTCCGAAGGGCAGCCGGGGGGGGGGG
>LR738715.1:230272728-230283862 GCA_902687465.1 Secale cereale | reverse complement strand
GGGGGGGGGGGCACCAGGGCTCCAGGCGCCCTGGCGGCGCACCCCCCCTGGGCCGCGCCGGGGGGGCGCCTGGGCCCCCCGAAGCTTCCCCGATGCTCCCCTTTGGCATATATTTAAAGCGTCCTCCGAAACCCTCAGAACGGGAACTCTTTTTGCGATCCCATCTCTGTTCTGCCGCCGCCGCCGCTTCCAAGATCGGGAGCACCAAGAGAACTCTTCCCGGCACCCTGCCGGAGGGGAGGATCACCACCGGGAGCTTCTCCACCACCATGGACGCCTCCCGGATGACTCGTGAGTAGTATCCCTTGGACCATAAGTCCATGACCAGTAGCTATGTGATGTTCTCCTCCCGTTCTTGTGCTTCACTAATTAGTCCTCGTGAGCTGCCCTACATGATCAAGGCACCTATGTAATCCTTATGTTGTTGCTATGTTGAGTTTGCTGGGATCCGATGGATTATGGGATTATGTTCAGATTGATCTTGAGTAATATATTTCATCTACCTCTTTTATATTTATGTTCATAAGTAATTCTTGCATGTTCTCCGTTGTTATTTATTGCTTTGGCCAAGTAATACGTAGTGACTCCAAGAGGGAACGTTATGCTCGATTGTGGGTTCATGCCCCTCGATGACTAGCTTGAGTGACAGAAACATGAGTCTAGGGGATGTGCTGTTGCCACAAGGGGGAAAACAACGGTGCTTGTGCCCACGGATGCAAGGATTGTTTACTTTACGCAAAGTTCTTTTAATGCAGTTGTCTGTTGCATTGAGTTTACACTATGGGTGGGACTCGCAACTTAATACCAGCGAGATGTTCTGGATAGATATCCCAAGGTGGATGATTAGTAGTAGATATTGATGGATTTCGGTCTACTTATTTTGGCGTACCGCCCATGCTTTGAACCTCAACCTTTCTGCAATGTAATCAACATTGGTTTGCGTTCGTGGTCCTGTCAATTGCCCAGCTGTAATTTGTTTACCTCACATAGCTGTTTTATCGTCTTTTGGGAGAGAGACATCACTAGTGAACATCAGGAGACTCCGGTCCATATTACCATCATTGATCACACCCGCTATTTACTTTTCGTTATTTACTTACTATTGCAAAACACTATCTATCACTACTATCATTTGCTTTTAACCCTTTGTGAACTACAAGGCCGGAGGGATTGACAACCTCTCTGTACTCGTTGGGAGCAAAGTTATTTGTATCTGTGTGCAGGTCCACGTTGATTGCTAATTGCGCCGTTAGCAGTTGACTCCTACTTGTTGAACCTAGGAGTCTCTGGGGATTCGATCCTTGGCATCTTTGCTAAGGGAAAACACTTCTACATACTGCATCTTACACCTTCCACTTGGGGTAACCAATGAGGGGTTCGAGGCCCATCAAGGAGTATTTTCTGGCGTCGTTGCCGGGGACTCCACTCTTCAGGATAGGGGAGTTGCACGCTATCTTTTACCTTTGCTTTTTAGTCTTGTTAGTTTACCTTTCAGTTTTCTCTATGTCTTTTCACCAGTTATGCTTATGGACAACCTTGTTATTGGATCGTTGCTTGCGGGAAGACGCCCCACACCTGTGGTGGTTGCTCCTCCCCCTACTGAAATTGTGCCCTATGAAATACCAGCTGGTATTATCAATTATATCTTGGCTAATCGTTATGCAGGAGACAGACATCCCGGTGAACACTTGCTATATCTGTCACAATTATGTTCATTATTTAAGCTTGCAGGTGCATCAAGGGAGTTTGTCATGAGGAAATTGTTCGCCATATCACTTATAGATAAGGCTTCAGATTGGTATAAGCTTCTCGATAACTCGCACTTGCTTGATTGGCAAGAGCTTATGTCTCTCTTTTATACTAAGTTTTATCCTCTTCATGATGCTTATGTGGAGAGTAAGAGTACCTTTTTGCATGTGGATCATGGTAACAATGCTTTATGTGATGCTTATATTGTTGAGTTTATTCGTGATCCCACTGAAAATTATTATGAGAAGGGAACATATGCTTATAGATATTTCAATAGTATCAAGTTCCCTTTCTCTATGCTGAAGGTTTTGAAGTTGCACTTGTTTTGTCTTCCTATGCTTATTGCTTTGTGCTTCAATGAATTATTCTATTGCAATATTCCTATGCATAGGAAGCATGTTAGGCTTAAATGTGTTTGGTATTTGCTTCTTGATGCTCTCTTTTGTTCTTCAACTCTTATTCCTACGAGAGCATCAATAAAGTCTTATGCCTAGCTTAAAGGCATAAAAGAAAGCGCTTTTGGGGGGCAGCCCACATGAATATTTTTTTTGCTTTTGTTGTGTCTTGATGTTGTTTACTGCTGTAGCATCATCATTGTATCTTTGCTTTTCATATTTGTGCCAAGTATAGCCTCTGATTGCTAGAAAGTTCAAAAGTTGTGAGGTGCTGTCCAGGAAACAGATTCTGTCCTTGGATAGAAAAATTCGTATAAAATCACCAGATCATCTTTTTCGTCTGAATTTTTTCGACAGCGTTCTCTATATAATTTTCTTTCGTGCTTCTGTTCTGAGTTTTTTGATTTGAGTTGCAGAAGTATCCCGAACAGATCAATTACTACCTGCTGTTCTGTTTTTCACAGATTCTGTCCTGTTTTGCCTTTCCTTCATTTTGCAAATCAAGAGCTTGCTTTTTCTTTGCAAAAACCTTTTGGCAATCTTGAGAAACAGTAGAACTTCAAGAATATCTTTATTTCCAGCAAGGTATGATTATTTTATTAAGGGTACTAACCTCACTAATCAGATTATGATGAGTTATGTATGAAGGGAGTTTTCAATTGTGCGAGGGAAGATGATAAAAAGATTCAGGAGTGTCAAGCGCTCAAGCTTGGGGATGCCCCCATGCACCCCCAAGAAAAATTCAAGGAGACTCAAGCGTCTAAGCTTGGCGATGCCCCCGTGCATCCCCTTCTCCATCAATATTATCAGTTCGTCTTTCGTTTCGCTATATTTTTATCACTTCATGTGTTATGTGCTATACTTGGAGCGTCTTGCTTTTAGTTTTCTTTTTAGTTTTTCATAACAAGTCGGAACTCAGCATTCCTTTATGTGGGAGAGAAACACGCTCCACTTCTACCTAGAACATAACATAGAATTTTCATATCTATCTTTGCTGTGTGTGTTCTTTGTCTTTTAATAGCTACTATCATGCTCTGCTCTTAGTATTCATGCTTATCTTTTCAAAGAGATTTTGTTTAGTTGGTTGCTTGAACTCTCTTTAATTATCATGCTCACCTTATTTAGAGAGTTTGCTTCCGTTGCATTGGTTAATATGTCTATGATAAAGATGCTACTTGCATGATGGCGCTTAGTAGTTCAGGTTTTCTTATGGTTAATCTCAAATAGCTGGGAGGTTCCCAATGTGTTATTGGAGTACCAACTTGATTTGTCTGCCTATGATGTGGTATGGTTTAGTAATATCTTCCTTCGAGAATTTATTTTGATTGACTTGGCGTATGCTCACGCATATTTAAGACTGTAAAGAAAGTCTGTCAAGCCATGATGATCTTTTATTTCTGAGTAGCGATATAACTACCATGCCTGATTCAATGTTGCTTTGTCGCTCTGCATGATTATGACCGTCATTGCTCTCTTAGTTGGTCGCTCCCAGTCTTTTGCTAACCTCCACCTGTACTAAGCAGACTAACCTTGCAATACATAGCTCATGGGAAAGTAGCTTAAAAACTACTGTGGTAAAGAATATGTTGCCTATGTATCTTATTTCTTATAAGTTGCTTGCTGAGCGGTAACCATGTTTCTGGGGACGCCATCAACTGTCACACTTTTGTTGAATATCATGTGAGTTGCTATGCATGTTCGTCTTGTCTGAAGTAAGGGTGATTTGCCGTGGGTTGAATGAATATGCATATTGTTAGAGAAGAACATTGGGCCGCCAACCAAAGCCATGCATCATGGTGGAAGTTTTAGGTTGGACTTAATCCTCAATCTCTTATGAGAATATGCTTATGCATTAAAGAGGAGTCCATCATCTATTTTCTATGTTGTCCCGGTATGGATGTCCTCAAGTTGAGATCTATCAAAAACGAGAAATCAAATGCGATTTATCTCCTTGGACCTTTGTACAGGTGGCATAGAGGTACCCCTTTGTGACACTTGGCTGAAACATATGTAATGCAATGATAACCCATGGAAATCCGAGCTAATTAGGACAAGGTGCGAGCACTATTGGTATTTGATGCATGAGGCTTGCAACTTATAGAATGTCTTATGCATGACACATATGAAGTACTACTACCGTTGACAAAATTGCTTCCATGTTTTCAAAATAAAAAGCTCTAACATATAACCATTCTTTTCTTTAAGCACCAACTACTGAGAGCATGATTGTCATTCTGAGTGTAATGTGCATTGTCCCAAAGTAGCATTGTCTTTTGCATGATTGTGATATCGTTTATTTTGAAATCATTGTATCTAGTCATCACTTAAACCTTGAAGGTGCCCCTGCATTTATGTTTTGCTTCACTAAAGGGGGCAAGCTAGATATCACTTTGTCATGTTTGCACATCATGTTCATTGCAAATCTTTTTGATGTTTCAGTTTCATGTTGTAAAACTTTCAGTCATTTGTGATTTTCTCTTGAGGCAACTTAATTACTATAGAATCATTGTCTCAGTAAGCTTTTGTCATATGACTATGAATAAGTCCTATATGGTTAATAGCATGTCACCACAGAAATTATTCTTGTTATCATTTACCTACTCAAGGACGAGCATGAATTAAGCTTGGGGATGTTGATATGTCCAAAACGTATCTATAATTTCTGCTTGCTCCATGCCACTTTTGGGTGATATTGCTAAGATATTCATACACTTCCATACACTTTTGATCATATTTGTACTAACTTACTAATCCAGTGCACCCCAGTGCCAGTTTCTGTTTTCGGCTGTTTTTGTATTTCAGGTTTTCACGTTACGAGAACTGCCCAGAAAAATCCAGAAAAATTATATAAAAAATCAGCGTTTCAGAAACAACCCTGCGTCCGAAGGGCAGCCGGGGGGTGGGGGGCACCAGGGCTCCAGGCGCCCTGGCGGCGCGCCCCCCTGGGCCGCGCCGGGGGGGGGGGGGCGCCTGGGCCCCCCGAAGCTCCCCTTTGGCATATATTTAAAGCGTCCTCTGAAACCCTCAGAACGGGAACTCTTTTCGCGATCCCATCTCTGTTCCGCCGCCGCCGCCGCTTCCAAGATCGGGAGCACCAGGAGAACTCTTCCCGGCACCCTGCCGGAGGGGAGGATCACCACCGGGAGCTTCTCCACCACCATGGACGCCTCCCGGATGAATCGTGAGTAGTCTCCCTTGGACCATGAGTCCATGACCAGTAGCTATGTGATGTTCTCCTCCCGTTCTTGTGCTTCACTAATTAGTCCTCGTGAGCTGCCCTACATGATCGAGGCACCTATGTAATCCTTATGCTGTTGCTATGTTGAGTTTGCTGGGATCCGATGGATTATGGGATTATGTTCAGATTGATCTTGAGTAATATATTTGATCTACCTCTTTTATATTTATGTTCATAAGTAATTCTTGCATGTTCTCCGTTGTTATTTATTGCTTTGGCCAAGTAATACGTAGTGACTCCAAGAGGGAACGTTATGCTCGATTGTGGGTTAATGCCCCTCGATGACTAGCTTGAGTGACAGAAACATGAGTCTAGGGGATGTGCTGTTGCCACAAGGGGGAAAACAACGGTGCTTGTGCCCGCGGGTGCAAGGATTGTTTACTATACGCAAAGTTCTTTTAATGCAGTTGTCTGTTGCATTGAGTTTACACTATGGGTGGGACTCGCAACTTAATACCAGCGATATGTTCTGGATAGATATCTCAAGGTGGATGATTAGTAGTAGATATTGATGGATTTCGGTCTACTTATTTTGGCGTACCGCCCATGCTTTGAACCTCAACCTTTCTGCAATGTAATCAGCATTGGTTTGCGTTCGTGGTCCTGTCAATTGCCCAGCTGTAATTTGTTTACCTCACATAGCTATTTTATCGTCTTTTGGGAGAGAGACATCACTAGTGAACATCATGAGACTCCGGTCCATATTACCATCATTGATCACACCCGCTATTTACTTTTCGTTATTTACTTACTATTGCAAAACACTATCTATCACTACTATCATTTGCTTTTAACCCTTTGTGAACTACAAGGCCGGAGGGATTGACAACCTCTCTGTACTCGTTGGGAGCAAAGTTATTTGTATCTGTGTGCATGTCCACGTTGATTGCTAATTGCGCCGTTAGCAGTTGACACCTACTTGTTGAACCTAGGAGTCTCAGGGGATTTGATCCTTGGCATCTTTGCTAAGGGAAAACACTTCTACATACTGCATCTTACACCTTCCACTTGGGGTAACCAACGAGGGGTTCGAGGCCCATCACTCGCTCTCGTCGCGGTGGAAGGATTCAAGCAAACAACGAACAAAGCACACAAGAGTTTATTGAGGTTCGGGCCACCGCGTGGTGTAAGACCCTACTTCCTGCTTTGGTGGATTAGCCTCGGGCGAGCCGGGATACAAGCTAGTACAGGGGTTCCTGGGCTCAGGAGGTGAGCTGAGGAGGGTCCGGAGGCTAGTGTTCTTGCTCCTTGTATGGTGGCAGAGTGTCCCCGTCCGTTTGCAGTGGGAGTCCTAGCTACTTATTTAGGCGGCCATGGTCCTCTTCCCCCGAAATGTTTAGGCGGGAAGGGATCCCACAACGGCCATTTTTGAGCGGGAACACAAGGACGTTCCTACCCTGACAAAAGTAGTCTTCGCCTGCAAAAGGATTAGGCGATGACGCGCTGGTGGGCTCGATGATGACATCCTCCTTGCCGTCCTTGCGGTCTTCCCTTGACACCGCAAGTCGGCTTGAAGGTCAATTTATTCGAAGGCGACAGTGCTCGGGCATCTTGAAGCACTTGCGGAGTTGTGAGACGTGGAACACGTCGTGCACGTTGGAGAAGTTTGGAGGAAGCTCAAGTTGGTAGGCGAGGTCGCCTCTTTTCCCAACAATCTTGAAAGGGCCCACGTATCTTGGAGCTAACTTTCCCTTGACACCGAACCTCTAAGTACCCTTCATAGGAGAAACACTGAGATGCACATGGTCTCCAATGTCGAAAGCCAAGTCATGATGCTTGCCATCACAGTAGCTCTTTTGGCGCGATTGCGCGGCCTTGAGATTTTCACGTATGACTTTGCACATTTCTTTGGCCTCTGAGATCAAATCATTGCCAAGGAGTTGACGTTCACCAGACTCGGACCAGTTGAGAGGGGTACGACACTTTCTGCCATAGAGAATTTCAAATGGTGCTTTGCCTGAACTTGCTTAGAAGTTGTTGTTGTAGGAGAACTCGGCAAATGGAAGACAATCTTCCCATTTCATACCGAAGGAGATTACACATGCCCTAAGCATATCTTCAAGAATCTGGTTCACTCTTTTGACTTGACCACTTGTCTGAGGATGGAAAGTTGTGCTGAAGCGAATCTTGGTACCCATAGCTGAATGGAAGGAATCCCATAATTTGGAAGTGAACAAGCTTCCACGATATGAGGAGATTACTTGAGGGATACCATGCAAAGAGACAATTCTGGAGGTGCACAGCTCTGCCAGTTGGGCTGCGTTGATGGATTGCTTGACTGGATGAAAATGAGCCACTTTTGTGAGCTTATCAATAACCACAAAGATAGTGTCGTTCCCTCGCTTGGACTTGGGGAAGCTGGTGACGAAATCCATCTCAATGTGATTGAATTTACACTCGGGAATAGGCAAAGGTTGGAGAAGTCCAGCTAGACGTTGATGTTTTGCTTTGACTCTATGGCACACATCACATTCGTTCACGAATTGAGCAATTTCTCTTTTGATGCGAGTCCACCAATAGGATTGCTTGAGGTCATGATACATCTTGGAGCTACCTAGATGTATCGAGAGAAGGGAATTATGAGCCTCGTTCATTATGACCTTCTGTAGGTCACCTTTTGGAACCACAATCTGGTCCTCAAAGAATAAGGTGTCCTTGTCATATATGCGGTAGCACTTGTACTTTGGAGTACCTTTGGCAATACCATGCTTCACTTTTTTCACCATAGCATCAAGAAGTTGAGCTTCACGGATTTGATCTTCCAAGGTAGGAGCAACTTGAAGGTTGGCAAGAAATCCTTGCGGGACAACTTGAAGGTTGAGTTTCTGGAAAGCTTCACAAAGATCTGGTTGGAAGGGTTTGAGGATGAGACTGTTGCAATAAGCATTTCTGCTCAAGACGTCTGCAATCACGTTGGCCTTTCCAGGAGTGTACTCAATGCTTGGGTTGTACTCTTAAATCATCTCGACCCAACAAGTCTGACGGAGGTTGAGGTTTGGTTGTGTGAAGATATACTTCAGGCTCTTGTGATCGGTGAAGATGTCAACCTGTCTGCCCAACAAGAGGTGTCTCCACGTGATCAAGGCGTGGAAAACCACCGCCAACTCAAGATCGTGAGTGGGGTAGTTCTTCTCGTTTGGCTTGAGCTGCCGAGAAGTGTAGGCCACTATCTTCTTCTCTTGCATAAGGACACCACCCAAACCTTGCAAAGATGCATCACAAAACACTTGGTATGGTTTGGATTCATCAGGAGGAGTCAGAATTGGAGCTGAGACAAGCTTCTCTTTGAGTGTACTGAATGCCACATCACACTCAGGAGTCCTAAAATACTTGACATTCTTTTGCAACAAGTTGGACAGAGGCTTGACAATCTTGGAGAAGTTCTCAATGAACCTTATGCAATAGCTTGCAAGCCTGAGGAAGCTTCGGAGTTGCTTGACGTTTTGAGGAGGTTCCCACTTAACAATAGCTTCAACCTTCTCTGGGTTAACTGAAATGCCCTTGACAGAGATAATGTGACCCAGATAGAGAACTTCATCAAGCCAGAATTCGCACTTTGAGAATTTCGCATAAAAGCGGTGCTCTTTGAGCCTGTCAAGAACCAAATGGAGGTGCTTGGCGTGGTCTTCTTTTGTCTTGGAGAATACCGAAATATCATCAAGATAGACGAGGACGAACTCATTGGTGTATGGGTTGAATATGAAATGCATCATCTGAGAGAAGGCGGGAGGTGCATTTGCAAGCCCGAAGGACATGACTGTGTACTCATAGGAGCCATAACATGTCCTGAATGCGGTCTTGGGCATATCTTGCTCACGGATACGAATTTGATGGTAGCTCATTCGGAGATCAAGCTTCAAGAAAACCTTGGCTCCTTTGAGCTGCTTGAACAGTTCATTGATATTGGGGAGAGGGTACTTATTCTTAATTGTCTTCTAGTTCAATGGACGGTAATCGACACACAATCGTTCCATACCATCCTTCTTCTTGACAAAAAGAACACCACAACCCAAATGAGAAGAACTTGGTCTGATCATACCCAAGCGTTCTTGCTCATCGAGTTGCTTCTTCAACTCCTTCAACTCTTTAGGAGATAGCTTGTACGGACGCCGACAGGCTGGCTCCGTACCAGGTTCAAGTTCAATGACGAATTCAACTAGACGGTTGGGAGGCATCCCTGGCAATTCTTCAGGAAATACATCTTCATATTCACAAACCACCGGAATCTGGGATATGGCATTAATCTCGCCCTTGTCATTGAGAGAGAACAGCATGATTGTGTTATCTCGAGCTATGAAGATAATCACGTCTTCGGAAGGATGAGTTAGATTGACCTCCTTGTCTGCACAATCAAGAAGAGCATCATGTTTGGAGAGCCAATCCATTCCAAGAATGAGATCAATGTCCGAATTGCCGAGAACAACTGGGGAAGCTAGAAATTTATAATCGCCCATCTTGATGGAAACATCCGGAACCATCATACTAGAGCTCAATCGCTTAGCCGGAGAAACCACACTCAATGCCCTTGGTAATGCCTCGGTGTGAAAATTGTGGACCGATGAAAGAGGGAATGACATGAACGAATGCGATGCACCTGAATCAATTAACACTTTTGCAGGAAAAGAGTTAACTGAAAGAGTACCCATGATCACTTGGGAGGACTCTTCTGCTTGAGCTGAGTTCATCAGGTTTACTCTTGCATACTTGGGATTGTGCTTGACAATAGCATTGCTTGACGGCTTGATAGGAGGAGGAGGCGGAAGGTGCCTATGGGGTGCTCTTGTTAGCATAGTGACCTTTCTGACCATACTTGTTGCAAGTAACCTCAGAGAGTGGCCGATGATAAGGACCGCTTGGTCGTGTAGCTTGGAACTGAGACTTGTTGTGGTTGCTTGGGTTGGGTGGGTGGGAAGATCCACGACCACCTGAGTGCTTGTTCTGACTTGGAGGACGGAACACTGGAGGTGGCGGAAGCCAGAACTTCTGCTGCTTAGCAACCACTTGTGAGGAGGAAGAGGAGCTGACCGCATCTCTGATTATTTTCTTTGAAGCCTCACACTTGAGCTGGGCAGCTTCTTGATTGAGAGCCATGTTGTAGAATTGATCAAATTCGGCTGGCTCGAAGAGAGTGAGAGCAAGCTAGAGTTCATCTTTTAGACCACCTCGGAATTGGTAGATCTTGCTCTTTGCATCGGGAATGTCTTGCTTAGCATAACAGGCCAGATTCCGGAACTTGACATTGTATTGGTAGACAGACATGTTGCCTTGCTTGAGGTTGCGGAATTGCTCCCGCATGCCTTCAATGACACTGGTAGGGATGTGGTGAGAATGAAAATCAAGGCAGAAGTCAGTCCAAGAGATCTCACGGCCCGCTCTGGAGTCTTTGTACTGTTGCCACCAATCTGCAGCCTGGTCTTTCAGCTGAAAGGATGCGAACTTGACATAGTCCACTGGGTTGAAATTACTACATGATACATCTCCAATGTATCTACTTTGCCAAACACTTTTGCCCTTGTTTTTGACTCTAACTTGCATGATTTGAATGGAACTAACCCGGACTGACGCTGTTTTCAGCAGAACTGCCATGGTGTTGTTTTTGTGGAGAAATAAAAATTTCTCGGAATCGCCTGAAAATCAACGGAGAATTATTTCAGAAAATATAAAAATTATCTGCAAGAAGATCTGCACCGAGGGGCCCACACCCTGTCCTCGAGGGTGGGGGGCGCGCCCCCCTTCCCAAGGCGCGCCCCCT
>LR738715.1:230237745-230267825 GCA_902687465.1 Secale cereale | reverse complement strand
CCTTTCACCCATGCTCTTCTTCTTCCTCCCAAAAAAATCCCCAACCATCTCAAACTCGAGTTCTACCTCATTTTGCTGCCATTTTCGATCTCCTTGCTCAAAGCACCGTTCACCAAACTGTTTGGGGAGATTGTTCCTTGGTATGTGACTCCTCCGTAGGTCCAATTAGTTTTTGTTCTAGTGCTTTATTTTTTGCAAATTTGTGCTGCTGTGGTGACCTTGTTCTTGAGCTTGCATGTCAAATTTTCTTGGTCCCAAGTAGTTCTAATGCATGATATAGCCTCTAGGCACTTGTAGGAGTTGTTGCTATCAATCTTGTTGAGTTTGGTTAACTTTTATTGTGAGTTACTAAAAATTTCAGAAATTTTCAGAAAAGGAAAATGTTAAAAAGATTATTGAGGGGCTCTTCCAGTAAGAGCTCAGAGGAGAAGAAGAAGAAGAAAATAAAAAGCCCAAGTATCATCTTCCTCGCATGGCGGAAGTTCGACCGTGCGAATGGCCTTGTAATGATTTCATGATGTCCGCCGGTATTTACGAAGACTTTTATTGGATGGCGAATAATACAGGCCTCATTGACTTCCTCAATGACCAAAAAGAACAGTATCTCTTACTCACAAATATTTTTACGCAAAGCTTTCATTTTCATTCTAGGAAAACACCACCTACGGTGGAGTTTCGCTTATATGATGTGAGTAAGGAGATATCACTTTTAGATTTTTGCGAAATATGCAAAGTACCCTTTGGAGGTAGACTTGATAAACCACGTCATGAAGACGTCAAAGGGTTTATTGATATGATAGCTGTAGGTGAAACTAGACAAGTTGCAGGGGCAAGAATAACTAGTATACACTTCCCTGTTCTGTGCTACTTTGCTTTATTTGCTAGTAGAAGTTTAATTGGTCGCGGGAATAGTGGGAACCTTAGTGCCCCTGATATTATCATTTTACGCCATGCTTTGTTTCGTGACACAACTTTTAGCTTGGGCGCCGTCGTTGCCAAACGATTCAGTCTTAACCGCTCAAGAGGGCCCGTCTTTGGAGGCATCTTTGCTTCTCACCTTGCTGAACATTTTAATATACCCATTAGGCATCATCAGAAGGAAGAAAAATTGATTGCCCCTGTTTATCTAGACTACAAGAGCATGGTAGCTCATGACTTTATTGTTAAAGACAAAAATATGCAACTCCATTATAAATTGAGGTTTGATGAAATATACTGTGAAATTATTACCTTGCCTGCACCTTCTTTGTATGATCTATCTACAAGCGTATTCCTCATCACCTCAGATGTCTTCTACAAGTACCAAGGCCAAGCACAAGCTTCAGAGCCTGAGCCTGAACCATTACTTGATCCTTCCTGACAATCTGTTTATCGGTGGGAGCTGGACGAGCTCGCCAACCAGTGGCGCCCAGAGGACACATCTCGGTACACCGGAGGGAGTGGCTTCGATCCGTGGCCATAGACCAACTTAGGCCAAAAGCCTAAGCTTGGGGAGTACGTGTTTCTCACCGACTTTACATTCATGTTCACACTTATTCTAGTTGTCGATGCTCACACTCTTTCACTGTACCATCCATGCTTAGTTTCAATTTCTTTTTCTTAGTCTTTTTCTTGTGTGCTAGAAAAACCCAGAAAAACAAAAAATATTAGTGGTAGCTTCTAGCTAGTTTACTTTCTTTGCCTGTAGTAGTAACTAAAAATGAAAACCCAAAAAGATTTCCCGTTCTTCTTTTTCTTGTTGGAAGCATTCCCATGTAAATAGTTTCTTTTCTTTTCCTTAGGGGTTAAGAGTAGAAGACCATGATTAAAATGCTTAGTGGCTCTCATATGCTTTGTTGTTGATTTAACCATGAGCCATATTACCTTGTCTTCTCTCTTGTATTAAATGCCTGCAGATTCCAGCTTAGTCCAATGCACGTGCACTATTATTATTTTCCACACCGTTCTGTCGTGCGAGTGAAAGGCAATAAGGATGATATATGATGAACTAATTGAGATGAGAAAAGCTGGTATGAACTCGACCTCTCTTGTTTTTGTAAATATGATTGCTCGTCGTTCTTGATTCAGCTTGTTATGAATGAAACATGTTTGCAATGACAATTAGAGATCATAGCTGCTTATGCCATGCTTAATTAGCTGAGAGTCTATGATGGTCTATCTTGCGTGCCAACATGATATTAAAATGGTTGTGATGTGGTATGATGGGTGGTATCCTCCTCTGAACGATTTAAGTGACTTGACTTGGCACATGTTCACGCATGTAGTTGAAACAAATCAACATAGCCTTCACGATATTTATGTTCATGGTGATTTATATCCTACTCATGCTTGCATTCATTGTTGATTAATTTTAATGCATGTTCATGACCGTTGTTGCTCTCTAGCTGGTCGCTTCCCAGTCTCTTTCTAGCCTTCACCTGTACTAAGGGGGAATACTGCTTGTGCATCCACTTCCATAAACCCCAAAGTTGTTCCACATGATTCCACCATACCTTCATATACGCAGTATTTACCTGCCGTTCCAAGTAAATTTTGTATGTGCCAAACTCTAAACCTTCAAATGAAATTCTGTTTTGTATGCTCGAACAGTTCATGTATCAACTAGGGATGTCTATATCTTCCATGCTAGGTGGGTTATTCTCAGGATGAGTGGACTCCGCTCATCATTCACGAGAAAATGGCTGGTAACCGAGATGCCCAGTCCCATGCTCAAAATCATAATAATTAAACAAAACTCCCCCAGGGCTGTTGCTTGTTTGGATGGTAACCCATGGATTCGGCTGGCCGTGGAGTGTGCTTGTTGGTGGTTGGGGGAGTATAAACTTTACCATTCTATTTGGGAACCGCCTATAATGTGCGTAGCATGGGTGGGGGGCGCGCCCCCTTCCCAGGGCGCGCCCCCTGCCTCGAGGGCCCCACGGTGCTCCACCGACGTATCCCCAGGTCCTATATATTCCGTTTCGGGGAGAAAAAATCAGGGAGAAAGAATTATCGTGTTTTACAAGACGGAGCCGCCGCCAAGCCCTAATCTCTCTCGGGAGGGCTGATCTGGAGTCCGTTCGGGGCTCCGGAGAGTGGAGATCATCGCCATCGTCATCATCAACCTTCCTCCATCACCAATTCCATGATGCTCACCGCCGTGTGTGAGTAATTCCATCGTAGGCTTGCTGGACGGTGATGGGTTGGATGGGATCTATCATGTAATCGAGTTAGTTTTGTTAGGGTTTGATCCCTAGTATCCACTATGTTCTGAGATTGATGTTGCTATGACTTTGCTATGCTTAATGCTTGTCACTAGGGCCCGAGTGCCATGATTTCAGATCTGAACCTATTATGTTTTCATGAATATATGTGTGTTCTTGATCCTATCTTGCAAGTCTATAGTCACCTACTATGTGTTATGATCCGACAACCCCGAAGTGACAATAATCGTGACCACTCCCGGTGATGACCATAGTTTGAGGAGTTCATGTATTCACTATGTCTTAATGCTTTGTTCCGGTACTCTATTAAAAGGAGGCATTAATATCCCTTAGTTTCCAATAGGACCCCGCTGCCATGGGAGGGTAGGACAAAAGATGTCATGCAAGTTCTTTTCCATAAGCACGTATGACTATATTCGGAATAGATGCCTACATTGCATTGATGAACTAGAGCTAGTTCTGTGTCACCCTAGGTTATAACTTCTACATGATGAATTGCATCTGACGTAATTTCCCATCACCGATCCAATGCCTACAAGCTTTACCTATATTGCTAGTTGCTTATTTACTTTTTCGTTGCTGCTATCACAAAAACTACAAAAACACTATCTTTAATTTTATTGCTGCTACCGCCACTATCATATTACTTTGCTACTAAACTACCTTGCTGCAGATACTAAGTTTCCAGGTGTGGCTGAATTGACAACTCAGCTGCTAATACTTAAGAGTATTCTTTGGCCCCCCTTGTGTCGAATCAACAAATTTGGGTTTAATACTTTGCCCTCGAAAACTGTTGCGATCCCCTACACTTGTGGGTTATGACTGCACTCGAAATGCTTGTTGATGTCAGTGAGCCAATCCTCGGCATTGAGCGGATCGACACAGTAGCTGAAGGACTTGGGTTGATTTGCAAGGAATTGATTCAGAGTAGCAAAGTGAGGCTGGTTGTTGAAGTTAGCTTGGCCTTGATTCCCTTGATTATTCTAGTTGTTCTGAATAGCTTGAAAATCTTGCATCATCTGAAGCATCATCTGAGTATTGGCGGTGCTGGCTTGCATCACAGCCCACCATGCCTTAGGCGGAGGAGGAGGGGATGGTGGTGGTTCATCATCAACCTCTGGGTTCTGGTTGGGAACTCTTTTAGGTGCCATCCTGGAGATGATGACAACCGTTAGAATCCCAATTGCAAGATAGATAAGCTGAATCAAAGGCTAGACATGTTGCAACATAAATCTTCACACAATCATTCGAACAGAGCAATGAACGAATGAATTTCATAAGCTTAAATGACACATCAACTTGTTGAGAAGCCAAGTGAATGATTGAAGAATAAACCAACAAGGTAACAGATGGAACAAATACATGATAGACCCCAACCTCATATCATGCATCCATTGGAAGATTTCCTAAGAGCTACTTGAATTCCCACCTTTAATTCCCGAAGCTTTCTGGTTATACAATCTGGTGTTGGGGATACAGGGGAAGCACCACATATCACACAACTAATAAGTCCTACATCCAGTTGTATCCATCCGCCAACACATAACCAGGCACCTTCGGAAACCGTTTACCTCAGACCTTCTAAAAGCATCCACTATACTAGCTGTGGCAATACTCCCGAACTATCCCCCCAGTACAGGGTGATGTCGGGGTTATCTCACCACCAGACATGCATAGAAGCGTTTTCGATGTCGGCCACCTCTGGTATTCCAGAACCGCAGCGATACAATTGTGACGACAACACCTCGGAGCTCAACTCCCCGGGACACTGCCACAACCCCTAATGATAGGAGGCACCAAGAACAATGTTCTCATCACAAAGATATCGAAACGATCCCAACAATACCTGCGTGATCCTAAAAAAAATTAGTGGAAAAGAGGGTAGGAAGACAAAACTTCTATGTCACGAGTCCTCACCAGAGCGACGAAGGGGATAAGGAGAAAAAGAATTCCTACTCTCCGATATATATAATCCTAAGACTCAATTTTTTTAAATTCTAGGCTCAACATCGGCAGCGGTTCGATCAAGCAGGGGATCCTAGGTCGGGGAAGGCTGTGATTACCAACTTGTAACGCCCAAGATGCGACTATATCTCCTACGTGTCGAAGTAGGACTTAGAGGCATAATCGCATTTTGGTATGATCGCAAGAAGGTTATCTTCACACATTTGGGAAGCAAAATTCCCTATCTTCCGCCCCCAGTTCAAACTGGGCATAGTTTCGCACGGAATCCTCTGTTAGGGTGAGAGATTGTAGTAAGTACATCGCCTCGTTTAAAAGCGAGTGTTGGATATATGTTCGGAAATCTGCGGGACCAGGCTCGGTGAAAACTGCTCCATTGTGCCCGGAGAGTGCGGATCCCGAAAGTCCGAAGCTTGTAATTGGAGACGAGTCCGGTGTTCCAGCGGTGGGGGGAGTCCCGCTCAATCCTGGGTCTGTGAGCGGCTCAAACGCCGCTAAATCTACGGTTTCTGTGGCAGGGTTGATCTTCTCGTCTTCGGACAAAGCGATCTGCTCCAGATCTAAGGCCAGAGCTATCGCAGGCGTTGACCCCTGGACGGGATCCGATGACAGATCTAAGAAGTCTTCATCGTGTAGGCAGGGGGCATCAGCCATGGGTGCGAATCCGTCAAAGATCAAGTCTCTACGGATGTCAGCAACATAGTTCAAGCTTCCAAACACGATCTGATGACCAGGGGCATAGCTGTCAAGCTGCTCGAGGTGGCCTTCTGTGTTGGCACGAAGCACGAAGCTGTCGAACACAAAAAGTTGGCCCGGAAGGAAAATTCCCTCAGTGGTGGCGCCGTCGTTGATGAAGAAGCGAGCCATTAATCCTTCTGTCGACGACACAGTGGAACTCTCAATGAAATCAGCAATGTCGGTGTCAAAACCGGCGGATCTCGGGTAGGGGGTCCCGAACTATGCATATGATGATCGATGGTAATAGGAGACTGGGGACACGATGTTTACCCAGGTTCAGGCCCTCTCGATCGAGGTAATACCCTACTTCCTACTTGATTGATCTTGATGAATATAGGGTTACAAGAGTTGATCTACCTCGAGATCGTAATGGCTAAACCCTAGGAGTCTAGCCTATGCAATTGTGATTGTGTCTCTATGGACTAAACCCTCCGGTTTATATATGCACCGGAGGGACCTAGGGTTGTACATGATCATCTTGCAGAGGAAGGAAAATATGACACCAGGACTCTAAACTTGCTATTTTACACATATGGGAGTCCTATCCCGATACGGGAGATAGTCTTCAACGATAATCTTCACGGCCCACCAGTCCGGCCCATAACGAGTAATCCGGCCACCCGAGGACCCCTTAATTCAGGACTCCCTCACCAGTGCTCAAAGGACGTGGATTTTGATTAAGTGTATTCGGGTTGTAAAGACTATGCTTATGAACCAATATGTATATATTTTTGCGCCTTATATTTTAAGCGACTTTTCCTCCTGTGCGGCTGTTTATTGTTTATATCTGAAAGTTTCCAGTCATTGGCTTCAGCCCCCATGTAGATTCTACAGGGGTGTTCGGCATGACGTGTGATTACGGTTTACCCAACGTCTTGGTCCGTAAAGGAGGTGTCCATGAAGTGAACCACGCAATTAGACTATGCGTCTTTATTTCTTTCACTTAGCCATAGGAGTTTGTATAGGCTATCCAGATTATGGTGCCCACTCTACGCGGCTGGGCGAAGACCAGCCCCTCGTGTAACACGGAGTAGATCGCTAATGATCTGTAGCATAATACTAAGTCACCGAATCGATGACCAGCTCTTGTTTACCATGACAGTCAGTTTTTGGCTTTATCTACTAAGGTACTTGACCAGATGAACTGGAAATACAATCGCAGTAGTTTTCCCTTTACTACCTTAGCCAAACAATGCGGAACGTAAGGTGGTAAGCACAGGAGCCGGGCAACCCAACTATAGAACCAAGACATGATTCGGAGGCGATGCATATAACGCAATATTCGGGATGTCGAACAGTTCCCTATATGTGTTCGTACTTTGAAGTGTGCTGGGCCGCATATAGCCTCCGATGTTAAATCCGGGTTGAAGCACATGTGGCAATCTGAGGTAGGGAGAGAACATAGATGGTAATGTAAAATAAACTACAAACAAATTGAAACCAAACTGCTTCTTTTATACCCTGATTAATACGGCGAGCCATGTGGTTACAGATAATGCCAACAACGTCTTGGACATTTGACATGCCAAAAAATAAAAATAATAAAGGGAAAGGTTTACACAGAGCCTAAGATTACTGATAAAGAAAAAAAGAAAAAAATCCCAATGAAGTTCTGCTGCACGTCTGCGCCGTTCCTCCTTTGTGACACATCCTTAAAGGAGAGGGGTCTGATGGCCTCCTGTGAAAAAGGAAGAGGAAATCTGGAAAAGAATTCCCTGCACAACCATAGATAATGTGGGTTCTTTGATGAACCTGTAATGAAAATATGTTTAGAGTCCGAATAGGGTCGAGCGTACTATGGACTGTTTTTCCGTAGTGTGCCCCCGGCGTTGCCCAAGGTATTTTAAGGACGTAGTTGTGTACCCGAGATACGTATGCCACAACCTTGTAGAGCAGTCGGCGGAGGTGTAGCTGCTAATCAAGCTCAGGTTCATCTGAGATGCCGCATTGAAGTGCGGGACAGACACATTTAGCAGTGTCCCTGGTCTTGACGGCCGATGAATTATTTAGCTTGAATAGGCTACTTTGAACTCTGATTGCGAGAGCCGCAGTATCCTCCTCTGTACGGAGGGATCACTCAATATTCTCATTGACTGTGATGACGCCACGAGGTCTAGGCATTTTAAGCTTGAGGTAAGCATAGTGCGGGACTGCATTAAAGCGGGTGAAGGCAGTTCTTCCGAGCAGTGCATGATAGCCACTGCGGAAGGGAGCGATGTCGAAGATTAACTCTTCAATTCGAAAATTGTCTGGAGAGCTGAATACCACTTCCAGTGTTAATGAGCCCGTGCAGCGGGCCTCTATGTTAGGTATCACTCCTTTAAAGGTAGTGCTGCTATGCTTGATTCTTGATAGGTCTATCCCCTTCTTGCGGACAGTGTCTTGATATATCAAGTTGAGACTACTAACATCGTCCATAAGGACTCGAGTAAGATGGTATCCATCAATTATAGGATCGAGTACTAGGGCCGCCAAACCACCATGATGGATACTGGTTGTGTGATCCCTACGATCGAAGGTGATCGGACAAGCCAGCCATGGGTTGAACTTGGGAGGATGGGCTCTACGGTGTAAACGCCCCTTAGTGCGCGCTTGCGCTCCCTCTTGGGGATATGGGTGGCATAAATCCTATTCACCGTTTTCACCTCAAGGGGAAATTACTTCTGTCCCCCAGTATTCGGTGGGCGAGGATTGTCTTCGTCCTCGCTATGAGGCCCTTTCCCCTTGTGTTCGGCATTTAACTTTCCGGCCTGCTTGAAGACCCAACAATTTCTGTTGGTGTGGTTTGCAGGTTTGTCAGGGGTGCCTTGAATCTGGCAAGGCCTCTCTAATATCTTGTCTAGGCTGGATGGACCATCCCCGTTGCCTTTGAATGGCTTCTTTCGTTAACCGGACCTGGAGCCACTGAATCCGACATTTACTGCCGTGTCGTCTGTTTCTCCGTTATTGTTCCGACGCTTATATTTATTGTGTCATGGCTTGCCATTGCCATCCCTGAGTTCGGAAGTGCCCTGGTCGTTGGTATTGTTGCTTCTACGAGCCAACCAATAGTCTTCACCCACGCAAAAGTGGGTCATAAGTGTAGTAAGGGTTGCCATTGTCTTCAGCTTCTCCTGGCCGAGGTGTCGCGCGAGCCATTCGTCGTGCACGTCGTGTTTAAATGCCGGTAAGGCCTTGGCGTCTGGACAGTCGATGATTTGGTTCTTTTTAGTTAAGAACCGACTCCAAAGCTTTTGGTCTGACTCCCCGAGTTGCTGGATTATGTGACATAAATCATCAGCATCCGGTGGCTGGACATAAGTCCCTACAAGTTAGCCCGAAAAGCATCCTCCAAATCTTCCCATGTTCCAATGGAGTTCTCTCGGAGGTTGTTCAACCAGTGTCGTACTGGACCCTCTAGCTTTAGAGGGAGGTATTTGATGGCATGGAGGTTATCTCTATGAGCCACGTGGATGTGGAGATTAAAGTCTTCAATCCATACGATGGGGTATGTTGTTCCATCATATGCCTCGATGTTTATGGGTTTAAGCCCTTCCGAAAATTGGTGATCCATCACCTCATCGATAAAGCAAAGAGGGTGCATAACACCCCTGTATCGTGCGACATCGTGTCGTAGTTCGGACGGCATCTGTGTCCGATGTTGAATCTGAACTTGATTATATCCGGTATGCTTGGCTTGATAGCCACCACCCGTGTGGGAGCAAGTTCTCTTGACCCGTAGATCGATCTGGCCTGACCGGCTTTATTGCTCAGGTCCTGACGTAGGTCATACTTGTGGCCTTGAGCCGTCGTATCCTTTCCTTTACGGTTGGGATGTGCGGGTTGATATACGACATTGCTAGCCGCTTTGTCCCGTCCACGATGTGGCCGGTCCGGTTGATCGGCCTGATCGTGCTTCGACGGAATTCGCGCAAGTGCCTCGTCGTCAAATTCTGGGAGCAACTTGCGCTTGGGATAGCTCTTTCTTTGGCTCTCACGGCCGTATCTCTCTTCAGCGTCTAGCACTTCATTCCATGTGTCGTTGAGCATATCCTGTTCGGCCTTAATCCGCCACTGCTGCTTTTTCAGGCTCCTTGCTGTGGCAATAAGCCGTTGCTGAAAGCGTTCTTGTTCAAGGGGTTCCTCTGGGACGATGAATTCCTTGTCTCCCAGGCTGACATCCTCTTTGGAGACAGGTAGGTAGTTACTTTCTTCGGAATCATTGTGATCGGTGAGTTGTTCGGGATGGCATTGGCCATCCTCCCGCTCGTCCTGCTTCAACGTTGGCTCTACGGGGTCTTCGGCGTCCTCCGGAGCCTCATTGTCTCCGATGCCGGTATTACATTCCCTTTCTCAACGCGATCGCGAGCGGCGGTGCTGACGCCGGCACTTAGCAGGTTCATCGACGGGATTATCCTCTTCCGGATCTTTGTCGCCATCGCCGTCATTCTCCTGGGGTGTGTCCACCATGTATACGTCACAGGTAGAAGTGGCTGTCCATCGCCCGGTGATGGGCGGGTTTTGACCTAGATCAGCTTCGCCGTCGTGGTCCATGCCATCGTAGTCTTCGGAAGCATAGTCTAGTACATTGGTTAAGTCTTCAATCGTGGCTACCAAGTGGGTGGTGGGTTGGAAGAGAAATTCCCTGATCTCAGCCCCTAGTTTTAACTTGGCATAGTTCGGCGGTGAATCTTTCGTAATGGCGCGAGATTGCAGCAAGTCCAGCGCCTCGTTTAAGAGCGAGAGCTGGACAAGAGTCCAGGGGTCTGCGGAGCCAGGCTCGATGATGACCACTTGGTCGAGCATAAAGAGTGCAGATCCCAAGAGTTTGGAACTCGTAACTGGAAACGAGTCCGGCTTCCCAGTGGTGGGGAGAGTCCCATTTGATTCTGGGTCTGTGAGCGGCACGACCGCCGTTGAGCCTCCAGCTGAAAGTTCGATGGAGGGGGAGAGTCCGGTGGGGTTTATCCTCCCGTCTTCAAACGAAGTGATATGCTTCGGATCTAGGGCCAGAGCGGACACGGGTGCTGACCCCTGGACGGGATCTAATGATAGACCTGAGATGTCTTCATTGTGTAGGCTGGGAGCGACAGCCGAGGGCGCGAATCCTTGATACGTCCAAAATGCATCACTATTTTGTATCATAATTTATCCTTATACATTGATATATTTCACGTTACGGTGATGTTCTTATGTTGTTTTGGTCTATTTTACACAGTTTGCAAACTTTCCGATGCCGAAGCAGCAGACGCAGGATTCAGCAGTAAAAAGTGGACGCTGAGTTGCTGAAGAAGAATACCTCCAAATTACCTGAAAATTGACGGGAGATATTTTTCAGACGGATCACGAAGGCACGCGAAAGGGCAACCAGAGGGGGGCCACAGGGTGCCCAGGCGCCCTGGGGGCGCGCCCCCCCTGGCCGCGCCGGGGGGGGGGCGCCTGGAGCCCCTGGCCCACCTCTGGCCGCCCCCTTTTGCATATATGCTCTCCGTTATCCAAAAACCCTAAGGACGGGAATTTTTACGGAGTTCCGCCGCCGCTCCGTGGCGGAAACCTACAGAGAAGAAAAAGCCATCTCCGGCGGGCATATTCCGCCGGGGAGATCACCTCCCGGAAGGGGAGATCGCCGCCATCATCATCGCCATCGTCACGGGCATCATTGAGATCATCATCAAAATCATCCCCAACACCAGCACCATCTCCATCTTCATCCAAATCTCATCTTACAATCGCAACTTGTGTTGTAACTCGTACTACCTATCCTCTCTACTCCATCGGTGTTGATTACTACTTTGTGGTGAATGCTATTGAGTTTTGTTGGAGAAATATTATTATGTCCAGATTGTTTATCACCTATTTATCCCCACTGATCATGATCTCCTTTATGTCTCGTGAGTAGTTACCTTAGTTCTTGAGGACATGGGGAAAGTCTTGTTGTTAGTAGTCATATGCTGTTGAAGTAATATGTGTTGTTTGATACTTAAGTTGCGTTGTCATTCTACTAGTGGTGTTGTGTGAGTCGAACACCCAACACTTCGCCTTATTAAGGACCTAGGAGAATACATTGTGTATAAAGAATGCTTATGGTGGGTTGCCGGAGTGACAGAAACCTGAACCCCAGTTCGCACGCTTTTGCATAAGGGAATAATGGATCCTCGATCGTATTGCTATGGTTAGGCTTTTGCCTTAAATTCTATCTTGTATTTGCGGATGCTTGCAAGGTGTTTAATCCTAAGAGTGCACTCATCTTAGTCTAGAGAGTGCACTAGCATAGATCCACCCACTCAACACTTATCAACACATAACATAGTATCGATATGAAATATGGTGAAAGCACATGACTACCTCTCCCGTGTGTCCTCAGGAACGCTTTAGTCTTTATAAGTTCAGTTGCTAGGCCTCTCCTTTGCTAAGAAAGGATTGGGCCACTTGTTACTCTCAGTTCCTTTTACATTGCTTGCTTTTACCTTCCTGTTGCCTATATCGAGAAAACCCCTAAAAAGTTATCTTTCAGTGCTTGCAGTAATTTCTTGCTCAGAATCGCTTATCAATACCTTCTGCTCCTCGTTGGGTTCGACACTCTTACTTATCGAAAACGCTGCAATAGATCCCTTACGGTTGTGGGTCATCAAGTACCGTTTTCTGGCGCCGTTGCCGGGGAGCGTAGCGCTATTGGTAAAGTGAAATTGGTAAGGAAGTTTTTATAATTCTGTTTTTGTTTTTGCTATTGCTGCTCTTTGTCCTTATGGATAACCCTGTTATTGGAGCGTTGCTTGCGGGAAGACGCCCCACACCTGTGGTGGTTGATCCTCCCCCTACTGAAATTGTGCCTTATAAAATACCAGCTGGCATTATCGATTATGTTTTGGCTAATCGTTATGCAGGAGACAGACATCCCGATGAACACTTGCTATATCTGTCACAACTAAGTTCATTATTTAAGCTTGCAGGTGTATCGAGGGAGTTTGTCATGAGAAAATTGTTTGACGTATCACTTGTAGATAAAGCTTCGGATTGGTATAGGCTTCTCGATAACTCACACTTGCTTGACTGGCAGGAGCTTATGTCTCTCTTTTATACTAAGTTTTATCCTCTTCATGAAATTCATCGAGACAGGAACTATATCTATAACTTTAGGTCTCGTGACGGAGAAAGCATTGCTCAAGCTTGGGGGAGATTGAAGTCCCTAATGCTCAAATGCCCTATTCATAAGCTTCCCAAGGAAATTATACTTACAAATTTTTATGCCAGGCTTTCTCGTCAGGATAAGGAGATGCTAGATGCCTCCTCTAGTGGGGTATTTCAGAAGAAGAGTGTTGAAGAAAGGTGGGATCTCATTGAAAGGATCCAGAGGAATACCGAAGATTGGGAAATTGATAAAGGTATTGAACCCGCTATAAATTATGAACATGATTATATTGAGAGCTATGTGAAAACTGATTACTTCAATACTTTTTGCTCTAAGATTGGTCTTGATTCCCATCTAGTGATTGATTTCTGTAAGAATATTGCCTCTCACGTTGATTTTTTTAAAAAGAAGAGAGACCAGCACCATGAACCTTTTAAAGAGTCACCTATTGACATTTATGTTGCTGACCCTATTTTGCCTACAGTTATATATGAAAAGCCTCCTTTTCCCGCAAGGATAAAGGAGCACTCTTTTGTGACAGGCATAATAAATAAAAGTGAGAGAAGAGTTGATGAGCCTGAGGACCAGATCAAAGTCGATCCTCAAGTTGCATTGATTAAAGACCTTGCTACTAATGATGTTTTGGATTCCAATATAAATTTTTGTGCTGTTTCCACTAACCTTGTCACAACCAAGAATAAAGGCCCAATTTCAGGTACTCCAGTGGTATCTGTTAAAATAGGAGATCACAATTATTATGGGCTATGCGATTTGGGATGGAGTGCAAGTGTTATCCCCTATTCACTTTATGAAGAGATCATCGGTGAGATTTCCCCTTGTGAACTTGAAGAAGTTGATGTTACCATTCATCTTGCAAACAGAACAACTATCTCTCCTATCGGAATTGTGAGAGACGTTGAAGTCCTATGTGGAAAGGTAAAATACCCTACCGACTTTCTAGTACTTGGTTCAGAGAGGGACAATTTTTGTCCAATTATTTTTGGTAGACCTTTTCTTAGGACTTGTGGAGCTATAATAGATTGCAAGAAAGGTAAAGTTTCTGTTGAATTCGATGGTGAGCCATATGAATTTAATTTTTCTAAGTTCTCTAAGCAGCCTCGTGGTACTGATTTACCTAGTGATGATAAAATTATTGAAAGTATTGCCTCTATTGCTATTCCCCCTAATGATCCTTTACAGCAATACATGGAGGACCACGAGAATGATTTGCATATGCAGGAAAGAAATGAACTAGATGAAATATTCTTGAGGCAACCTGCTATTCTGAAGCACAACCTTCCGGTTGAACCTTTGGGAATTTTATCAAAACCGAAAGAAGATCCGGTGTTCGATCTTAAACCTCTTTCCGATACGCTCAAGTATGCTTATTTAGATGAAAAGAAAGTATATCCTGTTATTATCAATTCTAACCTTTCAGGATATGAAGAAGAGCGATTATTGGAAGTACTTCGTAAACACCGAGGCGCAATTGGCTATACCCTTGATGACCTTAAGGGGATTAGTCCATCTATCTGTCAACATACTATCAACCTTGAGCCTGATGCTAAACCAGTTGTTGATCATCAACGACGGTTGAACCCGAAGATGATGGATGTTGTGAGAACTGAGATTCTCAAGCTTCTGGCCGCAGGTATTATCTACCCTATAGCTGATAGTAAGTGGGTAAGTCCGGTACATTGTGTTCCTAACAAAGGAGGTACAACTGTGGTTCCTAAGATAAAAATGAATTAATACCTTAGAGAATTATTATTGGATATAGAATGTGTATTGATTACAGGAAGTTGAACAAAGCAACCAGGAAGGATCACTACCCGTTGTCGTTCATCGACCAAATGCTTGAAAGGTTATCCAAAAATACCCACTTTTGTTATCTCGATGGTTATTCTGGCTTCTCTCAAATTCATGTTAACACTGCCGATCAAGAGAAGACCACTTTTACTTGTCCCTTTAGTACTTATGCTTACAGGCGTATACCTTTTGGTTTATGTAATGCCCCTGCTACTTTTCAAAGGTGTATGTCTGCTATCTTTCATGGTTTCTGCGGGGATATTATGGAAGTCTTCATGGACGATTTCTCCGTCTATGGAACTTCTTTTGACCATTGTCTTCACAATCTTAATAAAGTTTTGCAGAGATGCGAGGAGACAAATTTGGTACTCAACTGGGAAAAGTGCCACTTCATGGTTAATGAAGGAATTGTTCTTGGTCACAAGATTTCCGAAAGGGGAATTGAAGTGGACAAGGCTAAGATCCAAGCTATTGAGAGGATGCCCTACCCAAGGGACATCAAAGGTATTCGCAGTTTTCTCGGTCATGCAGGTTTTTATAGAAGATTTATTTAAGACTTTTCTAAAACCTCAAGACCCCTCACTAATCTTCTCCAGAAGGACGTTCCTTTTGTATTTGATGAAAATTGTAAGGAAGATTTTGAAGTCCTTAAGGAAGCTTTAATAACCGCTCCTATAGTGCAACCACCTGACTGGAATTTACCTTTTGAGATTATGTGTGATGCTAGTGATTTTGCTGTTGGAGCTATTTTAGGACAAAGAGTTGATAAGAAATTGAATGTTATACATTATGCTAGCAAAACCCTTGATAGTGCTCAAAGGAATTATGCTACTACTGAGAAGGAATTCTTAGCTGTAGTATTTGCTTGTGATAAGTTTAGGCAGTATATTGTTGATTCCAAAGTTATTATTCATACTGATCATGCTGCCATTAAGTATCTTATGACAAAGAAAGATGCCAAGCCAAGGCTTATCAGGTGGGTACTCCTCCTTCAAGAATTTGATTTGCAGATTGTTGATAGGAAAGGAGAAGACAATCCGGTGGCGGACAATCTTTCAAGGATGGAAGATATACCGCATGATCCCATCCCAGTTAACGATAGTTTTCCAGACGAGCAACTTGCCGTTGTAAAAGTACAATCTCTTTCAGATCCTTGGTATGCAGATTATGCTAATTTTATTGTTGCAAAGTATTTGCCTCCAGGTTTAACACTTCAGCAAAGGAAGAAGTTCTTTCATGATTTGAGGCACTACTTCTGGGATGACCCACATCTTTTCAAAGAAGGTCCCGACGGGATCGTGAGGAGATGCATTCCGGAACATGAGCAGAAGGACATTCTCAGACGGTGTCATGATAGTCCCTATGTAGGACATCATGCCGGTGAGAGGACTGCACATAAGGTTCTTCAATCAGGTTTTTATTGGCCTACTCTCTTTAAAGATGCTAGAAATTATGTTTTAGCCTGTGATAAATGTCAGAGAGTTGGTAACATTATTAGAAGGAATGAGATGCCTATGAATTACTCACTAGTGATTGAACCTTTCGATTGTTGGGGTTTTGATTTTATGGGTCCTTTTCCTTCTTCGCACAAGTACACTCACATTTTAGTAGCTATTGATTATGTGACCAAGTGGGTTGAAGCAATCCCCACTGAAAGTGCTGATCACAAGACATCTTTGAAAATGCTTAAAGATGTAATTTTTCCTAGGTTTGGTGTACCAAGGTATCTCATGACTGATGGGGGATCACACTTCACTCACGGAGCTTTTAGAAAAGCTTTGGCCAAATACGATGTTAATCATAGAATTGCTTCACCATATCATCCTCAAACTAGTGGGCAAGTTGAGCTCACCAATAGAGAGATTAAGTTGATCTTGCAGAAGACAGTAAACAGAAATAGAAAGGACTGGTCAAATAAGTTAGGAGATGCTTTGTGGGCATATAGAACTGCTTACAAAAACCCCATGGGCATGTCCCCCTATAAGATGGTGTATGGCAAGGCTTGCCATTTGCCATTAGAGTTAGAGCACAAAGCTTTCTGGGCTGTTAGAGAGCTTAACGCTGACCCAAAACTAGCTGGTGAGAAGCGTCTCATGAACTTGACTTCTCTAGATGAATGGAGAAGTGAAGCTTACGAGAGCGCTAAAATGTTCAAGGAAAAGGTAAAAAAGTGGCATGATAGGAAGATTCTGAAACGTGAATTTAATGTTGGTGATAAAGTTTTGTTGTTCAGATCTCGTTTCAGGTTTTCTCCAGGTAAACTACTTTCCAGGTGGGAAGGGCCATTTCATATTGAAGAAGTTTATCGGTCTGGAGCAATTAAGATTAATAATTTTGAAGGCACCAAACCTCAAGTTGTGAATGGGCAAAGACTTAAACATTACATAGCAGGAGACCCTGTCAATGTTGATGTGAATATAATATACACAACAACCCACGAAGAACATGTTGCAGCCCTGTTTCAGACGCCAGCAGAAGCAGAATAAAGAAAAGGGAATCTTTCAGCTGAATTTAGGTGCCATGGCTTCTCCAAGTTCCCCCAAGGACAAGTTCGTCGTCAACGTCATCAACCCTTACCTCACTGAGGTGAAGAAGCACCCTCAGGTTGTTCGGATGGAGGACGGTGTCCTTCATCAAGAAGATCTGAAGGGACCTATCAAGGAGGGGAGCATCCAGGCCAGGCTGGAAGAAGTGGAGCAAGAAGTCTTCGAGTACAAGAAGATGATCGAGCGTGGTGTTGAAGCTAACTTTAACATCACCAACGAGCTGAAGAACTACTTCCTGAAGGAGATGAAGGAGATGTGGAAAAGCATCACCGCGTCTGAAGAAAGAATTATAGAGCTCCAAGGGCAAATTAATGATCTGCATAACCAGAACTGTGAGTATGAACTAAGGTTTATGCGCATGAGTTTGGGTGCTGAATGCAGGATTCAGGAGACGAGCATCTCATATGAGACTGGAGAACCCCTTCCATGGAAGCGTTTCGCCAAGGACTACGTGATCAACGCCAACAAGCATGATGAGTGAAATCTCCTTGGGTAACGGCATTCCCTTGGCTTGTTCCAAGCTTGGGGGAGTGCCCGGTATCTTTATCTTTACCTTTTGTCTTTTAGAGTCAAGTAGAGTCGTATCATGTCTAGGGAGGTTATTATATGAGATAGGTGTGTGCATTGAGGTCTATCACTCCTTCGGTGAAGAATTGTATCCGTGAGTGTGGAGTCGTCCATGATGGAATATTAATGAGAAGTTTATTGGTTCCTTTTGCTGCACTCGGTATTCTCTTCACGCAATCCACCTTATATGATGATTCTTATGGGGAGTATTGACCTTATGTCAGGTATGGCTGTGAAAACTTTATTTAATCTTGGCAAACATAGCTTTGGTCATAACAATAAGCATGATTTTCTTAAAGTATCAACATAGCCAAAACCTTTATGCTATTATGCTTGAAGTGTTATGCTGACAAGGAAGACAACTTGATGTGTTATGCTTATTTCAATGTTCATGCTTTATATTGCTTTGCATCTTAGTCATCATCAGTTGTCTGCTCTCTCAAAACCTTTGCTAGCCTAACTATGTACTAAGCGGTATTCTGCTTGTGCGTCCATACCCTTAAAACCAATACCTTCCATATGAGTCCACCATACCCACCTACTCGTGGTATTCCACTACCACCTCCTAAAAGTATATAATTTATGTGTTATCCTCAAATGTTCAAAATCTTTTATTTTGTGTCTCTGTTTTAGCTCATGAGGAAGTAATAGCTAATTCATAGTCTTCTTGAATTGGACAAGCTTCTTCCCGGGATTGCGTGTCTAATGTGCAAACCCATAATGCGAGAAGGAACTGGCAAAGAGTGCGCCCGGCTCGAAAGTAATATAACAAACAAACCCTCCTTCACGCTCTGTTCATGAGAAATCAGAAAACTTTGGCAGTGATAAACAAAGGAGAATAAGAGGATGTGATCGTCCTCGTGCGGGAGCCGTTCCTCGAAACTTGTCCAGCTCAAGAAGTAGTTGAGTTATCTATTAGCATTCGTTGACAAATCATGCACCTCTCAAAAACTTGTTTTCATTCTGTTTGATTTGAGGATAGCACATGAGTTTTCCCTACTACCCTAGAACAGGGCCTATCTTTTAATTTTAAGTTGAGTCAGTTATTTCTACTTCCTTCTATTTCTCAAAGAGAGCAGACGTTTGATGTTGATAAGGATTCATTCATATAAAGCCGCATTAAGATTTGTCATATCATATCCTTGTTGACATTATCATTCGATAAGTAAGTTGTTTGTCATGCCCAGCTAAGGCAAATATCTTCCTTTGTGTTAACACTTTCACTTCTTTCCTATTAACATGTTATTTCAAAAAGCTTCAATTGATCTCATCAAAATATAAGAGCAAAAGTTAAATCTATTTGTTGTTCTTTGACCAAAGGACATGTTTGCCATGATATAATGAGTTTCCTTAGCCCTACTTTCGAATATAAGTGTTATCACTCTTTTATAAGGGCTTTATGAATTGAAGATTGCTGTTGAGGATATTTGAGTTGGTGAAGTGATACGTCCAAAACGTATCTATAATTTCTGCTTGCTCCATGCCTCTTTTGGGTGATATTGCTATGATATTTATACACTTCCATACACTTTTGATCATATTTGGACTAACCTATTAACTCAGTGCACCCCAGTGCCAATTTCTGTTTTCGGCTGTTTTTGTATTTCAGGTTTTCACATTACGAGAACTGCCAGGAAAATCCAGAAAAAATATATAAAAAATCAGCGTTCCAGGAGCTACCGTGCGGCCAAAGTACAGCCGGGGGGGACCCACAGGGGCTCCAGGCGGCCTGCCCAGGCGGCCCAACCCTAGGCCGCGTCGGGGGGCCGCCTGGGCCCCCCAGGACTCCCCCGGTGACCCCCTTTGGCATATATTTAAGGTCCGTCGAGAAAACCCTGATTCCAGACCCCTTTTCTCCAGACGCGATTCCGATCTCCGCCGCCATCGCCATCAAGCTTCGGGGGACCAGAATTCCTGCGCCGGCACCCTGCCGGGACGGGGAAGTGCCCCCGGATTCATCTCCATCGACGTTGCTTCCTCCCTCCATGATGCGGGAGTAGTTCCTCCTCGGGGCTGAGGTTCTTACCAGTAGCTATGTGGTCAATTCTCTCTCCCATGATGTGATCTTCGTTGTGATCATAGGCTATGTTAATCTAGGGTGATCCCATGATATTTCCCCTTCCTCTATGTATTGGATTGATGTACTCACTTGTCTTTATCTAGTATAATCCCCGAGACCAAGGTGACAGCGGTCTATTGGACATGGATTAGAAAAGTATTTTCATGAGTGATTTCCTCTCTTGTGTGTTGATTGAAGATTGAGAGTCTCTTGGTGCTTGTCTTTGACTATCCTTTAGATATGTTGTGGGTATTGTGGGACTCTCTTTGGATGGCCGCGGTGACATTGGGAAATCCTTAGATTGAGAACTACGAACTTTGAGGTGTGCTTTTGTAGCCCTACATAATTCTCGTCCTCTCTTGACCACGAAGGAATGACCTCCGAGTGTGTCCCCTTTGCATGTTTTATGGGAAATATCATGTGATTCGATTATGTTAATGTTGTTGGGAGTTGCCACTAGTGAAAGTATGAACCCTAGGCCTTGTTTCCACCATTGCAATACCATTTGTGCTCACGTTTACCACTTGTTTGCTTGCTGCACTTTTTATTACAGAATTATATTACTTTGTTTTGCCATCCATATTACTTGCCATTTAACATCTCTTCGCCGAACTAGTGCACCTATACATCTAACAAGTGTATTAGGTGTGTTGGGGACACAAGAGACTTCTTGTATCTTAGTTGCAGGGTTGATTGAGAGAGACCATCTTTAACCTCTACTTCCCTGAGTTCGATATACCTTAGGTCATCCACCTGAGGGAAATTGCTACTGTCCTACAAACATCTGCGCTTGGAGGCCCAACATAGTCTACAAGAGTAGAAGCGTGTGTAGACATCAAGCTATTTCTGGCGCCGTTGCCGGGGAGGTGAGCGCTTGAAGGTATATCTTTAGATCTTGCAATTAAATCTTTTTGTTTCTTGTTTTTATTTCACTAGTTATGTTTATGGAAAACCGTGTTATTGAATCGTTGCTTGCGGGAAGACGCCCCACACCTGTGGTGGTTGCTCCTCCCCCTACTGAAATTGTGCCCTATAAAATACCAGTTGGTATTATCGATTATGTTTTGGCTAATCGTTATGCAGGAGACAAACATCCCGGTGAACACTTGCTATATCTGTCACAACTATGTTCATTATTTAAGCTTGCAGGTGTATCAAGGGAGTTTGTCATGAGGAAATTATTTGCCTTGTCACTGAAAGGAAAAGCATTGGAATGGTATAGGCTACTAGATGACTCTCACCTGCTGGAGTGGGAAGAGATCCAGTCTCTCTTTTACTCCACGTTTTATCCTCTTCATGAAGTCCATGAGAATAGGAATTATGTTTATAATTTTTATCCTCATGACGGAGAGAGCATAGCTCAAGCTTGGGGGAGACTGAAAACGTTAATGCTAAAATGTCCTAACCATGGGCTCCCCAAAGATATTATTATTACTAACTTCTATGGATAAAGATTTGCTCGATGCTTCCTCTATCGGTTCTTTCACAAACAAAAAGATTGATGCTAAATGGGAACTCCTTGAAAGAATTCAACGCAACACTGAAGATTGGGAGATCGACAAAGGTAAAGAGTCAGGTATAATTTATGAGTATGATTGAATTAAGTCCTTTGTTGAAACTACAAGTTTTAATAAGTTTAGTGCTAAGTTTGGGCTTGATTCTCAACTCCATGTTGATTTCCTCAAATCTTTTGCTTCACATCTTAATATGCCTAAGGAGGATTGGATCAAGTATCATAAACCTTTTAAAGAGACTTGCAAAGAAAATGAAATTGTTCATGATGATTGCAACATGCATGATCCAATTCCTAAAAATGAAGTTTTATATAAGCATGTTAATTTTTGTGGAGTGGATAGACCTTGTGAAAGGCCTATGATTGAAGAGGAGAAGTATTGTAAGCAACATAAGCATGAAAGAACAATCACTTGGGTCAGAGATTTAAATGAAATTGCTAGAGAATTGTGTGACCTTTATCCTTTTACTTGTGAACTTTGCCGTATAGAGGGTCACTTTAATTTTCAATGCATGAACTTTCAAAACATAACTGTTAACCGGTTGTGTGATAACATGATCACCTCTGATCTTTATGATGAGCTTATGTTATTTTTGATGTGTGAAGAGTTATCAGAAAATACTTCTTAGCTGGATGATGATACCATAGGAATAAAAAACACTTTGCAAAATTGCCATCTCTATTGTGTTGTTAATTGCCATGAAAATGATTACATAAGTAAGATTAGAAAGGAGGGAACTTTACCAAAGTATAAAAATGTCTCTTATATTTCTGCTAATAAAAAGGAGAGTTTCTCCCAAGTTTCCCCTATTGTTTCTAATGATAAACCAGGATATGTGGAGAAGCTTCATCTCCAACCACTCCCTCCTAAGGTAAAGAAGAAGAAAACGAAGAGGAGGAGGAAGAGGAGCAAGAAGGAAGAAGAATGGGTATCAACCTGGCCTGAGCATATTCCTCCCATCAACTTTTATCCTAACGGTTGTAAGTTTAAAGAAGAAGGTGAAGTTTATTGCCTTAATTATCATCTTGATGATACGTCCGTAGGTACTATTGAAGATGATTTTGATTATGACATGCATGTTACTTATTGTGATTGGGAAAATGATGATAATGCTACTTATGATCTTGAAAATCTTTTTGGTACCAACTCTGAAAGTGAAGATATGGGAAGCTCTAAGCTTGGGGATAGGATTGCAAATCCTTTACCCACTAGTGATGTGATAATTGATAATTCTCTTGCTAGTAAGAATAAAGACAACATGTTTACAAATATAGTTGCTAGCAATGATAATGCTCTTCTCTACCATGATGATGTTATAACTCCAATCTATAGTGATTATAAAGGTACCTATGACATAAGGAGAAATTATCCTTATGAAACTTGTCATAATCATGGAGGGAATTACTCCCTTGTTGAACACCACCCTCCTAATATACAATTAATCTATAGTGTTCAAGTTGTTTATGATAGTCCTACTCCCACTATTACCAATGAGAAGGATTATGCTTATGTGGAGAGTGAGAGTACCTTTTTGCATGTGGATCATGGTAACAATGCTTTATGTGATGCTTATATTGTTGAGTTCATCCATGATGCCACTGAAATTTATAATGAGAGAGGGAGACTTGGTTCTAAATATCTTAATAATAAGAAGTTTCCTCTCTTTATGGTGAATATTTTGAAGTTATGCTTGTTTTGCCTTCCTATGCTAGTTGCTTTGTGCTTCAATGAATTATTCTATTGCAATATTCCTATGCATAGGAAGCATGTTAGGCTTAGATGTGTTTGGTATTTGCTTCTTGATGCTCTCTTTTGTTCTTCAGCTCTTATTCCTACGAGAGCATCATTAAAGTCTTAAGCCTATCTTTATGGCTATAAAGAAAGAGCTCTAGGGAGACAACCCTTGTTATGTTTACTTTTAGTTTTAGTGGTCTTGATGTTTGTTACTACTGTAGCAACATCATTGTATCTTTATTTTTCAGCTTTGTGCCAAGTGTAGCCTCTGATTGCAAGAAAGTTCAAAAGTTGTGACGTGCTGTCCAGGAAACAGATTATGTCCTTGGATAGAAAAATTCGTATAAAATCACCAGATCATCTTTTTGGTCTGAATTTATTCGACAGCATGCTCTATACAATTTTCTTTCGTGCATCTGTTCTGAGTTTTTGATTAGAGTTGCATAAGTGCCCCGAACAAATCATTTACTACCTGCTGTTCTGTTTTTCACATATTCTGTCTTGTTTTTGCCTTTCTTTCATTTTGCAAACCAAGAGCTTGCTTTTTCTTTGCAAAAACCTTTTGGCAATCTTGAGAAACAGTTGAACTTCAAGAATATCTTTATTTCCAGCAAGGAACAATTATTTTATTATGGGTACTAACCTCGCTAATCAGATTATGATGAGTTATGTATGAAGGGAGTTTTCAAGTGTACGAGGGAAGATGATAAAAAGATTCAGGAGTGTCAAACGCTCAAGCTTGGGGATGCCCCCGTGCACCCCCAAGAAATATTCAAGAAGACTCAAGCGTCTAAGCTTGGGGATGCCCCCGTGCATCCCCTTCTCCATCAACATTATCAGTTCGTCTTTCGTTCCACTATATTTTTATCACTTCATGTGTTATGTGCTATGCTTGGAGCGTCTTGCTTTTAGTTTCATTTTTAGTTTTCTTTAGCTTTGCTTGTTTTTCATAACGAGTTGGAACTCAGCTTTCTTTGTGTGGGAGAGAAACACGCTCCACTTCAACCTAGAACACAACATAGAATTTTCATGTTTATCTTTGCTGTGTGTGTTCTTTGTCTTTTAATAGCTACTATCATCAGCTCTTAGTATTCATGCTTATCTTTTCAAAGAGCTTTTGTTTAGTTGGTTGCTTGAACTCTCTTTAATTACCATGCTCACCTTATTAAGAGAGTTTGCTTCCGTTGCATTGGTTGATATGTCTATGATAAAGATGCTACGTGCATAATGGCGCTTAGTAGTTCATGTTTTCTTGTGGTTAGTCTCAAATAGCTGGGGGATTCCCAATGTGTTATTGGAGTACCAACTTGATTTGTTTGCCTATGATGTGGTATGGTTTAGTAATATCTTCCTTCAAGAATTTATTTTGATTGACTTGGCGTATGCTCACGCATATTTAAGACTGTAAAGAAAGTCTGTCAAGCCTTGATGATCTTTTGTTTCTGAGTAGCGATATAACTACCATGCCTGATTCAATGTTGCTTTGTCGCTCTGCATGATTATGACCGTCATTGCTCTTTTAGTTGGTCGCTCCCAGTCTTTTGCTAACCTCCACCTGTACTAAGCGGACTGACTGCTTGTGCATCCACATTCTTTTAATCCAGTTATGCCATATGAGTCCACCATACCTACCTATATGTGGTATTTCATCGCCACTCCAAGTAAATTTACATGTGCTACCTTTAAAACCTTCATTTTTGCGATATATAGCTCATGGGAAAGTAGGTTAAAAACTATTGTGGTAAAGAATATGTCGCTTATGTATCTTATTTCTTATAAGTTGCTTGCTGAGCGGTATCCATGTTTCTGGGGACGCCATCAACTGTTACACTTTTGTTGAATATCATGTGAGTTGCTATGCATGTTCGTCTTGTCCGAAGTAAGGGTGATTTGCCATGAGTTGAATGGTTTGAGTATGCATATTATTAGAGAAGAACATTGGGCCGCCAACCAAAGCCATGTATCATGGTGGAAGTTTTAGCTTGGACATTAATCCTCAACCTCTTATGAATGCTTAAGCATTAAAGAGGAGTCCATTATCTATTTTCTATGTTGTCCCGGTATGGATGTCCTCAAGTTGAGATCTATCAAAAACGAGAAATCAAATGCGATTTATCTCCTTGGACCTTTGTACAGGTGGCATAGAGGTACCCCTTTGTGACACTTGGTTGAAACATATGTAATGCAATGATAACCCATGGAAATCCGAGCTAATTAGGACAAGGTGCGAGCACTATTGGTATTCGATGCATGAGGCTTGCAACTTATAGGATGTCTTATGCATAACACATATGAAGTATTACTACCGTTGACAAAATTGCTTCTATGTTTTCAAAATAAAAAACTCTAGCACATGAGTAATCCCTGCTTCCCTCTGCGAAGGGCCATTCTTTTACTTTTATGTTGAGTCTCCACCTTCTTTTAAAGCACCAACTACTGAGAGCATGATCGTCATTCTGAGTGTAATGTGCATTGTCCCAAAGTAGCATTGTCGTTTGCAGGATTGTGATATCGTTTATTCTGAAATCATTGTATCTAGTCATCACTTAAACCTTGAAGGTGCCCCTGCATTTATGTTTTGCTTCACTAAAGGGGGCAAGCTAGATATCACTTTATCATATTTGCATATCATGTTCATTGCAAATCTATTTGATGTTTCAGTATCATATAGTAAAACTTTCAGTTCTTTGTGATTTTCTCATGAGGCAACTTAATTACTACAGATTCATTGTCTCAGTAAGCTTTTGTCATATGACTATGAATAAGTCCTATATGGTTAATAGCATGTCACCACAGAAATTATTCTTGTTATCATTTACCTACTCGAGGACGAGCAGGAATTAAGCTTGGGGATGTTGATACGTCCAAAACGTATCTATAATTTCTGCTTGCCCCATGCCTCTTTTGGGTGATATTGCTATGATATTTATACACTTCCATACACTTTTGATCATATTTGGACTAACCTATTAACTCAGTGCAACCCAGTGCCAGTTTCTATTTTCGGCTGTTTTTGTATTTCAGGTTTTCACATTACGAGAACTGCCAGGAAAAATCCAGAAAAAATATGTAAAAAATCAGCGTTCCAGGACCTACCGTGCGGCCAAAGTACAGCTGGGGGGGACCCACAGGGGCTCCAGGCGGCCTGCCCAGGCGGCCCACCCCTAGGCCGCGTCGGGGGGCCGCCTGGGCCCCCCAGGACTCCCCCGGTGACCCCCTTTGGCATATATTTAAGGTCCGTCGAGAAAACCCTGATTCCAGACCCCTTTTCTCCAGACGCGATTCCGATCTCCGCCGCCATCGCCATCAAGCTTCGGGGGACCAGAATTCCTGCGCCGGCACCCTGCCGGGACGGGGAAGTGCCCCCGGATTCATCTCCATCGACGTTGCTTCCTCCCTCCATGATGCGGGAGTAGTTCCTCCTCGGGGCTGAGGTTCTTACCAGTAGCTATGTGGTCAATTCTCTCTCCCATGATGTGATCTTCGTTGTGATCATAGGCTATGTTAATCTAGGGTGATCCCATGATATTTCCCCTTCCTCTATGTATTGGATTGATGTACTCACTTGTCTTTATCTAGTATAATCCCCGAGACCAAGGTGACAGCGGTCTATTGGACATGGATTAGAAAAGTATTTTCATGAGTGATTTCCTCTCTTGTGTGTTGATTGAAGATTGAGAGTCTCTTGGTGCTTGTCTTTGACTATCCTTTAGATATGTTGTGGTGATTGTGGGACTCTCTTTGGATGGCCGCGGTGACATTGGGAAATCCTTAGATTGAGAACTACGAACTTTGAGGTGTGCTTTTGTAGCCCTACATATTTCTCGTCCTCTCTTGACCACGAAGGAATGACCTCCGAGTGTGTCCCCTTTGCATGTTTTATGGGAAATATCATGTGATTCGATTATGTTAATGTTGTTGGGAGTTGCCACTAGTGAAAGTATGAACCCTAGGCCTTGTTTCCACCATTGCAATACCATTTGTGCTCACGTTTACCACTTGTTTGCTTGCTGCACTTTTTATTACAGAATTATATTACTTTGTTTTGCCATCCATATTACTTGCCACTTAACATCTCTTCGCCGAACTAGTGCACCTATACATCTAACAAGTGTATTAGGTGTGTTGGGGACACAAGAGACTTCTTGTATCTTAGTTGCAGGGTTGCTTGAGAGAGACCATCTTCAACCTCTACTTCCCTGAGTTCGATAAACCTTAGGTCATCCACTTGAGGGAAATTGCTACTGTCCTACAAACCTCTGCGCTTGGAGGCCCAACATAGTCTACAAGAGTAGAAGCGTGTGTAGACATCATGAAGAAACTATGATGCTTCTTGTCCGTATTCTATTTATCGACACTTCACTCTCTAAACTTGTGGACAGGTTTACCGAGTTCATATTCGCTTGGGGACAAGCGAGGTCTATGCTTGGGGGTGTTGATACGTCCAAAATGCATCACTATTTTGTATCATTATTTATCCTTATACATTGATATATTTCACGTTACGGTGATGTTCTTATGTTGTTTTGGTCTATTTTACACAGTTTGCAAACTTTCCGATGCCGAAGCAGCAGACGCAGGATTCAGCAGTAAAAAGTGGACGCTGAGTTGCTAAAGAAGAATACCTCCAAATTACCTGAAAATTGACGAGAGATATTTTTCAGACGGATCACGAAGGCACGCGAAAGGGCAACCAGAGGGGGGCCACAGGGTGCCCAGGCGCCCTGGGGGCGCGCCCCCTGGCCGCGCCAGGGGGGCGCTTGGAGCCCCTGGCCCACCTCTGGCCGCCCCCTTTTGCATATATGCTCTCCGTTATCCAAAAACCCTAAGGACGGGAATTGTTACGGAGTTCCGCCGCCGCTCCGTGGCGGAAACCTACAGAGAAGAAAAAGCCATCTCCGGCGGGGAGATTCCGCCGGGGAGATCACCTCCCGGATGGGGAGATCGTCGCCATCGTCATCGCCATCGTCACGGGCATCATCGAGATCATCATCAACATCATCCCCAACACCAGCACCATCTCCATCTTCATCAAAATCTCATCTTACAATCGCAACTTGTGTTGTAACTCGTACTACCTATCCTCTCTACTCCATCGGTGTTGATTACTACTTTGTGGTGAATGCTATTGAGTTTTGTTGGAGAAATATTATTATGTCCAGATTGTTTATCACCTATTTATCCCCACTGATCATGATCTCCTTTATGTCTCGTGAGTAGTTACCTTAGTTCTTGAGGACATGGGGAAAGTCTTGTTGTTAGTAGTCATATGTTGTTGAAGTAATATGTGTTGTTTGATACTTAAGTCGCGTTGTCATTCTACTAGTGGTGTTGTGTGAGTCGAACACCCAACACTTCGCCTTATTAAGGACCTAGGAGAATACATTGTGTATAAAGAATGCTTATGGTGGGTTGCCGGAGTGACAGAAACCTGAACCCCAGTTCGCACGCTTTTGCATAAGGGAATAATGGATCCTCGATCGTATTGCTATGGTTAGGCTTTTGCCTTAAATTCTATCTTGTATTTGCGGATGCTTGCAAGGTGTTTAATCATAAGAGTGCACTCATCTTAGTCTAGAGAGTGCACTAGCATAGATCCACCCGCTCAACACTTATCAACACATAACATAGTATCGATACGGAATATGGCGAAAGCACATGACTACCTCTCCCGTGTGTCCTCAGGAACGCTTTAGTCTTTATAAGTTCAGTTGCTAGGCCTCTCCTTTGCTAAGAAAGGATTGGGCCACTTGTTACTCTCAGTGCCTTTTACATTGCTTGCTTTTACCTTCCTGTTGCCTATATCGAGAGAACCCCTAAAAAGTTATCTTTCAGTGCTTGCAGTAATTTCTTGCTCATAATCGCTTATCAATACCTTCTGCTCCTCGTTGGGTTCGACACTCTTACTTATCGAAAACGCTGCAATAGATCCTTTACGGTTGTGGGTCATCAATCCTTCGAAGATCAAATCACCTCGGATGTCGGTAACGTAATTCAGACTTCCAAACCTGATCTGATGACCAGGGGCGTAGCTTTCAACCTGCTCAAGGTGGCCCTCTGAGTTGACGCATAGCACGAAGCCGCCAAACACGAAAAGCTGACCGGGGAGGAAGATCTCCCATGGGTGGAGCTGTCGCTGATGGTGAATCGAGCCATCAATCCTTCCTTTGATGACACAGCGGAACTCTCAATGAAAGCACCAATGTCGGTGTCAAAACCCACGGATCTCGGGTAGGAAGTCTCGAACTGTGTATGTGAGGATCGATGGTAACAGGAGGAAACAAGGACACGATGTTTACCCAGGTTCAGGCCCTCTTAATGGAGGTAATACCCTACTTCCTGCTAGATTGATCTTGATGAATATGAGGATTACAAGTTGATCTACCTCGAGATCGTAATGGCTAAACCCTAGAAGTCTGGCCTATGGTGATTGTGATTGTCCCTACGGACTAAACCCCCCGGTTTATATATGCACCAGAGGGACTTAGGGTTCTACATAATCATCTTGTAGAGGAAGGAAACATTACACCCGGACTTTAAAGTTGCCATTCTACACATATAGGATTGCTATCCGGATACGAGGGATAATCTTTTATGGTGATCTTCACGGCCCACCAGTCTGGCCCATAACGAGTAATCCGGCCACCAAAGGACCCCTTAATCCAGGACTCCCTCAATCTCCAAAACTCCGAGCCCCCGTCAAGCCATGAGGTCGACGAGTGACCAAAGGAATCATGAAGTACAAGCAGGGCTCCCCCTAGGAGACCCTTACACATGTTACATCGGAATAACTTTCATAATTTGGTTCACAATTATGGGATTGAATATACTCCTCGCATG
>LR738715.1:230215479-230237735 GCA_902687465.1 Secale cereale | reverse complement strand
CCCGGTTTATATATGCACCAGAGGGACTTAGGGTTCTACATAATCATCTTGTAGAGGAAGGAAACATTACACCCGGACTTTAAAGTTGCCATTCTACACATATAGGATTGCTATCCGGATACGAGGGATAATCTTTTATGGTGATCTTCACGGCCCACCAGTCTGGCCCATAACGAGTAATCCGGCCACCAGAGGACCCCTTAATCCAGGACTCCCTCAATCTCCAAAACTCCGAGCCCCCGTCAAGCCATGAGGTCGACGAGTGACCAAAGGAATCATGAAGTACAAGCAGGGCTCCCCCTAGGAGACCCTTACACATGTTACATCGGAATAACTTTCATAATTTGGTTCACAATTATGGGATTGAATATACTCCTCGCATGCATATACCGTCCAACTGGGACATATCTCGTCCAAGAGAAAGTGATGCAGGAACGGGTTCTTGGTGGCTGGAAAATAAGCATATTATGGTCGAGGTGGAAAAGAATACTGAACTAATTCATCAAGTGCTCTGAGAAATTTAGAGTTCGAGGGAGATACTCATGAGCATTGTGAAGGACAAGCCTACTACTTCATCATCACCGTCATCAACAAAGAAATAAACTTGAGTACACTGGTATGAGAACTCCCCTTGGCTTGTGCCAAGCTTGGGAGAGATGCCCCGGTATCGTATCATCATCAATTTTATTATCTTTACCTATTTTAGTTCAATCCTTAGCTATTTCCCGATTTAGTTGAATAAAAGTTTAGTATGATCTATTTTCGAGTGCTAGTTTCGTGATCTATCTATGTATGTAATTGAGTTGAGAGTTATATAACAAAGAGTAGTTTGAGTTTTGCTTCTTTACTTTTAAGTTTTAATCTTAGCAATGGAAATAATGGAAATATCATATGCTTATCTTATGGAAACTAATGGCATTACATAAAGAAAAGTTTAAGTGCTAAATTTTATTGGAGATTAACAAACATAGCATTGGTAAATGATTAAATTCATGAAAGAATTAATAAGGGAAGAGAAGATTCACATATAAATATACTATCTTAGACATCTTTTATGATTGTGAGCCCCCATTAAGTATTTTATGTCAAATTGTTGACGTTGGAAAAGGAAGACAACGTAATGAGTTGTGTTTACTTATATTCACATAGAAGTTATATTGTTATAGATCCTCTAACATGTGGTGCTTGCTCAATATCTTTGCTAGCCAAAAATCCGCACCAAGTAGAAATACTACTTGTGCATCCAAAAACCCTTAAACCCAGTTTCATGTCATGAGACTCCACTATACCTACCTATGGATTGAATAAGATATCTTAATGTGTGATCCCAGCATGCACAAAGCTTGGTCCTCAAAAAATGTAAAATGAAAAAATATGTGCATCAGGGCATCTCCAACGCCGATCCTCAAACCACCTTGCATACATCTGGACCGTGCGGTTCGGACGTGTTGTGCCATCAAGTGCGGTCCTGCATCGGTTCACACGGCGGTCTGGAGGCAGTTTCTCCCGCAAACCCGAGACAAACGTGGGGGGTGGGGGCATTGCGAGCATCCGAACTGCTGTGATGCTCGCTTCTCACCTCCTCGACCCACCAAAAAAACGACCTATTTCTCCCGCGCTTTCCATCGAACACTGGCCGTGCCACATTCATGCCAGCCCAGAGAATGGAGCGGCTGACATTGATGCCATGATTTGGCCGGACGGGAAGGTGGTGATGAACATGACCTCTTGGGCGTCGCTAATTCAATGCAGACGCCTCGTCCCGGGGAACCAACTCCATCTGCTGCACCACATTGAAGCATGCCGCGACCCCTTTGCCTTGGTTGGCCGAGGCTATTTAAGTTGTGCGCCGCCGACGCACAGAGATGCACCCCCCTTTCCCGAGCACTGCCCCTCCCCGTCTCGGTGCCCTAACGCCTCATCCTCTCCGAGCCTAGCAGCGGCGATGTCGAAGTCTTAGTGCTCTCCGCCGGCTTGCGACATCGGTGGAAGCTCTTCGTCTGGTGGTTCTTGGCGCCACCGCCCACGCTCTTCGGGCCCTTCGGCGTCCATGGTGGATGGCTCCTCCGCCAAGGAGGATATTGTCACCTCCTCCGATGACAAGAAGGACCAGACGCCGCAACAGCAGCCGTCGCGCCTCCTTTCGGAAGCCCCTGTGACATTCGTCCATCAGATCGAGTTAACTACGGAGTGTTTCGCTCCGTCATAGGGGCTCGTTGCCACCATTGTCAGTGCGCATCAAGGAGGGCCCGCCGTCCCCACCGCACCACCGCGTGAAGCGCTGGCTGACGTTCCCGCTTCGGCCGGTCAAGGACGAGCCAACCTTGCCCCAGCGCAACCGCGGCGTCCAGATTGGGCGCCGCATCACAGATGAGCCCTCATCGCCCCCGCACCACCACGTGAAGCGCGGGCTGACGTCCCCGCTCCGGTCGATCAAGGACGAGCCGACCTCACCCCAGCACAACCGCGGTGTCCAGATCGGACGCCGCATCACACACGAGCCATCGTCGCCCCCGCACCACTGCTGCCTCCAGATTGGACCCTGGGTCAAGGATGAGCCAGCGTCCCTCCCGCACGGCCGGTACGGGCCCATGGACGCGCCCTTGTCGTCACCTTGCCTCCACCGCCCCTCCGTCAAGGAGGAGATGCCGCTCGCGATCGCGAAGGAGCGTGTCCGCATCCTCCACTACCCCAGAGGGGAGGCGGTTACGACGGTGCCTCAGGATCGAGATCTGTCATATCCGAGGCAGAGTGCACCATGAGGCAGTAGGCGAGGCACGGCCAACGCAATGCCGGTCACCGCTCCGTGTTCGCCAAGAGCGACGTGGTGCATGATTTGGTCTGCAACGACCCTGAGCTCGCCGCCGTGTGGGCGCTCGACCGCTTCGTGACCACCATGGAGACAGCCGCTAGGCGGCGGCGCCGCCTTGGCGGCGAGATTGCCAAGATATACGAGGAGTGGTCGCTTAGCGACTGCTCCGCCAACGCTGGTCGTGGCAAGGACGCCGCCAAGGCTTGGACGGCAATGTCAGCAGTGGCCACGGTGGCACTCCGCACCACACAACAGGATGTAGAGCAGCTCCACCGCGAGCGGCAGGCAGCCGCTGGACGGACCACGACGACCACACCGACGACGACGACGGTGCGATAGGGCAGGGCGGCCACGCGTACGAGGTGGTCGTCCGGTATAGGGGTTTAATTTTTTTCCTATATTTTTCTTAAACAATCGAAATATCAACCTTTATGTAAGTTATAACCGTTGAATGAATTCCATCGTGTTTGAACGAATTTCATCATGTTAGTTTAAATTGTTGTTGAAATGTATGCGGACATTATTGGATGATAGCCTTCGGCACGAGTGATTGTAGACTGATCCCTCTGTATCGCGGAAGGATGCCGGAGAAAATTTACGGGCGCCGTTGAACATGCCCTCACATATCAATTCTAGCAATTGCACCCACGTGATCAGGATGCACAACAGCAAGCCTAACCACTGAGCCAAGTCGACTTAATGTGCAATCTACCTGTCACGTAGTACATACGATCTATTGTGTGATGCATAGTGTGCATCATCGACGCGTCGCTCAATTTAGAAATCACACGCAATTCCAAGGTTGGTGAGGGAGCGGCGGCCGCCAGCGGAAAGCCTCCGACAGTCACGTATGAGTTGGTGATTCATATACGTGGTGCAAGCGTCATGCTGAAGTTGTTATACCATACGAATATTAATTTGGTGTCCCACTTTTCATCATTTCTCGGACAAGGAGTATTTTCCCCCTTTTCGAAAAGATACTAGCAATTTTGTTTCTCTATATTTGTTCTTTTGAAGCAGCCTGCCAGGACGGAGGACGTGCTTACGTCAGTATGGACGCCATGGTTACGCGCGGAACTCAACCAGCTGATGCTTTGGAAGTGTCCAGGTTCTTTCTCCACCGGCCACACCCATTTCTCAACCCAATAATCAATGATCTCCCATTCTTTAATTAGCAGAGTCGCTCTTTCGACGAGAGCGAGAGGAGGATTATCTTAACAGTATTGAATCAGTTTGATGTGCCTACTTAGGACCTGGCAGCCTCTCAATTTTCTCTATAAATACCAGTGCCTCCGTGTCTTCTTCCTTCACCAGCCATAGCCACACAGCGACAACAAGGAGAGCAAATTAGAAACAGAGATCAAGGGGAAGAGAACTCCGCAGCTGATCAGCAATGGCGACCAAGATCTACATAGTGTAATGATCCGCCTTTGCTCGGTCTTCTTATTGCCCCGGCCCGGTGGCTAGCAGATTGATCTGATTTCTGCCATTTCTGTTTATCATCTCTGCAGGTACTACTCGACCTGGGGACACGTCGCGACGCTGGCGGAGGAGATGAAGAAGGGCGCCGACTCCGTCCCTGGCGTGGAGGTCACCGTCTGGCGGGTGCCGGAGACGCTGCCAGAGGAGGTGCTAGGGAAGATGCACGCGGCGCCGGGGCGCGAGGACCACCCCGTCATCACGGCGAGCCAGCTGGCCGAGGCCGACGGCATCCTGTTCGGCTTCCCGACGCGGTTCGGCATGATGGCGGCGCAGATGAAGGCCTTCTTCGACTCCACCGGCGGCCTCTGGCAAGCGCAGAGCCTCTCCGGCAAGCCCGCGGGCGTCTTCTTCGCCACGGGCACCCAGGGCGGCGGCCAGGAGACCACGGCTCTCACGGCCGTCACGCAGCTGACGCACCACGGCATGCTGTTCGTGCCGGTCGGGTACACGCACGGCGCCGGCATGTTCGCCATGGACGAGGTCAAGGGTGGCAGCCCGTACGGTGCCGGCACCTTCGCTGGAGCCGATGGCAGCAGGGTGCCCAGCGATGCCGAGCTTGCCCTCGCGGCGCACCAGGGCAAGTACTTTGCCGGCATCGCCAAGAAGCTCAAAGCCGTCTGAACTCCGATCGCCAGCCGTGTCCCATGATTCATATCAACTGGACAGTAATGGACACGGTCGAGTGCATCGGTGCAAGATGATTTGACACATCATTTTCATTGGGGCAGATTTACACAATTCTAGACAATTCAACTGTACCGCATTTAATTTCTTGTTTGGAGAAATAATATAATTCTTGTTCTGAGTGGAGTATTCGGTCTTTGTTTATTAGCTCCTCATATTTAGGGTCATATTTTAATAATAATTTTAACAAATAAAATATAACTATTTTATAACTAAGATGCACACAGTCAAATAAGGTCTTCTCACATAAACGAAAAATAAGAAGACGAAATACAAAAACATGAAGAGTCTGTATAACGCCTAAAGCGTATGGGGGCTAATTCTAAGATCATGCTGCCACCCATGTTGGATAAAAATATCTCTCGCCGTAGCCTCCAATCGTGTACACACCTCCATAAACAGGTCTCGGTTCTCCAGTGTTGTAGAGAGGACCATAAACGAAGAGTCCCAGTATATCTGTAGATAACCTGCATCAGAGAAGTACTTTTATCGTTAAAAAACTTATCATTTCTACATAGCCAAAACGACCAAATAACGGCAAGCGCTCCCACCCTAAGAAAAGTTCTAAACTTGTGATCAACCCCATGTAACCAGTTGCCAAATACATTTGCAACACTACAAGGAGGATACAAGCCAAAAGCTATTTGGATGACTGACCATATAGAACGAGTCAATTTGCATTGGAAGAATAAATGTTTTATTGTTTCATCATGATGACAAAAGACACATTGCGGACTTCCATGTCAATTCCTCTTATTAAGGTTATCTTTAGTAAGATTGACTCCGCGACGAAGATACCGTGCAAAGATTTTATTCTTAAGAGGTATCTTCATCTTCCAGATCTTCTTATTATTATCAACTGGCACATCAGACTGGATTAACGCTCTGTACATAGACTCCACTGAGAATTGTCCATTCCCATGAAGGTTCCATCGAAATACATCAGACCCATGGGACAGGTGCACCGTGGACAACCGCTGGAGCAGTATGTTCCACGATTGGAGTCTCGGTCCAATTAAATCTCTTCTGAACGTCATATTTGGTGGAAATGATTCCATTACCGTGGCGATAGTATCACCCTTGTGGCGCATAATGTTGTATAGAGCCGGATATTGTTCCGGAGTGTGGCATTTCCTAGCCGCGTGTCCTCCCAGAATCTAATTTCTGAGCCATCCTTAATCAAGAAGGATCCATAGCAGAAGAAATATTTCTTCGTAGCCATTAGACCTGCCCAAAAGTGGGAATCCCCAGGCTTCCAATATACTTGGGATACCGTCTTGGAGCCCACATATTTCCTCCTTAGGAGGGTTTGCCATACACCTTCTTCAGTCAGAAATTTAAAAAACCATTTTCCGAGGAGGGCCCTATTCTTAACCTCAAGGTCATGAATACCCAACCCGCCTTGGTCTTTGGGACGGCAAACCACACTCCATTTGGCCAGTCGATATTTCTTTCTCTCGCTATCTCCTTGCCAAAAGAATCTTGATCGAAAGTAATCCAATCTATGTAAATCTCCTTTTGGCAACTGGAAGAAGGAAATCATATATAGTACCATTTTACTTAGTACTGAATTTATGAGGACCAACCTTCCATCCAGAGACAGCAGTTTACCATTCCAACTACTAAGATGTTTTTGCAGTCTTTGCTCGACGTGTTTCCATTCAGCATTTATGAGTCTCTGATAATGTATCGGTATCCCCAAATATGTGATCGGAAACTGGCCCAACCCGCATCCAAACAGTTCAGCGTATAGGTGGGCCTCGTCTTGAGCCTCGCCAAAGCAAAACAATTCACTTTTATGAAAATTGATCTTAAGACCCGAGAGTTGCTTGAATGCTGATAGAACTAGTTTCAGATTTCTCGCTTTCTCGAGGTCATGATCCATGAAGAGAATAGTATCATCGGCATATTGAAGTATAGAGAGACCACCATCAACTAGATGACTTACCACCCCTTCAATTTGACCATCAACCTTGGCACGCTCAATCATGATCGCAAGCATATCCGCCACTATATTGAATAGCATGGGCGATACCGAGTCACCTTGTCGCAAACCCTTCTTCGTTTGGAAATAGTGTCCAATGTCATCATTGACCTTAATGGCAACACTACCTCCAGAAACAAAGTTATGGATCATAGCACGCTACTCTGCAGAAAATTCTTTCATTCTGAGAGTTTGTTGAAGAAAGGGCCACTTAACTTTGTCATAAGACTTTTCAAAGTCTATTTTGAGAACCACCCCATTCAACTTTTTCCAGTGTAATTCATGGACTATTTCATGAAGGATGACAACACCATCAAGGATGTGTCTGCCTTGCATGAAAGCAGTCTGTGAAGGACGAACCACATGGTCAGCAACCGAATTTAGCCTAATAGTCGCAACCTTCGTGAATATTTTAAAACTAACATTAATGAGGCAAATAGGTCTGTATTGGTGTATCCTTTCAGCCTCATTAACCTTGGGTAATAAAATAATCTCGCCGAAGTTTAAGCGAAACAATTCTAGTTGGCCAGCATGCAAGTCGCTAAACAAAAGGAGGAGATCCGGTTTGATGACTTCCCAAAAGTGTTGATAGAACTCAGCAGGAAAACCATCCGGACCCGGGGCTTTGTTGTGCTCCATTAGGAAAACCGCCTTTCTAACTTCCTCCTCGGAGTATGGGGCTGTTAGAAGGTTGTTTTCCTCATCGGAGACCTGGGGGATGTCATTTCTTCACGACTCATCCATCGAGAAGTTTCCTTCCTCTAGGGCTCCGAACAGATTTTTATAATAATTCGTGATATATGTTTTAAGTTGTTCATGCCCCTCAATCGTTCCCTCATCCTGTTGTAGGGAATGAATAAGTTTCTTCCGGTGTCAGCCATTGGCGACTCCATGGAAATATCTAGTATTTGAATCCCCTTTTAGGATATGTTGAGAGTTAGAATGTTGGTACCATTTGAGTTCATCTTCACGCAGCATGCTAGCTATATGTGCATTCGACTGATTCTTGATCTCGATTTCATGCTCAGATAGAGGTATAGTCTCTGCCAAAGCTTCTAATTCATCAATGATAGATGAAAGACGAAACTTCTCTTTTTTGAGGATACCCACGGTGTGCCTAGCCCAACCACCAAGGAATTTACGTAATGAACGCATTTTGTTATTCCATTTATGTATTGGGGTACGCCCGGCCACCGGCTTCTCCCACACCTCCTTGACCATGTCATGGAAGCCTTCCCTAAGCAACCACCCAAGTTCGAACTTGAACTTGCGTCTATGTTGTGGTTGTGGCAAACCAGTTGTTAGGAGGATCGATGCGTGGTCTGATAAGGCCTCGATACGAGGTAGAGCACGAACAGGCACCATAGGAAATTTCAATTCCCAGTCAGTATCCATTAAGACGCGATCTAATTTCTCGTATGTCGGTTCTGGAAGACTATTCGCCCAAGTGAATTGTCTTCCAATCATGGAAACCTCGCGTAGATCAAGGCTGTCTATGACAGCGTTGAAAAGGAAAGGCCAATGATTATCAAACCTACTGCGGCTTTTCTCACGTGGAAATCGAAGCAAATTGAAATCTCCTCCTATGAGAATAGGATAGAGATTATCTTTCGCTAGATTAACCAATTCACGGAGGAAATCGGCCTCGAACTCCTCCTCGGCTGCTCCATACACGGCGACAAGGGTCCATGAGAAATTATCGGCCTTGTTTCGAATATGGAGTTTAACATGAAACTCACCATTCGAACTAGCCAGCACATCCATAGTCCCTGTGTTTACGCCAAGTAGAATGCCCCCAGAACGACCTCTAGGCGGCCGTGAAACCCAAGTGAAGTCCATCCCGCCAAAAAGACGGTCAAGCAGACTTACTGAGAAATCACGTCTCCCCATTTCAGAGATAGCCAAAAAATCTAAACTGTATTCCCTATTACAGTCCGCAATGAATAAATGTTTAGCCAAGTCACCAAGACCTCTGCTATTAAAAAACATTCCATTCATGGGGAAACAATAGGAGATTTAGAAGCTTTCGCCCTCTTATGGGACTTGCTACCTTTTTTTGAACGTGTGGTCTTGGATTTACGTCCGGAGGCTGTAAGCTCAATCAAAGAACTAAGCCCAGATTCATCTAGACCCACGTCACAAACCGCTCCTACTAAGTGAGAGAGTAGTTGACCATCTGATGTGGCATGCAGCTCCTCCCCCTCAGTATAGGAGGGAAAGGACTTGCTAGAAACCCGTGGAATAACTTTTAAACGATCATATTCCAAATGTTTCAAAGCATTTGTCGAAATAGAAATATCCTCCTCATTCTTTCCTAGACTAACACCCACATTATTCAACTTAGAAAGATGCTAGTATTAGAAAAAGCTAAAAAGGATTTAGGTGTCGATTTGATACCTTGGTTGTCGAGGTTCTGTGCTGCTATACGCCACATAGCCTTGGCCAAAGAGTCCTCATCCGTGTCCATCCTCCCGTCCTCGGTAACCGTATGCCGGTTGCTTGGGCGTGTAGGTGTCGTCCCCGACGAGAGCTGTCGCGGAAGGGTCTCCGCCGGAGGAGGGGATGAGGGTGGAGTAGAAACCCCCTCCTCGACAAAGTTTGGCGCCGGTGTAGCAGCCCCTGCAGTCAGAGTAGCGTCTAGCAGTTGTACTCCCAAGGGAGGACCGTCTGGTCTGAGCACGTCGGTGGCCAACGTGGCCGGCTCCTCTTGGGACTGGGCAGCCACGTTCTGGTCAGCTACATGTGCGGACGCCACTGCCATAGGCATGGCTAGCAAGTGGCAAGCTGACCCGTCGGTGGTCAACCTGGATGGCTCCTCCTGAGCCACGGCTTGGGTTGCCACTTGTGCTGTCTCCTTATCCGAAGGCTGAGCCATCCGGCGCAAGGACGATGTGTCTGACTGGCCTGCCATGCTAGTGGAAGCAAGCTCCAACGTATCGCCCGGCAAAACAACCTTCCGCGATGGCAACGACGGCCGTGACGCACCCATGGCGCACGCAGCGGTAGATGATGATGAGTCTTGTCGCCGAAATAGAGTAGACTTTTTGGCACGTAATTCCGTGACAAGTTGGATGCCATGTGTGGGTCTGCTGTGAAGAGTTAAAAGGGGTGACCGCCAGACAACAAGAACTAACCCCCGGTGTACGTTGAGAGTCAACGTCATGTAGTTCCCGTTGCTGCACTTGAGGCATATGAGTGCTTTTAGCAGTAGCCGAAGTTGATGACGGTTGGTTGGAGGGATCCCCGGTGTCCTCCGATGTATCCATCTCATCGTCCTTCTCCTTCGCACCGCCATCATCAGCAGCATCATCACCCTTACACCTCCAAATGAAGGGGATAAAATCTGGATCCGATACGTATCCTGCTGGTCCGGCCCTGAATGTGAATGTATAACCCTTGAGTTTTACCACCACATCCGTAGATAAGAACGGTCCATAATCATCTTTGTCTTTCGAAAGAATTCGAGTGTTGGTCATAGCCACCAGGATGCAGACTACCCCACGGCGCCGCAGACTAATAAGATCAACATCCACTGTCTTTCCCATAAGAGTACCAACTGCCCAAAGACCCCAGAAATGACGAATCGTATGGGGTACACCCTCAACATGGAGCCAAATCTGCTGAAGCTCAAGCTTATGTGGGATGTCCTGAGATTTCCATGCAGAAACAGTCAATTGAGCATTCACCGAAGGTACGTTCATCTGAATTCCATCAACCTTGTCCAGATCATCAAAAGAAAGAAAGCTAATAAGGTAGGCATCTGAACCATGTTAAATAGCTTCCCACTTCCACTATGTGAGTACCGGGCATCTCCTTGCGATTTGGCTCTCGACGACTGTAGCAGGGACCATCGTACCACTAATCTGAACACGGGCTATCGGTGTCTGGGTCGGAGCTAAGTGATCCTTCACCACACAATCTGGCAGCTGGGTAAAATAGGTCTCCTCAGCACCCACACCCGAAACAAAGGCAGTGGGTTTTGGCAGTTTAAGAACCGGACATCGCAAAGTTGGATGAGCGATCTTGTCGCAAATGTAGCAGTAATGTTGCTCCGTGCAATCCTTTGCAGCATGTGTATTTACGGCACACTTCCAGCATCGGACCCCTTTCTTAGGCTTGCCTTTATTCGCTGAGGTATCCACTTGCACATTTGACACGGGAGGCACCGACGGTGGAGCATTGATCAGCCCCTGTGTCATCTGCGACACCTGCCGCATCTGTGGCTGCGTCACAAACTGTTGGTATTGACCTTGATGATATGGATGAATGTGTTGTTGCGGTAAGGGCTGAGTTGGATAGTGCTGCTGGGCCGACATGTGCTGAGCAGGGCCTGAAAAACCTTGCATAGAGCCACCTGAAGATTGTGGTTGCGGTTTCTTCTTCTTCTTCCGCTTCTGAGCAGCACCTTGTCCGACCACAAAAGGAGCATGATGCGGTTGGGCCGGAGCTCCTCCCGGACGGAGCGGCGGAGGAACGGTCACTCCCGCCCCATAGATAGGAACCGGCCCTCCGTTGGCGGCTAGGCCATAAGGCAACTGGTAATCCCTACCTGGCCATAAGAAGGGATCTGATTCCCTCCATAACCATAGACGGGCGCTGGACCACGGTGATGCAGTGGAGGGGCCAGGGGCCTTTGTAATTCGATGCCGGATCCGAAGATTGGGAAGGAGCCGTGGACGCCCCAATAGCAGGAGGAGGACCCCGAGGGTTCGGCCCTCCCGAGATGGCGCTCTGCGACGGCAGAGGTGCACCCGCCATTGGGTGTTGCAGCGACGCTGCTACGGCTGCGTAGGAGCGTGCTGGACTGGCGAAGGAAGGAGAAGTAAGAGTGATCGGCGGTGCCCGCAGGGGATGAAGCGAGACGACGATCGGCCCGATGCCGATGTGATCGATGGCGGCTTGGATGCGACTGCGAGTTCTCCCGACTGGTGCTGGAAACTGAAGCCACACCAAAGTGCCCTCATGCGACGTCCCAGGTAGGCCCATGAGCAGTTTTGGCCCGATTCCAGTCTTGCATGCACAATGGGTCCGACTTCCGAGGCATTCAGATTTTGAACTTGCGTTGAACACGCCGCCGAACCTGCCGCCCGATCAACGCCAGATCTCGGCAAGTAAGCCGGCTCCGGCGAGCCCCGTCGACCAGTCGAGGACGTGATGACTTTGGCCGCCTCCAGAAATTGTCCTAGGACCGGCTGCGGAGTGAATCTTCTCGGAGGCAAGGGGCCTCTCCAGCTTCCCATGCGAGGAGCTCTGGACAATCGAAATCTGGAAGGCGAGGACGACAAGATCCGACATGGTAGCGCTCCTTCCGACGAGGTAGCTGGCGTCACCGATCTATCCGGCACTGAACCCACCACGTCCGTGACTTCAGCTTGCGCCATGCACGAGGACACAGCCATACCATCATCGGCAGGTGAAGATCTTGGCGGCGAGGCCGATCGCCTCTCCCAGAATCTCGATGCCGGAGTAGGAAAACCTGCATCATTCCAGAACTCTTGCACAATTTCATCCTTAGTCTTTCTCCTCTGGCGCTCCACGGAGGTCCATTCCGACGACTGCTCATCCTCACCCAACACCTCTAGGGCCATCCCTATACCGACCGCCGGTGGTCCGTCGTCCTCATCGGAGGAGTCAAAGTCAGATCCTAGGCAGGAGAATCGGGATTCGCTGGATCCCTCCGTTGGTGGCGAGGTCGCCGGCCCGGCGCCGCGCGTGGTGTCCGTCATGGCCAACCAGTATATATGTAGCTGGAAAAAATCTTTTGTTGGTAGCTATGTTTAGATTTTGCTTAGATATTGTCTTTTGTTCAGATATTGTCTTTTGTTGGCAGGTTGATTGATCGATTGTGTGCCGTTCCAATCCGTCGCCACCTCTCATCTACATATATGAGGTGACGAGACTTCCCATGCAAGAAAATGACTCAAATCCCATTCAAATCTTTCTAAAATTAACCTAACTCGGAATCTCAAATTTTAATATGGATCTAACAAAACATCTTGGCTTTTGGAACCCACATGCCACATACGATCTCATATTGAAATGCCCCAAAAGGCGAAGTTGTTTGCCTCAATGAGACCAAGAATTTTCATGTTGAACTTGGTTCATCCGTGGCAATCTTGAGTATCGAATAACTCTCGCTATATAAAAGACATGTATGACCCCATGTCTATAATTGCAATTGCATTTTAACTTTGGAGGTCACATATTAACTCGAATGGAGATGACCATGCAAAGCAATGTTGTATGTTTCGACAATGCTGGAAACTTCATGTCGACCACCTTTTCATTCAAGACGGCCTTGGGGGACCGAATAACTGGCGCCATGTTTCAAACATGGGTGTCTAGGGCCGGTCGCTAGATTTTGGTCATGCTCAGGCTGACTATTTTGGATGTACAATTTTCATAATAACTTGGATTAAGATGATTAAGAAAGCAAAGTCATTCACCTTGATTTTACAAAGGATATTCATGGTGAACACTTCTTCATTTGATCCCATTTTGACGATATTATCATGCAAGCCTAAAGGCGGAGTCAACGCATGCACCTTTTTTTTTTTCAAAGCTAGCATACCAAATAATAATTTGTGTCAATTTTGTTGTAAGGACGATGTTAACACTCCGTCGACCATTTTATATACTAGGTGATCTGTTGCGCCATTGATGCAGAGATCAACTGCAATCGAGAAGTTAAATGAACTATTTGAAACATAAAATAGAAGTTGAGTAAACTAATTGGAGAGACCAACTGCAGTCATCGACAGCAAGACGTTTCTCATTAAGGGTGTACAAGTGATTATATTTAGACGTTTCTCGTTAAGGGTGTGCAAGTGATTATATTTGTACTGGGTTTGTATCAACCATGCATATTTAGTAACGACTGAAACCCATCCCCTTATTTTGCCAGCCAGAGCAACCAAACATCTGGGTCCATAGAAAGGTCCAGCACACCCCCACGACACATGACTCTCGTCGCTTGGCGTGTAGCCACACCTGCTCGTTGACCGTGTTCTTTCCAGGCGTGTGAATCATCTAGTTGGTTTACCGCTTGTGATGCCCCCGAAATTAATCATGCATTAAACATCAATGTGACATACACGATGAAGATCAGTGACTCATGGTATAATATCACACTACAACTCTACAATTTAAATTTAAACAAAGAACCAATATATTACAGGCCAGGGTCATAAGACCCGACTTACATCAAGAGTTAGATCTGCTACAGACAAATACAAGGGTGCCTTAAGAAGGCAGAGCAAAACAACGACACTAGATTGAAAAGACGCAGGCCTGCTGCCTGGGACCTCTGAACTACTCCTGGATGTCGAACTGCATGTCGTAGCCAAGCTTGAAATCCTCTGGCTCCTGTGCTCCATCGCCTGATTGCAGCAACCGAGAAGAAGAAAAAGGGTGTAAAGCAACGGTGAGTAATCATCTCAAGTACTCGCAAGACTTGCATCAGATCTATAGTACATATGCATTAGTATCAAAGGAATAGAGTATATGTGAATTTGCTAGTTATCGACTAGGGGGGTGATGACCCACAAGTATAGGGGATCTATCGTAGTCCTTTCGATTAGTAAGAGTGTCGAAACCAACGAGGAGCATAAGGAAATGACAAGTGGTTTGCAACAATGTATTTTCCGCATGCATTGAAATTATCGGTAACAGATAATTTTGCGATAAGATAATTCGTAACGGGTAACAAGTAACAAGTGTAACGAAGGTGCAACAAGGTGGCACAATCCTTTTTGTAGCAAAGGATAAGCCTGAACGAACTCTTATATAAAGAAAAGTGCTCCCGAGGACACATGAGAATTATTGTCAAATTAGTTTTCATCATGCTCATGTGATCTGCATTCGTTATTTTGATAATTTGATATGTGGTGGGACCGGTGCTTGGGTGATGTCCTTACTTGGACAAGCCTCCCACTTACAATTAACCCCTTTAGCAAGCATCTGCAACTACGAAAGAAGAATTTAGATAAATCTAACCATAACATGAAACATGTGGATCCAAATCAGCCCCTAACGAGGCAACGCATAAACTAGCGTTTAAGCTTCTGCCACTCTAGCAACCCATCATATACTTATTATTTCCCAATGCCTCCCCCCAGGCCTAAATAATGGTGAAGTGTCATGTAGTCGATGTTCAGATAACACCACTAGAGGTAAGACAACGTACATCTCATTAATTATGATCTACACATTTTTATAATCAATTTTCATGTAAAACACTTTACAATCCGACGTTGATTTTACATACTTCATTTATGCAAGCCTTCTAGGGTTTTTCTTCTGAAAATAGTAAATCTAAATGAAAGAGTAAAACGGGCTAACTAGCTTTCGGCTCGGCCTGTAGAGCAGAGCCCACGAGGTTAAGCGCTCGGCATCCGTGCGATGCCCACGGGGTAGGTTTAACGCGATGGACAACAGGGCCGAGGCCAGCAGGCGAGGGAAGGCTAACCTCGGGTGGCCGACTAAAGATGGCGAGGCACTCCGCGTTTGCGGTGTCTATTTCTCGCATCAAGCGAGATGAGAGGCTGCTCTCCCTGAGGAATTTTCCTCTCCTCGCTTCATATTGCCCCGGCCCATTCGCGCAAGCATATAGTAAGAAAAAGAGTTGAGGGGTGCCCGTGGGTGCTGCTACCACTCTGCCCAATTGTTAGTGATAAGTTGTAGGTGCGCGTCGCACTTGAGGCGATTTCAAACTGGTTTTATTTGAGTTTCTTTCTTTTCTTTTTCTTCTCCATTTTTTCATTCTTTTTCACACTTTGTTTCTTCATTTTTTATTTGTTTATTTTTTTGGTTTTCATAGTTTTTTATTCTATATTTTTTGTATGCGTCAACAATATTTTTCTAGTACACATCTAACATTTTTTCAATATTTTTCGAATACTTGTTCAATATTTCTATATACATGCTCAACAATTTTCAAATACTTATTCAATATTTTTCAAATAGTTGTTCAATATATTTATATACATGATTAATATTTTTTTAAATACTTGTTCAACATTATTTTCAATACTTGTTCAGCATTTTTCAAATACTTATTCAACATTTTTACCTACTTGCTCGGGCAATATTTTTTAAATATTTGTTTTACATTTCTAAATACATGATAATATTTTTTTAAAATATTATGTATAATATTTTTTTAATATATATATTTAGTCTATTTGAAAGTGTAAACAAAAGAATAAAATGGAACAAAAATCTCTCCCTAATAATAAAGCACGGATTGACTTTGTCAGGTTCACCGTCACAATACGCTTCTTCCCGTAAGTTTATGCTTTCACTTTAAATTTATAACATATACGCGAGGTGGTACTAATTCGGGGAACCACGTCCTGTGCAATCTGACTATGCATGCGATGCCAGGCTGCCAGTCCAAAACAAATTGCCACCGGGCCGGATCGACCACCCGAAACACGCAAACATGGAATCTGACAAACGCGTGTTATTTGGATTGCACGCACAAGGAAACTATACATCTTCTTCCACGACATATAAACTCCAACAACGAACCAACGTTTTGTTCTGATTGAAGGCAAGAAATCTCTTCGGCAAGCTTAACCTGCCATCGTCCTGGTTGCCTCGGCCCTCTCCGGACCGCCGGCCTTCGCCACCGCCGCTGCCCACTGCGACCTCTAGAAGGACCTCTTCATAACGCAGAGCCTCGGCGAGCCTCAGAGCGACGGCTCATCTATGTACAGGGTGACCATGACGAACCAGTGCGCCAGCGACGAATGCACGGGCAGGCCCTGCGTCATCTCCAGGATCCGCCTGCAGTGTGGCAAATTCCGCTCCGTCATCCCGTCGACCCCAAAGGTGCTCCGCGCCGTCGTCCCCGGCGTCTGCCTCCTCAACTCTGGCCACTACATCCCGCAGGACAGCAACGTCTCCTTCATCTACACCAGCTACCTACGCGAAAACCTCTACGTCCTCCCCGCCGTGTGCAGCCTCGGACGTTGATGTCGCTTTTGTTTTACTCAACTGGTGTGTGTGTGTGTGTGTGTCATCTTTAGAGTTTAGACAGCGGTATGAAATTTTGGAAGGATCGATCACATGATGTTTAGATGTGCCCGAAGAGATGTCGTTCATGTGGATTTAGCACAGGCGTAATGTTTACTTTAGTTGTTTCACTATTTTTAATACGTATAAAGCATTGTGCGTATTCGAAAAAAAAAGCTTTAGTAGTTTCGTCACTGTGTTTAAACTGCATGGTTTTTGCGTGCTATTTTGAGCAAGAAATTGATATTGTGAGATTTGCTTAATCTTGATCGATGCGCTTCCTTTGCTTAGATATACTTCTTGGTGGAAAAAAAGTAGCATGATCTACTCTTGATGATCGGGGTGCAAGGGCAATAGCTAAAAGGAGGGACGCCAGAGCGGAGCGGAACAGAGGGGCGGCAGCGGCGCTCAGTGGCCGGCCATGGGAGGCGGCACTGGCAGGAAGCGCGGGCGTGCGATGCTTCTCTCCTGAAGGCGGCGCTAGAGAGAAACGAGGGAGGGGCGGATCAAGGATGCGGGGGAGGGGAGACGAGAGTGGACATGGGATCGGGCTAGGGTTAGGAAGAATTAGATAGGCCTGCTGGGCCCATCGCAGAGCTTCTTCTTTTATTCTGCATGATTTCGAAAATAGGTTTTAAAAATTATGTTATATTTTTTCTCGAATACGCACGATAAAACCCATGTCATGGTTATTGGATGAGGGCCGTGTGATATTTTCGTCTTCCGTTGCAACGCACGGGCTCTTTTGCCAGTAAAATAAAAACGTGAAGAAAACAGAAGAAAAAAAAGAGAGGCAGTGTAGTACCCGGGAAGCTAGGCCAGCCCATATGCTCGCGCGCTTCAGCGAGTCGGCGCCCCGACTTGCTGAACGCGAGACATAGCGATGCCTCATGCCCGTCCGCGTCGGCGAGGTGGATCGGGAGTGGGTAGGATTTTTCGTTTTGGCTATCATGGCCGAGTGGCCGACTGTCGCATCGCCGGGAGGGGTCATCAAGACCTTGCTAAAGGCGAGGCGCCACGGTTGGAGAATAAGATGGGGAAAATGACGGGAGGACCGGAGGAAGATAAAGGAGAGTCGCCTTGGAATTTAATATTTTTTTCTTTTTATTCTCATCTGGTTATCTTATTCCACTCCTTGGAAGTACATACCACGAGTACACCACAGTTTATATTTCAAATACATGTGCTGCGCAAAGCACGCCATGTAACAACTAGCTTAGCAGTTAGCCTCCGCCGGTGCCTGTGACGCCCAGGTCGGGTTTGCCGTCCTCCGCGCCGGCGCCGAACACCGGGCCGCCCTTCCCAGTGGCGTCTTCGACCTTCTCCTCGAGCATCTTCACCGGTAACCCATGCTCGTCCTTGCTCGACCGTAGCTCTGTCCTTGGCGACTGCTGCTGCTGGCGCTCCTCCGCGCCGTCGGGAGCTGCCGCCGACCTGTACGTGGTCGCCGTGAAAGCCCCCTTGGGCTGTGCGCCTTGGGCTCCAGACATGGCAATTCGATGGTGCTTGGCTGTGTGATGGACTGTGGCGTTCGTCTGCGAGTTTGCAACACTGGCTTCTTAAACTAGGACGTGATCTGTGGCTACGTGTCAGTGCCACCTACTGAGAATTCGGTCTGAGGAGCCGCTGAACCTTCCACAGTCCACGACGTGTCACCGAGAAGAAGGGGCGGATCTGAAACGTGGAGAGAAGAGTCCAGAATACTGCATGCATGCGCGCCACCTCCCAAGCTGCCGACGGAGCGGCGATTACGGGCCGCATTAAAAGGCAAACCACAGGCGAGAACTGAGGGCGCCAGTAATCGAGAGAGCCAAGGAAGACAGAACAGCTCAAGGCAAACGCCGTGCCATCTGAAAGTGGTCAGCACCCGTACGCACGGAAGGGACGAGCCATGGCTTCTGGAGCGGTGAGACCTAAGCTCGCCTACATCGTGGTGTACGTCGAGGACGTTGTCAAGGCTGCCGCCTTCTACGCCGAAGCCTTCGGCTACAGCGTCCGCCGCGTCGATGACTCGCACAAGTAATCCCCATCACCATTATTTGCACCTAGGCCTACGTTAGCTGCCTGCCGGGCCAGCTTGACACATGTGTGTGCATCGTCTGCTCTGCGCGCAGGTGGGCGGAGCTGGACACCGGGTCGACGACCATCGCGTTCACGCCGCGGCACCAGAGGGAGACGGACGCGCTCACGGGCGAGGTGCAGCTGCCCAAGTCGCCCCGCGAGCGAGGCCCCGTGGAGATCTGCTTCGACTACGACGACGTCGACGCCGCGTACCGGCGGGCCGTGGAGAACGGGGCGGTGCCGGTGAGCGCGCCGGAGCAGAAGAACTGGGGGCAGAAGGTCGGCTACGTCAGGGATGTTGACGGGATCACCGTGCGCCTCGGGAGCCACGTCCGCGAGTAGTGGCATACTTGCTCGTGTTTACTGAATGACTGATGCTGTACTCTGTCAATAGCAAATAAATCGTGTGATGTCCAGTGCCAGCAAGTTATCTAGTCTTTCCTTTCTCTTTTGAGGCATCGATCACATCCCCTTTTGCGGCGGCGGTGCGTCGAAATGAAACTGGCCATCGTCTCTACCGTTGTGACGAAATAGCGTATGGCTGCGAGAAATACTCCCTCGGTCCCATGTTAAGTGTAAAAAAGTACGAAAATGCTAAATGAAGGCCGAGCTCCATGGATTATTTTGAGAAGTTCAAAAATCATATTTTGAAGTTTTAAAAAAATCTAAAAAAATCAGAAGCACTAATACGGATATCGCGATAATGAAATGGTGAACAGTATATGCACTGTTCACTATGAAAATGCATGAATTTCTCTTTTCGTGTTGCTCTCACGGTCTCACCATAACTGTATTTCGTCCTCAGACATTACACACACGTAAAACACATCCATATGAATGCGTATAATTGTTTCCAGACTTTTCTAAAACATAAAATATGCATTTTGAATTTTTCAAAGAAACGAGCTCATGAAGCTCGTCCTTCAAAATGCTGCTCTAAAAAAAGTCTTACATTATAAGATTTATAAAATAGTCATCTAAACATTCTTATATTTCTTTACAACACACGTAACTTGGTTCGCATCCACCTCGCTAGAGAATTATAGAATAGTTCGCATCATATTACTTTCTCTATGAAGAATGTTCTATACATTTTATATTTTATAGAAAAGTCTTACATTATAAAGAATTATAGAATCAAATTACTTTCTCTATGAAGAAATATAAAAACAGAATGTTCAACATATATTAAGGAAACATTTAACGTATTTTAAAATGTTCATCATACACACTATTTGTTTACACTTTATCCAAGACAACTGTGAACTGCAGGATTGTAAGTAAGAACTCTGCAACCTTCTTTTTTGCTGATCATTGTAAGTTGTGTTAGATGACAATGTCTGAATCCTTTTTCTTTGTAGTGGTTCCCAAAGCAGTTACTTAAGATTACCTCTCAAACTACATGATTGATGAGCATGGAAAGGTTAAAGTATTTCGATCATAACACGATGACTATCTAGATGTCCTCATAAAGACAGTGAATGATGGATGGTCGGCCATCACAAGGCGTTGACTAGAGTCGTGCGTGACTTCTGTATGGATAAGGGCACAATATGGGCATTCCGCTTCACCTTGTTCGGCAATCAGAATGTCTTTCACCTCTTTCTTTACCATCTTTAATGATAGAAATATACAACCCTGGTTCATCATTCTTTATTTGTTGCTTTTGTAATTCTTTTTTTATGTAATTCTTGAACATATGTATCTGTGAATCGAATAATGCATTGGTTGTTGAACCTGATGGATATGAATAAAGTTATAGTTTACTTTCAAATTCAAATTTTGTATAATTTTAAATAGCAGCAATTAAATTAGTGTAAAAATACGCTTTGTAGGTTATTACTGCGCACACGGTCCGTAAAGCACAGCGTGTGTGACATACATCATAATTTGACATGGTTCACAAAGAGGAAACATGTGTGACCATGCACACAGTTGCCATTTGCAAAGCGTGTGTGATGTCAAACAATATCACAAACGACGCGAGCAAACTAAATGTTTGTGATAGTCACATTATCGTACACGCTTTACAATCATGAACTGTTTCCGATATAGTGCGCATCGTAGACGTTGCATCACAAAATATCGTGTGCGATAGTTATCGTGTACGACACTGGTACGATGGCCCGACGTTTTATAATCCTACCCGACACTCGTACGATGATTAGCTAATCTTCTTAATTCTATCTTGCATAGGTTCAGGAGAAGTGAATGTGTGTGATAGTCTCTTTATCACACACACTCTATAACCGTGAACTATTTGTGATGGGGCACGCATCATAAACGTAGCATCACGGAATACCGACTGCGATGGTAATGCGAGCACAAACGAGTAGCACGGACAGAACGCTTGGGATATTCGACATATCACAAACAGGTGTCTGAAGACCCGCATTTGGGATAGATGTCTGCATCGCATACACATAGTTATGCAAACATTATGCATTGCTACTCCCTATGACCGACGGTTTCTGGGTCGTGTGGGAAGGATCCCCCCCTCCCCTAATCGCACACACATGCAAGGCGACGGTTTAAAATACCGTCACCGAAGAGGGTTAAAAACCATTTGTATAGCAGCTCGCTATACCAGTGTCCAGACAACCGAGTGCTATATGCTAACATGGTCTGACCAGTCATGTCTTACACCTCACGTCCCGTTTGTACTCATGTGGACATGACACACTCCGGAACTCTTCATGTTATTGACGGTTGCAACACTGGGAAGATCACCTTTTAACTTGATATGAACTGTGGGAGAACATCCCGAAAATTGACTATTCGCAATCAAAGGGTGCAAACAACAAAGGGATATGTATTTTTTTATCGACACCTCTCTCTCCCTCCTAAACATGTGGTCATGATTATTGAGTTCGACTTTCGCTTGAGGGCGAGTGAGCTATAAACTTGGCGGAGCTGATACGTTCATTTTGCATCATGTTTTCCTACTGTTATTTATAATGCTTTTGGTCGTTATTTCACATTTATGATGAAATTCTAATGCCCTTTCTCTCTTAACTTGCAAGATCTATATGAACAGGGGGATTACCCGATGTTGGAATTCTGAACCTAAGAGAGCTACATCAGAGATAGCTATTCTACGGAGCTCCAAATGACCTAAAACTTCACGGAGATTTTTTACTGAATATAAAATAAATATTGGAATGAAGAAATACCAAAGGGGAGACACCTGTTGCTCCCATGGCAATAGGGCGCGCT
>LR738715.1:230195902-230215432 GCA_902687465.1 Secale cereale | reverse complement strand
CCCCCGCCCCTGGGCGTGTCCTGTTACCTTGTCGGGCCCACATGTGCCCTTCGGTGGCCATCTTCTACTATATGAGGCCTCTTACCCTAGAAAAAATATAAGAAGACTTTTGGGACAAGGCGCCGCCGTCTCGTGGCGGAATCTGGGTAGGCACACTTTTTGCACTTCGATGGAGCGATACCGCGGGGGGATACTTCCCTCCGGGAGGGGCGAATCGTGGACATTGACATCACCAACGATTCTCTCGTCATGGGAGGACCAATATTCATCAACATATTCACCAACACCATCTCAGCTCAAACCCTAGTTCATCTCTTGTATTCCATATTTGTCTCAAAACCTTAGATTGATACATGTGGGTTGCTAGTAGTGTTTATTACATCTCATAGTTGATGCTAGTTGGTTTATTTGATGGAAGATTATATGTTCAGGTCCTTAAACGTATTCAATACACCTCTCATATTGAACATGAATATGATTTGTGAGTATTTACTTTTGTTCTCGAGGACATGGGAGAAGTCTTGTTATAAGTAATCATGTAAAGTTAGTATTCGATCTATATTTTGATGATATGTATGTTGTTCTTCCTTTAGTGGTGTCATCTGAATGTCGACTACATGACACTTCACCATACTTGGGCCTAAGGAAAGGCATTGGGGAGTAAGAGGTAGGTGATGGGTTGCGAGAGTGACAGAAGCTTAAACCCTAGTTTATGAGTTATTTTGTAAGGGGCTGAGTTGGATCCATATGTTTCATGCTATGGCTAGATTTATCTTAATTCTTTTTTCGTAGTTGCGAATGCTTGCAAGAGGGGGCAATCATAAGAGGGTTGCTTGTTCAAGTAAGAAAAACACCCTAGCACCGGTCCGCCCACATATCAAATTATCAAAGTAACTAACGTGAATCAACTCAACATGATGAACGTGACTAGATGAGAATTCCCATGTGTCCTCAAGAATGCTATGCTTATTATAAAAGAACGTTTCGGGTTGTCCTTTGCTATAAAAAGATTGGGCCACCTTGTTGCACCTTGTTACTATTGTTACTTGCTACATGTTATAAATTACCTTGCTACAAAACTATCTGTTACTGCTACTTTCAATACTTGCAGAGAATACCTTGTTAAAAACCGCTTATCATTTCCTTCTGCTACTCGTTGGGTTCGACACTCTTACTTATCAAAACAACTATGATACGTCTCCAATGTATCTATATTTTTTGATTGTTTCATGCTATTATATTATCAATCTTGGATACTTTATACGCATTTTATGCTATTTTATATCATTTTTGGGAACTAACCTATTAACCCAGTTGTCGGTGTCAAAACCGACAGACCTCGGGGTAGGGGGTCCCGAGCTGTGGATCTCGGATCGAGGGTAACAAGAATGAAGGAGACTATATTTACCCAGGTTTGGGCCCTCTTAATGGAGGTAAAACCCTATGTCCTGCTCTTGTTTATATTGATGGAGATGTAACGAGTACAGACTTGATCTACCTCGAGATTGTAATGTGTGCTCTAACTCTAGGGCTAGTCTAATGATTTTCCGTTCTTGTACCCTCCATGGAATAAACCCTATGGCTTCTATACACGCCAGGGAGGGTACCTATGGTTACAAGGTCGACAACTATGAGCTAGGCGGTGGCAAAAATCCTGGAGTACACGGCAAGTTTTCCAGATAGGTAGCCTAGGTTATGCCTCCTGCTTACGGCCTCCGAGGTCCACCTTGACCATGAATGATGGTGAGTTAGCCTAGCCCGAGGACCATGTGCCGACTAGATTAGCACCCCCTTATCCAGGACACTGTCAGTAGCCCCTGAACGGGTCTTCAACGCCGAGGATAATCCTTTACTGGACTTCGGATCCAGAGTCGTCTGGACATGCGAGTTCCCCCTCTAAGGAGTCTATGAATACCAACGACCCTGCCAGGTGGACCCGGGACCTCCGTACGTGCCCCCCAATCCCCGGCCCTGGCAATCACATCTTCTATGGGGAATCGAATTGCATTATGGTGAAGCGTCAAAGCGTCTGTCTCTTCCCCTTTATATCAATAGGCCACTCGCGTTGATTATCGTATCAACCCAATCCCTTCCTGCCAAACCAACCGCACAAGCACCCTTGCTCCTGAGTATATCCTCTAGAGCCTCTCATGGTGAGCAATGTAGGCTCCTCCAGGCGCCCTAATGGTCATGTCAGAGGTGATTGGGGCAGTTGCGCAGTCTCGTACCTTCATTTGGGTCATTTGCCAGATTCTGATCTGAATGTGCCAAGCGCAGGATTGGCATCCATAAAATGGCAAGTTCACAGAGAGAATTACCCATCCCCTCGAGAGGGCGAAAATGTATGTTTTGTTTCTTTTCTGCTGCATGGATTAGGCTTTTTGATCCACCCCTTTCTCTGGAGTCTACTAGAGTTTTACTCCATCTTCTTACCCGCAATGCTATCCTTCATATCGCAGGATATGTTGCTCTTTGTAAGATGCACCTCGGGTGCAAGACACACTTTGGGCTATGGCGGAGATACTTATGTGTAATGCCTCTCCAGCCAAAAAGTTATATGAGACCGGGGTAGCCGAAGTCTATCGCATCACAGGGACATATCACCCACCCAGTTCACCTCGAGAGGATACCGACATCTGGTCAACCGAGTGGTTCTATATAGATGACGTCCCTCTCTGAGAGATGGTTCGGCCAGGACTCCCCGTATTTTCTATGGAGCCCCCGAGGCCATACAGCTGGAGGCCCAAGAGCCCGGCCTCAGAAGAGAGTGCTGAAGTAACCGAACTAGCGGCACGAGCTGATGTGCACCGGTCTTACCATCATCGATGTAATGGCCATGATGATAGGCCGAAGAATCCAACCACTCGGCAGCGTCCTCACTTGTTATGTGATTATAATGGAACCGATGATTCATCACGAACCATCCGGGAGAATTGCTATGACCAATCGGCCTTTGGGACCACGCTGGCCGGGATCTATCAAGGGACAACAGAAGACTTCGCCTGATGGTAGTTCCGTGATGGGTTGTCTTACTATAATCCTGCTGAGATCAATGTTGGGGATATCGCTTATCGGGAACTTATCGGTCGACCCATGATAAGGGTTAAATCGGCCAGTTTATCGGCATATCGGCCGATTTATCGCCATATCGGCTGATTTATCGGCCGATTTATCTTATCGGTCGGCCAACGGTAAGCGATAAATCGGCCGATTTATCGGCATATCGGAAGATATCTTGAACAGTGGCTGAGATAATAAGTATGTTTTTTATCTCCCTACTTCCCTCAAATTTATCTTTAATTCCTAACCCGCCGTGCGCCAACTCTTCGAACAGAGGTGGAGGCATTGGCTTGAGGGCGTGAGCAGTCCTGCACCTGAACCAAAGCTGCATTGTCGAGCCGAGGACCCCTTTATAATGAGGACAGAGATCTAGCTCTTATATATGAAGGGAGAAGGTTTTTCCCGGAGAGCCTCGAGGGCTCAAGGGTTGCCATCATCCCCGACATGCTGGGGACGAGGCATGATCTTCATTGGTAATGACCTCTTCCTCTACTCAAAAGAGGGCACCTCGTCTTCCAGCCCCTAGTCATCTAACTTCTCCAAATGGGCGGTGCTCCAAACGCCCGCATAGAGAAGCGACCCCACAAGAGAGGTCCCCACAAGAGGCGCAAGAAGCTCAAGCCGAGGTCATAGGGGTAGGAAAAAGTGCCCCATCGATTACCAGGTAGTTTCTTACTATTGACAATACAAAGATATTTTGGGCATTTGACTTATTCAATCATCTTCCAGGCATCCCTCAGCAATGAGTGCAGGAGTTGCGGGAGCTAGGGTCTCCTCTAGGGAGGCAAAAGCTCACACCCCCGCGGGGGTTGTGTCCGAAGCCCGTCGACCAGAGGACTCGGTGATAAGCTCGGCTACCCCCTCCGAGATCCAAGTTGCAACGAATTATCGCTAACGAAAAGCTTCCCTAAGGAATTCAACTTTCTTAGATCAGGAGTTCACCACTCTAACCGCGGTAGATGCTTATCTCGGGGCAGCCTGAGGTGCCTTTGATCCATCACTGGATGTCTTGTTGTGGGGCCTATGGGTAAGGATCTATCTGAATTCTTGGGACTTTGGAATTTATTGTATTTGTTCAAGGACAAATAGGACTACCCATGAGGGCAGTAGCCCCTAAGGCCTGGCATGGGCTAGTAGGGCGGTGCAAGGGCTTGAAAAGCAACTAATGGTTGTTGCCCCGTATAGAATTCTCGTTGCAAGAATGAGCAGCTGAGCGCAACACTGACGCAAACAAAGGGGAAGCTAGACGCCGCTCTGACTGAGGTGGAGTAGGTGAATAAATTCACCTAGGAAGCACACGATAAGTGATCATGCTAATTGGTGCATATACTATAACATATATGAGTTAACTCTAATACCAAGATCTCGTGTAGCAGCGGAAGCCCTAGGTCATCTTGAAAGGGACCTGAAGCAGGCCCGCGAGGATCTGTTGTATGCAAAGTCTCAGCGTCAGGCGAGCCACCATGTGGCAAGCCAAAGGGTAGACAACGTCAATGCGCTCAGGGCTGAAAATGCCCGGCAAGCCCAGGAAATCCAGAGCTTAAAAGCTTAAGTGGCTGCCGCAGAGTCAAAAAATCGGCGAACAGATGACATGATTTTTGGCAATCATATCTTGTCAACCGTTTACCCGCCATGTAGCTTGGCCGAGCTGATAAGTAATCTGTCGTCACTTCTGTGGCAGCTTCCTTGTCCGGCTTACCTCCGGATGCCCGAAGTCCAATGCCCATGGAGATTGTGAATCATCTGTCCATAGTGCATGAAAGTGCTCGAAAATCAATGAAGGACGTCTACCAGGCATTATGGCCTAAAGTGGAGCAGACCCCTGAAGATATGGCCATTCTGGTCGAAAAGCTAAAAGGAGATCGGTGCCGAATCCAGGCATTGAAAGTATCTACCTGTCGCGAAGGCGCACGTGAGGCTTGGGCGATGGTGAAGACCCATTACACCGGCCTGAAGACAAGGATTTAGCAGAGGTGGGGCCCATGGAGCCTAACAAGAAGGAAATCCCCACTAGTCGTGTGCACGAGATTGTAATGCCTGTGGCACGATTCTCATAGAAGGATTGCACACTGGACACCTTAATAGATGGTCTAGATCATGCGTAATCGTTTTGTATGACTTTATTTACGAATACTTTATGTCAAATTCCAATCCGTAAATCCAAAGCTCTGCCAGCCCGCCGTCCGCTTCTGCCTCCTTGGCCAATGGCCGGGGAGTGTCCCGTATTACTGGCTGAAGTAATCAAACCAGGTGCTTTGGGTGACAAGGCAATCGGGCTATGTGGCTCTAAAGACAAGAGGGTGAAGGAAAGTTATGTTATATTACTATTTAACATAATAAACATCTTCCGAGGAAAATAGTTCTTCCAACGGTTCATTTCCTCGGGTGACTATGTTGAACACATCGGCCCGAAGGCAGGTGATCGTGGGGTTAAAGCCCCTGGTAAAGGTTTGAAGAGACCCCTTCCACGTCATCCCTATGTCATGGCCGACCGTTTTGTACTGTAAGAATGCTAGCTTTTTGTAATGCCCAGGATGGGACTATATCTCCTACGTGTCGAGGCACGACTTAAAGATATAAGCCCATTCTGGAATGATCGCAAGTTTGGTACCTTTGCACATCTCATGTAAAAATAGGGATGGAAAACTGAAAAGATAGTTGGCTGACACTCGCCACGTCACACAAATACATTACATGTTCAAACATCATTCAGATAAACATCACAGCCCATCTAAGGGTAAAGATCCAAATGACAAGATACCAAACATAACATTAAACCACAGGTCTTGATCGAATCCTAGTAGAAGCTCTACTGATCAACCGGATAGTTCACGTAGTAACGGCTACGCTCCTCGTCGTACTCCCAGTCTAGCTCAGTGCCATCGCCTGTGTAGCTCACCATCGTACCTGCATCTGGTGTGTTGAAGTAACTGTGAGCCACAGAGGACTCAGCAATCCCGTTCCCGGGTAACACGACTATCCCAGCCTTGGGTGTGGAACAAGGCTGAAGAAAGAACAAGAGGTTGCAGCAGCTCTAGCCTAGCTTACGTAAAAGAGAGCGAGAAGAGAAGGTGCCTCGGTCGAGAGATGATCACGAAGTGATCCTAACTAAAGCAAGTCAAACATAACCCCACCGTGTTCACTTCCCGAATCCCTTTCGGAAAATGATCGTCACGGTACACACGCTGGTAGTGTATTGGAACATGGTGTCAAGTTTTCTACAACCGGATATTAACAAGCTCCCATCTGCCACATAACCGCGGGCACGGCTTTCGAAAGTTCATAACCCTGCAGGGGTGTTCCAACTTGGCCCATGACAAGCCCATGATCCGTGGAGTCGCAACTCCAAGGTGGGAAGGCCAGAGTATCCTCGGAATCCCGTGCTCAAGATACTTCGACTAAGGTAAGGCTAATCCAGCAAATCCTCCCGGCGTGCCGACACCCTGACAGTAGCCGCGCGTATCTAGTCTCAGGCCACGACCGGATGAGACATCCTACAGGTGTATGCCAGATACCTCGGGTTTCCCCAAGGCGGCCCCGCAGTCTTCTCGTTTCGGACCAACACTCATGTGGAGCACTGGCCCGGGGTTGTTGATTAAAAATAAAAGGGATAGCTAGTCCCTATGCAAGTTTTAGTTATTAGGCGAATAGTACCAATGTTGGGACTTGCTGGAAAAGACTTAGCACTTAGCGGTTTATCGAGGGGGTCCCATAACCCCAACCGTGTGAGGAACGCATAATCAAGGAACATAACACCGGTTTATACGGTTCCTAGCGGCATGAGTGGAACAAATCACCAAGCAAAAGGCTTAGCCTTCCACCCTTGACAATATATAGATGATTTCATTTAATAATTAATATAGTGTGATATCCCAACAAGCTTCAACAAGAAGCAAGAATCTTCAATCTTCACCTGCAGCTAACAATGCTATAAGAGGGGCTGAGCGAAGCCTACGTATAGCCAATCAATGGTTTGCATAGGTGGGGTGGTTAAACAGGTTCATGGTTACAATAGGAGGCTGACAGGAAAAACATGGGCATCGAGGCAAAACTATAGATCGAGACTTCTAGCAATAGGCAAAGATAGTAATGTTATCGGGGTTCGATCATCTTGCCTGAAGAGTTGTCGATGGGATCGTAAGAGGGGTCCTCGTTCTCAACCTCTGTAGTAACCTCGTGCTCGTACTCATACTCGGTCTCAGCTTCCGGCTCTACTCAAACACAAGAACACAAGGCAACGAATCAAACAAGATGCAATGCGCAGAAAAATTACTGGATGCATGGCTGATGCACTATGGAAGCAAAACAGATGCACTATGGAAGCACATAAAGTCTACTTAGGAAGCACAGTGTTACAGCACAACAATATGCATCAAGCAAAATGCTTCAAAACATGATAACAATAGGATATTATGAATCTACATGCAAAATCACACAAGTTACATATAGGACTTGCTCAAAACGGAGCAACGGGCTAAAAGTTACACCCGAAACAATAAACATGCACAAGCTGAAAATAACAGCCACATAGCTGTCAGGGAACGTAGCATAATTCAAAAATTTTCTACGCCTTCACCAAGATCCAACTATGGAGACATCTAGCAACGAGCAAGTAAGAGTACATCTACATACCGTTATGTAGATCGCGTGCGGAAGCTTTCAACGAAGTGTGGATGAAGTAGTCGTACTCTTCACGTTCTTCGTCACCGATGATCTAGCGCCGAACGGACGGCACCTCCGCGTTCAACACACGTACGGTGCAACAATGTCACCTCCTTCTTGATCCAGCAAGGGGGGAGGAGAAGTCATCAGAGATCCGGCAGCACGACGGCGTGATGACGGATGCAGTGGAGATCGCAGCAGGGCTTCGCCGGGCGCCCTGCGTGGGAGTATGGAGGTGTGACGGGAGGGGGAGAGGCGCCAGGGCTTGGGTGCGGCTGCCCTCTCCCTCCCCACATATATATAGGGGCCAGGGGGGTGCGCCTGGGCCCCCTGGAGATCCAATCTGCAAGGGGGCGGCGGCCAGGGGGGGTTCCTTGCCCCCCAAGGCAAGTGGAGCCCCCCTCCCCCTTAGGGTTTTAACCCTAGGTGCATGGGGAGGTGGGCCCCCTAGTGGTGCGCCAGCCCTGAGGGCTGGACACTTCCCCTTGTGGCCTAGGGGCCCCACCGGGATGGGTGGCCCCACCCGGTGGACCCCCGGGGCCCCTCCGGTGGTCCCGGGACGCTCACGGTGACCCCCGGAGATCACCCGTTGGCCGAAACTGGACTTCCTATATATCAATCTTTACCTCCGGACCATTCCGGAACTCCTCGTGACGTCCGGGATCTCATCCGGGACTCCGAACAACTTTCCGGTTTCCACGTGCATTTATCTCTACGACCCTAGCGTTACCGAACCTTAAGTGTGTAGATCCTACGGGTTCGGGAGACACGTAGACATGACCGAGACCACTCTCCGGTCAATAACCAACAGCGGGATCTGGATACCCATGTTGGTTCCCACGTGTTCCTCGATGATCTTCATCGTATGAACCACCGTGTCAAGGATTCACTCAATCCCGTATGTTATTCCCTTTGTCCATCGGTACGGTACTTGCCCGAGATTCGATCGTCGGTATTCCCGATACCTTGTTCAATCTTGTTATGGCAAGTCTCTTTACTCGATCCGTAATCCATCATCCCGTGACTAACTGCTTAGTCACATTGAGCTCATTATGATGATGTCTTACCGAGTGGGCCCAGAGGTACCTCTCCGTCATACGGAGTGACAACATCCCAGTCTCGGTTCGTACCAACTCAACAGACACTTTCGAAGATACCCGATGCGTACCTTTATAGCCACCCAGTTACGTTGTGACGGTTGGCACACCCAAAGTACTCCTATGGTATCCGGGAGTTGTACAACCTCATGGTCTAAGGAATAAATACTTGACACCGAAAAGCTTATGCATTACGAACTATACGATCTCGTGTTATGCTCAAGTTTGGGTCTTGTCCATCACATCATTCTCCTAATGATGTGATCCCGTTATCACTGACATCTCATGTCCATGGTCAGGAAACCGTGACCATCTGTTGATCAACGAGCTGGTAACTAGAGGCCTACCAGGGACTCATTGTGGTCTGTGTATTCACACATGTATCACTGTTTCCGTACAATACAATTCAAGCATGAATAACAGACAATTATCATGAACAAGGAGATATAATAATAATGCTTTTATTATTGCCTCTAGGGCATATCTCCAACAGTCTCCCACTTGCACTAGAGTCAATAATCTAGTTACATTGTGATGAATCGAACACCCATAGAGTTCTGGTGTTGATCATGTTTTGCTCGTGAAAGAGGTTTAGTCAACGGGTCTGCTACATTCAGATCCGTATGCACTTTACAAATATCCATGTCTCCATCCTGAACATAATTCCGGATGGAGTTGAAACGGCGCTTGATGTGCTTGGTCTTCTTGTGAAACCTGGGCTCCTTGGTAATAGCAATAGCACCAGTGTTGTCACAGAAGAGAGTCATCGGGCTTGACGCGCTTGAAATGACTCCTAGGTCGGTGATGAACTCCTTCATCCAGACTCCTTCGTGCGCCGCTTCAGAAGCAGCTATGTACTCCGCTTCACATGTAGATGCCGCCACCACGCTTTGCTTGCAACTGCACCAGCTGACTGCCCCTCCATTCAAAATATATACGTATCCGGTTTGTGACTTAGAGTCATCCAGATCTGTGTCGAAGCTAGCATCGACGTAACCCTTTACGACGAGCTCTTCGTCACCTCCATAAACGAGAAACATATCCTTAGTCCTTTTCAGGTACTTTAGGATGTTCTTGACCGCTGTCCAGTGTTCCGTACCGGGATCACTTTGGTACCTCCCTACCAAACTTATGGCAAGGTTCACATCAGGTCTGGTACACAGCATGGCATACATGATAGAACCTATGGCCGAGGCATAGGGAATGACACTCATCTTTTCTCTATCTTCTGCCGTGGTCGGCGACTGAGCTTTGCTCAATCTCATACCTTGCAAAACAGGAAAGAATCCTTTCTTTGACTGATCCATATTGAACTTCTTCAATATTTTGTCAAGGTATGTACTTTGCGAAAGACCAATGAGGCGTCTCGATCTATCTCTATAGATTTTGATGCCTAATATGTAAGCAGCTTTTCCAAGGTCCTTCATTGAAAAACTTTTATTCAAGTAGGCCTTTACATTTTCCAAGAATTCTATATCATTTCCCATCAGCAATATGTCATCCACATATAATATGAGAAATACTACAGAGCTCCCACTCACTTTCTTGTAAATACAGGCTTCTCCATAAGTCTGTATAAATCCAAATGCTTTAATCACTTCATCAAAGCGAATATTCCAACTCCGAGATGCTTGCACCAGCCCGTAAATCGAGCGCTGGAGCTTGCATACCTTGTTAGCGTTCTCTGGATCGACAAAACCTTCCGGTTGCATCATATACAACTCTTCCTTGAGGAAGCCGTTAAGGAATGCTGTTTTGACGTCCATTTGCCATATCTCATAATCATAGAATGCGGCAATAGCTAACATGATTCTGACTGACTTCAGCATCGCTACGGGAGAGAAAGTCTCGTCGTAGTCAATCCCTTGAACTTGTCGATAACCCTTAGCGACAAGCCGAGCCTTATAGATGGTCACATTACCATCCGCGTCTGTCTTCTTCTTAAATATCCATTTGTTTTCTATGGCGTGCCTATCATCAGGCAAGTCCACCAAAGTCCATACTTTGTTTTCATACATGGATTCTATCTCGGATTTCATGGCTCCAATCCATTTATTGGTATCCGGGCCCGCCATCGCTTCTTCATAGTTCGAAGGTTCACCGTTGTCTAACAACATGATTTCCAGTACAGGGTTGCCGTACCACTCTGGTGCGGAACGTGCCCTTGTGGACCTTCGAAGTTCAGTAGTAACTTGATCTGTTTCTTCATGATCATTATCATCAACTTCCTCCCTTGTCGGTGCAGGCACCTCAGGAACAGTTTCCTGCGCTGCGCTACTTTCCGGTGCAGGAGGGGTGACTGTCACCTCATCAAGTTCTACTTTCCTCCCACTCACTTCTTTCGAGAGAAACTCTTTCTCCAGAAAGCATCCATTCTTGGCAACAAAGACTTTGCCTTCGGATCTGTGGTAGAAGGTGTACCCAATCGTTTCCTTTAGGTATCCTATGAAGACGCATTTTTCCGATTTGGGTTCGAGCTTCTCAGGTTGAAGTTTCTTGACATAAGCATCGCAACCCCAAACTTTCAGAAATGACAGCTTCGGTTTCTTGCCAAACCAAAGTTCATACGGAGTCGTCTCAACGGATTTCGACGGAGCCCTATTTAAAGTGAATGCGGCAGTCTCTAAAGCATAACCCCAAAAAGATAGCGGTAAATCGGTGAGGGACATCATAGATCGCACCATGTCCAACAGAGTACGATTTCGACGTTCCGACACACTGTTACGTTGAGGTGTTCCGGGCGGTGTCAATTGTGAAACAATTCCACAGCTCCTAAGGTGTGTGCCAAATTCATGACTTAAATATTCACCCCCACGATCCGATCGCAAGAATTTTATTTTTCTGTCACGTTGATTCTCAACCTCATTCTGAAATTCCTTGAACTTTTCAAAGGTCTCAGACTTGTGTTTCATCAAATAGATATACCCGTATCTACTCAAGTCATCCGTGAGGGTGAGAACATAACGGTAGCCTCCGCGAGCCTCAACACTCATTGGACCGCACACATCGGTATGTATGATTTCCAGTAAGTTGGTTGCTCGCTCCATTTTTCCGGAGAACGGAGTCTTGGTCATCTTGCCCAAGAGGCATGGTTCGCACGTGTCAAATGATTCATAATCAAGAGACTCTAGAAGTCCATCTGAATGGAGCTTCTTCATACGTTTGACACCAATATGACCAAGTCGGCAATGCCACAAGTATGTGGGACTATCATTATCAACTTTACATCTTTTGGCATCTACACTATGAATATGTGTATCACTACGTTCGAGATTCATCAAAAATAAACCATTGACCAGCGGGGCATGACCATAAAACATATCTCTCAAATAAATAGAACAACCATTATTCTCTGATTTGAAAGAGTAGCCATCTCGCATAAGACGAGATCCAGAAACAATGTTCATGCTCAAAGCTGGTACTAAATAACAATTATTGAGGTTTAAAACTAATCCCGAGGGTAGATGTAGAGGTAGCGTGCCGACGGCGATCACATCGACCTTGGAACCATTCCCGACGCGCATCGTCACCTCATCCTTCGCCAGTCTCCGTTTATTCCACAGCTCCTGTTTTGAGTTACAAATGTGAGCAACTGCACCGGTATCGAATACCCAGGAGCTACTACGAGTGCTGGTAAGGTACACATCAATAACATGTATATCATATATACCTTTGACGTTGCCGGCCTTCTTGTCTGCTAAATATTTGGGGCAGTTCCGCTTCCAGTGACCCGTTCCCTTGCAATAAAAGCACTCTGTTTCAGGCTTGGGTCCATACTTTGGCTTCTTCCCGGCAACAGGCTTGCCAGACGCGGCAACTCCCTTGCCGTCCTTCTTGAAGTTCTTCTTACCCTTGCCTTTCTTGAACTTAGTGGTTTTATTGACCATCAACACTTGATGTTCTTTCTTGATGTCTACCTCCGCTGATTTCAGCATTGAATACACCTCGGGAATGGACTTCTCCATCCCCTGCATATTGAAGTTCAACACGAAGCTCTTGAAGCTTGGTGGGAGCGACTGGAGGATTCTGTCAACGACCGCTTCATCTGGGAGATTCATTCCCAGCTGAGACAAGCGGTTGTGCAATCCTGAAATCTTGAGGATGTGCTCACTGACAGAACTGGTTCCTCCATCTTACAGCTGTAGAATGCGTCGGAGACATCATATCTCTCGACTCGGGCATGAGCTTGAAAAACCATTTTCAGCTCTTCGAACATCTCATATGCTCCGTGGTGCTCAAAACGTTTTTGGAGCCCCGATTCTAAACTGTAAAGCATGCCGCACTGAACCAGGGAGTAATCATCACTACGCGACTGCCAGACGTTCAAAACGTCTTGGGCTGCATCGGGAGCAGGTGCATCACCCAGCGGTGCTTCTAGGACATATGATCTCTTGGCAGCTATGAGGATAATCCTCAGGTTACGGACCCAATCCGTATAGTTGCTACCATCGTCTTTCAGCTTGGTTTTCTCTAGGAACGCGTTGAAGTTGAGGGAAACTGGAGCGTGGGCCATTTGATCTACAAGAGATATTGTAAAGAATTTAGACTAAGTTCATGATAATTAAGTTCATCTTAATCAAATTTTAATGAACTCCCACTCAGTATGACATCTCTCTAGTCATCTAAGTGATACACGATCCGAATCGAGTAGTCCGTGTCCGATCATCACGTGAGACGGACTAGTCATCAACGGTGAACATCTTCATGTTGATCGTATCTTCTATACGACTCGTGTTCGACCTTTCGGTCTTCCGTGTTCCGAGGCCATGTCTGTACATGCTAGGCTCGTCAAGTGAACCCTAAGTGTATCGCGTGTGTAAATCTGTCTTACACCCGTTGTATGCGAACGTTAGAACCTATCACACCCGATCATCACGTGGTGCTTCGGAGCAACGAGCTTTAGCAACGGTGCACAGTTAGGGGAAACACAATACTTGAAATTTTAGTGAGAGATCATCTTATTTACTACCGTCGTTCTAAGTAAACAAGATGCATAAACATGATAAACATCACATGCAATCAATTAAAGTGACATGATATGGCCAATATCATCTTGCTCCTTGGATCTCCATCTTCGGGGCACCATGATCATCTTGTCACCGGCTCGACACCATGATCTTCATCATCATGATCTCCATCATCGTGTCTTGAAGAATTCGTCACGCCAACTATTACTTCTACTACTATAGCTAACGTTTAGCAATGAAGTAAAGTAATTACAAGGCGTTATTCAGTGACACACAGGTCATACAATAATTAAGACAACTCCTATGGCTCCTGCCGGTTGTCAAGTTCATCGACATGCAAGTCGTGATTCCCTATTACAAAAACATGATCAATCTCATACATCACATATATCATTCATCACATCTTCGTTCTTGGCCATACCACGTCACATAGCACATGCTGCAAAAACAAGTTAGACGTCCTCTAATTGTTGTTGCAAGTTTTACGTGGCTTCTATAGGATTTCTAGCAAGAACGTTTCTTACCTACGCCAAAACCACAACGTGATTTGTCAACTTCTATTTACCCTTCATAAGGACCCTTTTCATCGAATCCGATCCGACTAAAGTAGGAGAGACAGACACCCGCCAGCCACCTTATGCATCTAGTGCATGTCTGTCGGTGGAACCAGTCTCACGTAAGCGTACGTGTAAGGTCGGTCCGGGCCGCTTCACCCCACAATACCGCCGAATCAAGATTGACTAGTAACGGTAAGAAAGTTGAACAAGATCATACGCCCACAACTGCTTTGTGTTCTACTCGTGCAAGATGCTACGCATAAAACCTAGGCTCAGATGCCACTGTCGGGGAACGTAGCATAATTCAAAAAATTTCTACGCCTTCACCAAGATCCAACTATGGAGACATCTAGCAACGAGCAAGTAAGAGTACATCTACATACCGTTATGTAGATCGCGTGCGGAAGCTTTCAACGAAGTGTGGATGAAGTAGTCGTACTCTTCACGTTCTTCGTCACCGATGATCTAGCGCCGAACGGACGACACCTCCGCGTTCAACACACGTACGGTGCAGCAACGTCACCTACTTCTTGATCCAGCAAGGGGGGAGGAGAAGTCGTCAGAGATCCGGCAGCACGACGGCGTGATGACGGATGCAGTGGAGATCGCAGCAGGGCTTCGCCGGGCGCCCTGCGTGGGAGTATGGAGGTGTGACGGGAGGGGGAGAGGCGCCAGGGCTTGGGTGCGGCTTCCCTCTCCCTCCCCACATATATATAGGGGCCAGGGGGGTGCGCCTGGGCCCCCTGCAGATCCAATCTGCAAGGGGGTGGCGGCCAGGTGGGGTTCCTTGCCCCCCAAGGCAAGTGGAGCCCCCTCCCCCTTAGGGTTTTAACCCTAGGCGCATGGGGAGGTGGCCCCCCTAGTGGTCCGCCAGCCCTGAGGGCTGGACACTTCCCCTTGCGGCCTAGGTGCCCCACCGGGATGGGTGGCCCCACCCGGTGGACCCCCGGGGCCCCTCCAGTGGTCCCGGGACGCTCCCGGTGACCCCCGGAGATCACCCGTTGGCCGAAACTGGACTTCCTATATATCAATCTTTACCTCCGGACCATTCCGGAACTCCTCGTGACATCCGGGATCTCATCCGGGACTCCGAACAACTTTCGGGTTTCCACGTGCATTTATCTCTACGACCCTAGCGTTACCGAACCTTAAGTGTGTAGACCCTACGAGTTCGGGAGACACGTAGACATGACCGAGACCACTCTCCGGTCAATAACCAACAGGGGGATCTGGATACCCATGTTGGTTCCCACGTGTTCCTCGATGATCTTCATCGGATGAACCACCGTGTCAAGGATTCACTCAATCCCGTATGTTATTCCCTTTGTCCATTGGTACGGTACTTGCCCGAGATTCGATCGTCGGTATTCTCGATACCTTGTTCAATCTTGTTATGGCAAGTCTCTTTACTCAATCCGTAATCCATCATCCCGTGACTAACTACTTAGTCACATTGAGCTCATTATGATGATGTCTTACCGAGTGGGCCCAGAGGTACCTCTCCGTCATACGGAGTGACAACATCCCAATCTCAGTTCGTACCAACTCAACAGACACTTTCGGAGATACCCGATGCGTACCTTTATAGCCACCCAGTTACGTTGTGACGGTTGGCACACCCAAAGTACTCCTACGGTATCCGGGAGTTGTACAACCTCATGGTCTAAGGAATAAATACTTGACACCGAAAAGCTTATGCATTACGAACTATACGATCTCGTGTTATGCTCAAGTTTGGGTCTTGTCCATCACATCATTCTCCTAATGATGTGATCCCGTTATCACTGACATCTCATGTCCATGGTCAGAAAACCGTGACCATCTGTTGATCAACGAGCTGGTAACTAGAGGCCTACCAGGGACTCATTGTGGTCTGTGTATTCACACATGTATCGCTGTTTCCGTACAATACAATTCAAGCATGAATAACAGACAATTATCATGAACAAGGAGATATAATAATAATGCTTTTATTATTGCATCGAGGCAAAACTATAGATCGATACTTCTAGCAATAAGCAAAGATAGTAATGTTATCGGGGTTCGGTCATCTTGCCTGAAGAGTTGTCGATGGGATCGTAAGAGGGGTCCTCGTTCTCAACCTCGGTAGTAACCTCGTGCTCGTACTCATACTCGGTCTCAGCTTCCGGCTCTATTCAAACACAAGAACACAAGGCAACGAATCAAACAAGATGCAATGCGCAGAAAAATTACTGGATGCATGGCTGATGCACTATGGAAGCAAAACAGATGCACTATGGAAGCACAGAAAGTCTACTTAGGAAGCACAGTGTTACAGCACAACAATATGCATCAAGCAAAATGCTTCAAAACATGATAACAATATGATATTATGAATCTACATGCAAAATCACACAAGTTACATATAGGACTTGCTCAAAACGGAGCAACGGGCTAAAAGTTACACCCGAAACAAAAACATGCACAAGCTGAAAATAACAGCCACATAGCAACTTCAGAGCAATAAATAAATGGTCTACAACACTCAAATATCATGGCAAGGAGCATGACATAAACTAGACATATCCTACGGCAAACAAGTCCATTGGAGCACCCCCAAAGGAGCCATGGATCAATAGCAACAAGCTATGACATATTGAACTTGACAACAAAATCCTGACAGCAGTAATTTGTTGCAACTTGGGAGCAAGAGTTAAATATGCTACAGCCACTCAAATAAGCATGTGAGAGCATGAATGGATAGCCAACAATATATACAACAAGGAATCATCAAGAGTCACCCCAAAACTATCATGGATTGGCCTAGAACAACAAGCAAACATGGCATCTGGATATTACAGATTCCAGACTTAGTGAAATTTCACTAAGTGTTAAAACAACAGTTTCATATGGCATCTTTCTGAGCAAGTTTAACTCAACTCAAAGCATATCAAGATAAGTGGTAAGCACCACAGCAAAGTACACATGATGGTGAATCCAAAACATCTAAGCATGCATCAAGGGGACAAACACAATGATAGCAACGAGTTCCTCTATGAGGCATCTTGTAACAAGTTTAACGACATAACAGCCACATAGCACTTTGCAAAGGATATAAGCATGGCAAGATGATATCTATCATGCAAGCTAAAGCACCCAACATGTAGAGCATTTCATGACGAACACGTGGACATATCATTTGCATCATTTGGATAAACATGCACCAAGTTATCACATTGCAAAGATGGCATGAAAATAACAACTAACATCAGTTTATAACAAGTAGCACTCTTCTCATGAAGATTAAGACATCTAGATGACCTCAAACATGCATGGCACAATGGAACAAAACGTAGTACAAGTCTCCACGATCATTTTGACATATCATTTGCTCAAATCGGACCAACACACAAAAAGTTATCCACAATCTAAAACAGCATCAGACAGTGAAAATTCCTGGACTTAGTGAAAAAAGTACCTCCTCGGGTCAAAGTCAACACGGGGACGGATCTGGAGTCAAACGGGTTGGCGGGCAGCGGTCAACGCGGGCGCGGAGGCGGATCGGGCCCCCGCGCTAACGGGCTGGCGGGCCCGCGGAGCCGGGCGGCTAACAGGTCGGCCCGTTAGGCCCCGATCGGATCGGGAGATCGGGAGATCAGGCGCTCGGGCGCCTCGAGCGCCAGGCGGCGGTGGCGGCCTCGGTCGAGCGGCGGCCTTCGGTGCGGCAGGGCACGGCGGGAGGGCGCCCCGGCGCGGCGGCGGGACCTGCGACCCGCCGGTGACCTGGCCGGCGACGGGCCGGCCGGAGGGGAGCGGGAGGAGGCGGCTTGGCCGGCGGGATGGGGTGGAGGCCCCCGGCGGTGGGTGGCGGATCGGTGGCCGGAGCGTTGATGGGCCTCGAACCCCTCGTTGGTTACCCCAAGTGGAAGGTGTAAGATGCAGTAAGTAGAAGTGTTTTCCCCTAGCAAAGATGCCAAGGATCGAATCCCCAGAGACTCCTAGGTTCAACAGGTAGGTGTCAACTGCTAACGGCGCAATTAGCAATCAACGTGGACCTGCACACAGATACAAAGAACTTTGCTCCCAACGAGTACAGAGAGGTTGTCAATCTCTCCGGCCTTGTAGTTCACAAAGGGTTAAAAGCAATATGATAGTAGTGATAGATAGTGTTTTGCAATAGTAAATAAAATAGCGGAAAGTAAATAGTGTATGTGATCAATGATAGTAATATGGACCAGAGTCTCATGATGTTCACTAGTGATGTCTCTCTCCCAAAAGACGATAAAACAACTATGTGAGGTAACAAATTACAGCTGGGCAATTGACAGGACCCACGAGCACATACAAATGCTGATTACATTGCAAGAAAGGTTGAGGTTCAAAGCATGGGCGGTACGCCAAAGTAAGTAGACCGAAATCCATCAATATCTACTACTAATCATCCACCTTGAGATATCTATCCAGAACATCTCGCTGGTATTAAGTTGCGAGTCCCACCCATAGTGTAAACTCAATGCAACAGACAACTGCATTAAAAGAACTTTGCGTAAAGTAAACAATCCTTGCACCCGCGGGCACAAGCACCGTTGTTTTCCCCCTTGTGGCAACAGCACATCCCCTAGACTCATGTTTCTGTCACTCAAGCTAGTCATCGAGGGGCATGAACCCACAATCGAGCATAACGTTCCCTCTTGGAGTCACTACCTATTACTCGGCCAAAGCAATAAATAACAACGGAGAACATGCAAGAATTACTTATGAACTAAAATATAAAAGAGGTGAATCAAATATATTACTCAAGATCAATCTGAACATAATCTCATAATCCATCGGATCCCAGCAAACTCAACATAGCAACAGCATAAAGATTACATAGGTGCCTCGATCATGTAGGGCAGCTCACGAGGACTAATTAGTGAAGCACAAGAACGGGAGGAGAACAGCACATAGCTACTGGTCATGGACTCATGGTCCAAGGGAGACTACTCACGAGTCATCCGGGAGGCGTCCATGGTGGTGGAGAAGCTCCCGGTGGTGATCCTCCCTTCCGGCAGGGTGCCGGGAAGAGTTCTCCTGGTGCTCCTGATCTTGGAAGCGGCGGCGGCGGCGGAACAGAGATGGGATCGCGAAAAGAAGTCCTGTTTCGAGGGTTTCGGAGAGTCCTTTAAATATATGTCAAAGTAGGGCACCGGGGGGCTCTCGGGGGGCCGAGGCGCCCCCCCCCGG
>LR738715.1:230176366-230195865 GCA_902687465.1 Secale cereale | reverse complement strand
CGCCCACAGGGCGCCTGGAGCCCCTGTGGCCCCCCTAGGTTGCCCTTCGGACGCAGTGTTGTTTCCGGTTCGCTGATTTTTATATAATTTTTCTGGATTTTTCTGGGCAGTTCTCGAAACGTGAAAACCTGAAATACAAAAACAGCCGAAAACAGAAACTGGCACTGGGGTGCACTGGATTAGTAAGTTAGTCCAAATATGATCAAAAGTGTATGGAAGTGTATGAATATCATAGCAATATCACCCAAAAGTGGCATGGAGCAAGCAGAAATTATAGATACGTTTTGGACGTATCAACATCCCCAAGCTTAATTCCTGCTTGTCCTCGAGTAGGTAAATGATAACAAGAATAATTTCTGTGGTGACATGCTATTAACCATATAGGACTTTCTCATAGTCATATGACAAAAGCTTACTGAGACAATGATTCTAAAGTAATTAAGTTGTCTCAAGATAAAATCACAAATGACTGTAAGTTTTACAACATGAAACTGAAACATCAAAAAGATTTGCAATGAACATGATGTGAAAATATGATCAAGTGATATCTAGCAATAAGTGCAAGGGCACCTTCAAGGTTTAAGTGATGACTAGATACAATCATTTCAGAATAAACGATATTACAATCATGCAAAAGACAATGCTACTTTGGGACAATGCACATTACACTCAGAATGACAATCATGCTCTCAGTAGTTGGTGCTTGAAGTGCTAGAGCTTTTTATTTTGAAACATGGAAGCAATTGTGTCAACGGTAGTAGTACTTCATATGTGTCATGTATAAAACATCTTATAAGTTGCAAGCCTCATGCATTGAATACCAATAGTGCTCGCTCCTTGTCCTAATTAGCTCGGATCCCCATGGGTTATCATTGCATTGCATATGTTTTAACCAAGTGTCACAAAGGGGTACCTCTATGCCACCTGTACAAAGGTCCAAGGAGATAGATCGCATTTGATTTCTCGTTTTTGATAGATCTCAACTTGAGGACATCCATACCGGGACAACATAGAAAATAGATGATGGACTCCTCTTTAATGCATAAGCATATTCTCATGAGAGATTGAGGATTAAGGTCCAAGCTAAAACTTCCACCATGATGCATGGCTTTGGTTGGCGGCCCAATGTTCTTCTCTAACAATATGCATATTAATTCAACCCACGGTAAATCACCCTTACTTCAGTCAAGACGAACATGCATAGCAACTCACATGATATTCAACAAAAGTGTGACAGTTGATGGCGTCCCCAGAAACATGGTTACCGCTCAGCAAGCAACTCATAAGAAATAAGATACATAAGCAACATATTCTTTACCACAATAGTTTTTAGGCTACTTTACCATGAGCTATGTATTGCATGGTTAATTTGCTTAGTGCAGGTGGAGGTTAGCAAAAGACTGGGAGTGACCAACTAAGAGAGCAATGACGGTCATAATCATGCAGAGCGACAAAGAAATATTGAATCAGGCATGACAGTTATATCGCTACTCAGAAACAAAAGATCACCAAGGCTTGACAGACTCTCTTTACAGTCTTGAATATGCATGCGCATACGCCAAGTCAATCAAAATAAATTCTCGAAGGAAGATATTACTAGACCATACCACATCATACGCAAACAAACCAAGTTGGTACTCCAATGACACATTGGGAACCCCCAGCTATTCGAGATTAACCAAAAGAAAACCTGAACTACTAAGCACCATCATGAAAGTAGTATCTTTATCATAGACACATTAACCAATGCAACGGAAGCAAACTCTCTCAATAAGGTGATCATGGTAATTAAAGAGAGTTCAAGCAACCAACTAAATAAAAGCTCTTGAAGAGATAAGCATGAATACTAAGAGCAAAGCACGATAGTAGCTATTTAAAAGACAAAGAACACACACATCATAGATAGACATGAAAATTCTATGTAATGTTCTAGGTAGAGGTGGAGCGTGTTTCTCTCCCACATAAAGGAATGCTGGGTTCCGACTCGTTATGAAAAACTAAAAAGGAAAACTAAAAGCAAGACGCTCCAAGCATAGCACATAACACATGAAGTGATAAAAATATAGCGGAACGAAAGACGAACTGATAATGTTGATGGAGAAGGGGATGCACGGGGGGCATCCCCAAGCTTAGACGCTTGAGTCTCCTTGAATATTTCTTGGGGGTGCACGGGGGCATCCCCAAGCTTGAGCGCTTGACACTCCTGAATCTTTTTATCAACTTCCCTCGCACACTTGAAAACTCCCTTCATACATAACTCATCATAATCTGATTAACGAGGTTAGTACCCTTAATAAAATAATTATACCTTGCTGGAAATAAGGATATTCTTGAAGTTCTACTGTTTCTCAAGATTGCCAAAAGGTTTTTGCAAAGAAAAAGCAAGTTCTTAATTTGCAAAGTGAAGGTAAGGCAAAACAGGACAGAATCTGTGAAAAACAGAACAACAGGCAGTAATTGACCTGTTCTGGATACTTCTGCAACTCAAATCAAAAAACTCAGAACTGACGCACGAAAGACAATTATATAGTGAACGCTGTCGAAACAATTCAGACCAAAAAGATGATCTGGTAATTTTATACGAATTTTTCTATCCAAGGACAAAATCTGTTTCCTGGACAGCACCTCACAACTTTTGAACTTTCTAGCAATCAGAGGCTATACTTGGCACAAATATGAAAAGCAAAGATACAATGATGATGCTACAGCAGTAAACAACATCAAGACGCAACAAAAGCAAAAAATTTATTCATGTGGGCTGCCTCCCAAAAGCGCTTTCTTTTATGCCTTTAAGCTAGGCATAATGCATAGATCAAGTTGTATCAATTGAACTATCATCAAGATCATCAAAAAGCTCTTCAATAATACAACTAGTCTTAAGAGGTCTCTCAAACAAAGGCCTCATAGAGATACTTCTAGGTAGAAGACCAAAAGGATAAAAGTCAAGGGAAGATTAATTTATAAATTCATCAACGATAGGTGTTTCTTCCAAAGTCTTTACAGTTTCAACCCCTTTGGCAATAGGTGGATTGCTTTTAGAACGGGGAGCCTTTGGAACGTGAACGAACTTAGGCTCCCTCTTTGCCGGAGTTTCTACCTTTTCGGTTTTGATCAAGGAGAAAGTAGTTCCTAAGGTATCAAATATCTCCTCAATCTTGTCCATCCTAGAAGAGCCAGGATCATGGAATTTGATGGTCTCCAAAATTTTGAAAATTTTATGCATGGAGCTATCAAGTCTATTCAAATTCCCTTGGATCTTTCGATCCAACTCATTCATCTTATTAGTGCTTGGCATCTCTAGCTCTATTTTTTCAAGTTTTTTCATAATGTGAGCTAGGGTGATGTCCTCTCGAATGCTAACAACAGGGGGACTCCCAACAAGATTTTCAATAATACTAAGAGACTCCCAAACTGGGGCCTCTAGGAAATTCCCATTGATAGCAGTATCTAGAATAAACCTATTCCAAGAAGTGATTCCAACATAAAAATTTCTAAGTAAGATAGTAGTAGGTTGCTTCTTGGTGGCTCTTTTTTGTGAATCATTAATTCTATACCAAGCATCTTTTAAACTTTCCCCTCCTCTTTGTTTAAAGGTGAGAACTTCTGCCTCGTCAAAGACAAAAGGACCCGACATAATGACAACTAAAGAGCAAGATAACTATTTTTGTGATTTTCGATAAAAAGGAACTAAAGCAAAAAATGAAAGGTAAACTAACAAGACTAAAAAGCAAAGGTAAAAGATAGCATGCAACTCCCCTATCCTGAAGAGTGGAGTCCTCGACAACGGCGCCAGAAAATACTCCTTGATGGACCTCGAAGCCCTCATTGGTTACCCCAAGTGGAAGGTGTAAGATGCAGTAAGTAGAAGTGTTTTCCCCTAGCAAAGATGCCAAGGATCGAATCCCCAGAGACTCCTAGGTTCAACAGGTAGGTGTCAACTACTAACGGCGCAATTAGCAATCAACGTGGACCTGCACACAGATACAAATAACTTTGCTCCCAACGAGTACAGAGAGGTTGTCAATCTCTCCGGCCTTGTAGTTCACAAAGGGTTAAAAGCAATATGATAGTAGTGATAGATAGTGTTTTGCAATAGTAAATAAAATAGCGAAAAGTAAATAGTGTATGTGATCAATGATAGTAATATGGACCGGAGTCTCATGATGTTCACTAGTGATGTCTCTCTCCCAAAAGACGATAAAACAACTATGTGAGGTAACAAATTACAGCTGGGCAATTGGCAGGACCCACGAGCGCATACAAATGCTGATTACATTGCAAGAAAGGTTGAAGTTCAAAGCATGGGCGGTACGCCAAAGTAAGTAGACCGAAATCCATCAATATCTACTACTAATCATCCACCTTGAGATATCTATCCAGAACATCTCACTGGTATTAAGTTGCGAGTCCCACCCATAGTGTAAACTCAATGCAACAGACAACTGCATTAAAAGAACTTTTCGTAAAGTAAACAATCCTTGCACCCGCGGGCACAAGCACCGTTGTTTTCCCCCTTGTGGCAACAACACATCCCCTAGACTCATGTTTCTGTCACTCAAGCTAGTCATCGAGGGGCATGAACCCACAATCAAGCATAACGTTCCCTCTTGGAGTCACTACCTATTACTCGGCCAAAGCAATAAATAACAACGGAGAACATGCAAGAATTACTTATGAACTAAAATATAAAAGAGGTGAATCAAATATATTACTCAAGATCAATCTGAACATAATCTCATAATCCATCGGATCCCAGCAAACTCAACATAGCAACAGCATAAGGATTACATAGGTGCCTCGATCATGTAGGGCAGCTCACGAGGACTAATTAGTGAAGCACAAGAACGGGAGGAGAACATCACATAGCTACTGGTCATGGACTCATGGTCCAAGGGAGACTACTCACGATTCATCCGGGAGGCGTCCATGGTGGTGGAGAAGCTCCCGGTGGTGATCCTCCCCTCCGGCAGGGTGCCGGGAAGAGTTCTCCTGGTGCTCCCGATCTTGGAAGCGGCGGCGGCGGCGGAACAGAGATGGGATCGCGAAAAAAAGTCTTGTTTCGAGGGTTTCGGAGAGTCCTTTAAATATATGCCAAAGTAGGGCACCGGGGGGCTCTCGGGGGGCCGAGGCGCCCCCCGGCGCGGCCCAGGGGGGGCGCGCCCACAGGGCGCCTGGAGCCCCTGTGCCCCCCCCAGGTTGCCCTTCGGACGCAGTGTTGTTTCCGGTTTGCTGATTTTTTATATAATTTTTCTGGATTTTTCTTGCCAGTTCTTGAAACGTGAAAACCTGAAATACAAAAACAGCCGAAAACAGAAACTGGCACTGGGGTGCACTGGATTAGTAAGTTAGTCCAAATATGATCAAAAGTGTATGGAAGTGTATGAATATCATAGCAATATCACCCAAAAGTGGCATGGAGCAAGCAGAATTTATAGATACGTTTTGGACGTATCAAGCGTGGTGGCGGAGGGTGGCGCGGTCGGCGAGGCCCGTGGCGGCGGCGGCGGTGAGGAGACCCGGCCGGAGCGGCGAGAGGTTGAAGACGACCGGCAGCGGGGCCCGCTCGTTGGGACGGAAGCACGCGCGACGCACTACGGAAGCACGGCGACGACTCTCGGAAGCATAGTTTTCTGGACGTCGGAAGCACGAATTTTCAACGGTGGAAGCACGGCGGATCAATGGTGGAAGCACCGGCAGCGCACTGTGGAAGCATAGGGTTTTCTGGACGCAAATTTTTGGGGAGATGGACGTTTATATAGGCACAAGGAGCTAGGGTTGTCCAAATGAGGTGAGGTTTTCAGCCACATGATCACAATTAGATGGCCTAGATGAAGGGAGGGGTTTGGGTTGGTTTGGTGGGCTGTTGGAGGAGTGTCTTGGGCCTCAAAGAGGGGGTACTTTGTGCCCACGAGAATAACTGTTGGGGTAGCAAACGAACTCCAAACGCGACGAGATTTGACAGGCGGTTACACACACCAAAACAACAACACACGACAAGTCTCACGCTAAACCGGAAACGTTACACGGCCAAACACCAAAGTAGGCCTCGGGGATGCCACGGACACGTGAGAGAGCTCCGGAACTCGAAACGGACAACGGAAAGGAATGAGTGAGGCCGGATGCAAACGACAACAAAAATGCAATGCGATGCACATGACAACATGATATGAATGAATGAACACACGCACACGACAAAACGACGAAAACCCGAAAAGACGAAGAACCCGGAATGGAATTGATGAAGCCAGAGATATTATATATTGCCCAAAAGGGAAAGTATTACATCCGGGGCATTACACTTTTGGCTTTGTCCGTCAGAGGCACTACATCGGTTGACCCGAGAGTAACATCACAGCGGTGCTCTCTTTGCCCCCTAGCAGAAGAGATAAGGAACGTATGGGGCAATCACAGGAGCCGGACAACATCACGAGGTTCAACACACACGGTAAGACAAGACCCTCACGAGGGGCCAAGCCTCGCAAGGCGGACGACACCAAGACCTCCGAAGGGAGCGGCCTCCCCAGGCGGCCTCCAAAGAAGCGGAGATTCCTATGCGAGCGCCCACCTCATGAGGTTCGGGTGGCACAAGCCGTGACAACCAAGGCCAGGCAGGCGCAGAGCGGCAGGTTTCCTCTTTGGTGCTAAGGAGGCAAGCGCAGGCATGGAGTCCCGAGGAATCAGCCAAAGGTTTCCATTCCGGCGCAACGAGACCAAGACCGCCATGACGGCAGGACGGATGTCATTGTTGGGGATCGTTTTAGAAAATCAAAAAAATTCCTACGCATCACCAAGATCTATCTATGGAGTATACTAGCAATGAGAGGGGAGTGCATCTTCATACCTTTGAAGATCGCGATGCGGAAGCGTTGCAAGAATGCGGTCGGTGGAGTCGTACACGAAGCGATTCAGATCGCGGTCGAATCCGATCTAAGCACCGAACAACGGTGCCTCCGCGTTCAACACACGTGCAACCCGGTGACGTCTCCCGCGCCTTGATCCAGCAAGGAGAGAGGGAGAGGTTGGGGAAGACTCCATCCAGGAGCAGCACGACGGCGTGGTGGTGATGGAGGAGTGTGGCAATCCAGCAGGGCTTCGCCAAGCACCACGAGAGAGGAGGAGGAGTTGGGAGAGGGGGCGGGCTGCGCCAGGGCTTGGGAGCGGTTGCCCTCCCACCCCCCACATATATATAGGGGCAAGGGAGAGGGGGGCCGACCCCTCAGATTTGATCTGAGGAGGGGGCGGCGGCTAGAGGGGGTGGCTTGGCCCCCAAGCCAAGGGGGGCGCCCCCCTTAGGGTTTCCCCCCAAACCCTAGGCGCATGGCCCCTAGGGGGGAGGCGCCCAGCCCACTTAGGGGCTGGTCCCCCTCCATATATAGCCCATAGGGCCCTCCGGGGTAGGTGGACCCTCCCGGTGGACCCATGGAACCCCTTCGGTGGTCCCGGTACAATACCAGTAGCCCCCCCGAACTATTCCGATGACCGTATGATCACTTCCCATATATAAATCCTTACCTCCGGACCATTCCAGAACTCCTCGTGACGTTCGGGATCTCATCCGGGACTCCGAACAACATTCGGTAACCACTTAAATCTATTCCCTATAACCCTAGCGTCAGCGAACCTTAAGTGTGTAGACCCTACGGGTTCGGGAACCATGCAGACATGACCAAGACATCTCTCCGGCCAATAACCAACAGCGGGATCTGGATACCCATGCTGGCTCCCACATGTTCCACAATGATCTCATCGGATGAACCACGATGTCAAGGATTCAATGAATCCCGTACATGATTCCCTTTGTCTACCGGTATAGCACTTGCCCGAGATTCGATCGTCGGTATACCGATACCTTGTTCAATCTCATTACCGGCAAGTCTCTTTACTCGTTCCATAACACATCATCACGTGACCAACTCCTTAGTCACATAGAGCTCATTACGATGATGTCTTACTGAGTGGGCCCAAAGATACCTCTCCGACATACGGAGTGACAAATCCCGGTCTCGATTCGTGCCAACCCAACAAATACTTTCGGGGATATCTGCAGTGTACCTTTATAGCCACCCAGTTACGTTGTGACGTTTGGCACGCCCAAAGTACTCCTACGGTATCCGGGAGTTGCACAATCTCATAGTCTAGGGAAAGGATACTTGACATTGGAAAGCTTTAGCATACGAACTACACGATCTTGTGCTAGGCTTAGGATTGGGTCTTGTCCATCACATCATTCTCCTAATGATGTGATCCCGTTATCAATGACATCCAATGTCCATGGTCAGGAAACCGTAACCAACTATTGATCAACGAGCTAGTCAACTAGAGGCTCACTAGGGACATGTTGTGGTCTATGTATTCACACATGCATTACGATTTTCGGATAATACAATGACAGCATGAACACTAGACAATTATCATGAACAAGGAAATATAATAATAACCATTCTATTATTGCCTCTAGGGCATATTTCCAACAGTCTCCTACTTGCACTAGATTCAATAATCTAGTTACATTGTGATGAATCGAACACCCATAGAGTTCTGGTGTTGATCGTGTTTTGCTCGTGGAAGAGGTTTAGTCAACGGATCTGCGACATTCAGATCCGCATGCACTTTACAAATATTTATGTCTCCATCTTGAATATAATTTCGGATGGAGTTGAAACGGCGCTAGATGTGCTTGGTCTTCTTGTGAAACCTGGGCTCCTTGGCAATGGCGATAGCCCCAGTGTTGTCACAGAAGAGAGTCATAGGGCCCGACGCGATTGGAATAACTCCTAGGTCGGTGATGAACTCCTTCATCCAGACTCCTTCCTGTGCTATTTCGGAAGCATCTATGTACTCCGCTTCACATGTAGATCCTACCACGACGCTTTGCTTGCAACTGCACCAGCTGACTGCCCCACCATTCAAAATATACACGTATCCGGTTTGTGACTTAGAGTCATCTAGATCTGTGTCGAAGCTAGCATCGATGTAATCCTTTACGACGAGCTCTTCATCACCTCCATAAACGAGAAACATATCCTTAGTCCTTTTTAGGTACTTCAGGATGTTCTTGACCGTTGTCCAGTGTTCCATACCGGGATCACTTTGGTACCTCCCCACCAAACTTATGGCAAGGTTCACATTAGGTCTGGTACATAGCATGGCATACATAATAGAACCTATGGTCGAGGCATAGGGAATTACACTCATCTTTTCTCTATCTTCTACCGAGGTCGGGCATTGAGCCGCTGATACGTCCAAAATGCATCACTATTTTATATCGTAATTTATCCTTATTCATTGATATATTTCACGTTACGATGATGTTCTTATGTTGTTTTGGCTTATTTTACACAGTTTGCAACTTTCCGGTGCCAAAGCAGCAGACGCAGGATTCATCAGTAAAAAGTGGACGCTGAGTTGCTGAAGAAGAATACCTCCAAATTACCTAAAAATCGACGGAGGTTATTTTCCAGACGGATCACGAAGGCACGCAAAATGGCAACCAGAGGGGGGCCACAGGGTGTCCAGGCGCCCTGGGGGCGCGCCCCCTGGCCGCGCCGGGGGGGGGGGGGGGCGCCTGGAGCCCCTGGCCCACCTCCGGCTGCCCCCTTTTGCCTATATACTCTTCGTTACCCGAAAACCCTAAAAATAAGAGTTTTGACGGAGTTCCGCCGCCGCTCCGTGGCGGAAACCTACAGAGAAGAAAAAGCCATCTCCGGCGGGCAGATTTCGCCGGGGAGATCACCTCCCGGAAGGGGAGATCATCGCCATCGTCATCACCATCGTCACGGGCATCATCGAGATCATCATCAACATCATCCCCAACATCAGCACCATCTCCATCTTCATCCAAATCTCATCTCACAATTGCAACTTGTGTTGTAACCCGTACTACCTATCCTCTCTACTCCATCGGTGTTGATTACTACTTTGTGGTGAATGCTATTGAGTTTTGTTGGAGAAATATCATTATGTCCAGATTGTTTATCATCCATTTATCTCCACTGATCATGATCTCTTATATGTCTTGTGAGTAGTTACCTTAGTTCTTGAGGACATGGGAAAAGTCTTGTTGTTAGTAGTCATATGCTGTTGAAGTAATATGTGTTGTCTGATACTTAAGTTGTGTTGTTATTCTACTAGTGGTGTTGTGTGAGTCGAACACTCAACACTTCGCCTTATTAAGGACCTAGGGGAATGCATTGTGTACAAAGAATGCTTACGGTGGGTTGCCGGAGTGACAGAAACCTGAACCCCAGTTTGCACGCTTTTGCACAAGGGAACGATGGATCATCGATCGTATTGCTATGGTTAGGCTTTTGCCTTAAATACTATCTTGTATTTGCGGATGCTTGCAAGGTGTTTAATCATAAGAGTGCACTCATCTTAGTCTAGAGAGTGTACTAGCATAGATCCACCCACTCAACACTTATCAACACATAACATAGTATCGATACGGAATATGGCGAAAGCACATGACTACTCTCCCGTGTGTCCTCAGGAATGCTTTAGCCTACATAAGTTCAGTTGCTAGGCCTCTCCTTTGCTCAGAAAGTATTGGGCCACTTGTTACTCTTCAGTGCCTTTCACTTTGCTTGCTTTTACTTACCTGTTGCTTATATCAAGAAAACCCCTAAAAAGTTATCTTTCAGTGCTTGCAGTAATTTCTTGCTCAGAATCGCTTATCAATACCTTCTGCTCCTCGTTGGGTTCGACACTCTTACTTATCGAAAACGCTGCAATAGATCCCTTACGGTTGTGGGTCATCAAGTACCATTTTCTGGCGCCGTTGTCGGGGAGCGTAGCGCTATTGGTAAAGTGAAACTGGTAAGGAAGTTTTTATAATTCTGTTTTTATTTTTGCTGTTGCTGCTCTTTGTCCTTATGGACAACCTTGCTATTGGATCGTTGCTTGTGGGAAGACGCCCCACACCTGTGGTGGTTGCTCCTCCTCCTACTGAAATTGTGCCCTATAAAATACCAGCTGGTATTATCGATTATGTTTTGGCTAATCGTTATGCAGGAGACAGATATCCCGGTGAACACTTGCTATATCTGTCACAACTATGTTCATTATTTAAGCTTGCAGGTGTATCAATGGAGTTTGTCATGAGGAAATTGTTCGCCGTGTCACTTATAGATAAAGCTTCAGATTGGTATAAGCTTCTCGATAATTCGCACTTGCTTGATTGGCAAGAGCTTATGTCTCTCTTTTATACTAAGTTTTATCCTCTTCATGAAATTCATCGAGACAGGAACTATATCTATAACTTTAGGTCTCGTGAGGGAGAAAGCATTGCTCAAGCTTGGGGGAGATTGAAGTCCCTAATGCTCAAATGTCCTATTCATAAGCTCCCCAAGGAAATTATACTTACAAATTTTTATGCCAGGCTTTCTCGTCAGGATAAGGAGATGGTGGATGCCTCCTCTAGTGGGGTATTTCAGACGAAGAGTGTTGAAGAAAGGTGGGATCTCATTGAAAGGATCCAGAGGAATACCGAAGATTGGGAAATCGATAAAGGTATTGAACCCGCTATAAATTATGAACATGATTATATTGAGAGCTATGTGAAAACTGATTACTTCAATACTCTTTTCTCTAAGATTGGTCTTGATTCCCATCTAATGATTGATTTCTGTAAGGATTTTGCCTCTCACGTTGATTCTTTTAAAAAGAAGAGAGACCAGCATCATGAACCTTTTAAAGAGCTACCTGTTGATATTCATGTTGCTGACCCTATTTTGCCTGCAATTATATATGAAAAGCCTCCTTTTCCCTCAAGGATAAGGGAGCACTCTCTTGTGATAAGCTTAATAAATAAAAGTGAGAGAAGAGTTGATGAGCCTGAGGACCAGATCAAGGTCGATCCTCAAGTTGCATTGATCAAAGACCTTGTTACTAATGATGTTTTGGATTCCAATGTGAATTTTTGTGCTGTTTCCACTAACCTTATCACAACCAAGAATAAAGGCCCAATTTCAGGTACTCCAGTGGTATCTGTTAAAATAGGAGATCACAATTATTATGGGCTATGCGATTTGGGATCGAGTGCAAGTGCTATCCCCTATTCACTTTATGAAGAGATCATCGGTGAGATTTCCCCTTGTGAACTTGAAGAAGTTGATGTTACCATTCATCTTGCAAACAGAACAACTATCTCTCCTATCGGAATTGTGAGGGACGTTGAAGTCCTATGTGGAAAGGTAAGATACCCTACCGACTTTCTAGTACTTGGTTCAGAGAGGGACAATTTTTGTCCTATTATTTTTGGTAGACCTTTTCTTAGAACTTGTGGAGCTATAATAGATTGCAAGAAAGGTAAAGTTTCTGTTGAATTCAATGGTGAGCCATATGAATTTAATTTTTCCAAGTTCTCTAAGCAGCCTCGTGGTACCGATTTACCTAGTGATGATAAAATTATTGAAAGTATTGCTTCTATTGCTATTCCCCCTAATGATCCTTTGCAGCAATATATGGAGGACCACGAGAATGATTTGCATATGCAGGAAAGAAATGAACTAGATGAAATATTCTTGAGGCAACCTGCTATCCTGAAGCACAACCTTCCGGTTGAACCTTTGGGAATTTTATCAAAACCAAAAGAAGACCCGGTGTTCGATCTTAAACCTCTTCCCGATACGCTCAAGTATGCTTATTTAGATGAAAAGAAAGTATATCCTGTTATTATCAACTCTAACCTTTCAGGATATGAAGAAGAGCGACTATTGGAAGTACTTCATAAACACCGAGGCGCAATTGGCTATACCCTTGATGACCTCAAGGGGATTAGTTCATCTATCTGTCAACATACTATCAACCTTGAGCCTGATGATAAACCAGTTGTTGATCATCAATGACGGTTGAACCCGAAGATGATGGATGTTGTAAGAACTGAGATTCTCAAGCTTCTAGCCGCAGGTATTATCTACCCTATAGCTGATAGTAAGTGGGTAAGCCCGGTACATTGTGTTCCTAAGAAAGGAGGCACACCTGTGGTTCCTAATGATAAGAATGAACTAATACATCAGAGAATTATTATTGGATATAGAATGTGTATTGATTACAGGAAGCTGAACAAGGCAACCAGGAAGGATCACTACCCGTTGCCGTTCATCGACCAAATGCTTGAAAGGTTATCCAAAAATACCCACTTTTGTTATCTCGATGGTTATTCTGGTTTCTCTCAAATTCATGTTAACACTGCTGATCAAGAGAAGACCACTTTTACTTGTCCCTTTGGTACTTATGCTTACAGGCGTATGCCTTTTGGTTTATGTAATGCCCCTACTACTTTTAAAAGGTGTATGTCTGCTATCTTTCATGGTTTCTGTGGGGATATTATGGAAGTCTTCATGGACGATTTCTCCGTCTATGGAACTTCCTTTGACCATTGTCTCCACAACCTTAATAAAGTTTTGCAGAGATGTGAGGAGACAAATTTGGTACTCAATTGGGAGAAGTGCCACTTCATGGTTAATGAAGGAATTGTTCTTGGTCACAAGATTTCCGAAAGGGGAATTGAAGTGGACAAGGCCAAGATCGAAGCAATTGAGAGGATGCCCTATCCAAGGGACATCAAAGGTATTCGCAGTTTTCTTGGTCATGCTGGTTTCTATAGAAGATTTATTAAAAACTTTTCTAAGACTTCGAGGCCCCTCACTAATCTTCTCCAGAAGGACGTTCCTTTTGTATTTGATGAGGATTGTAAGGAAGCTTTTGAAGTTCTTAAGAAAGCCTTAATAACCGCTCCTATAGTACAACCACCTGATTGGAATTTACCTTTTGAGATTATGTGTGATGCTAGTGATTTTGCTGTTGGAGCTGTTTTAGGACAAAGAGTTGATAAGAAATTGAATGTTATACATTATGCTAGTAAAACCCTTGATAGTGCTCAAAGGAATTATGCTACTACTGAGAAGGAATTCTTAGCTGTAGTATTTGCTTGTGATAAGTTTAGACAATATATTGTTGATTCCAAAGTTATTATTCATACTGATCATGCTGCCATTAAGTACCTTATGACAAAGAAGGATGCCAAGCCAAGGCTTATCAGATGGGTACTCCTTCTTCAAGAATTTGATTTGCAGATTGTTGATAGGAAAGGAGAAGACAATACGGTGGCAGACAATCTTTCAAGGATGGAAGATATACCGCATGATCCCATCCCAGTCAATGACAGTTTTCCAGACGAGCAACTTGCCGTTGTAAAAGTACAATCTCTTTCCGAACCTTGGTTTGCAGATTATGCTAATTTTATTGTTGCAAAGTATTTGCCTCCAGGTTTAACATTTCAACAAAGGAAGAAGTTCTTTCATGATTTGAGGCACTACTTTTGGGATGACCCACATCTTTTCAAAGAAGGCCCCGACGGGATCGTGAGAAGATGCATACCGGAACATGAGCAGAAGGACATTCTCAAACAGTGTCATGATAGTCCCTATGGAGGACATCATGTCGGTGAGAGGACTGCACATAAGGTTCTTCAATCAGGTTTTTCTTGGCCTACTCTCTTTAAGGATGCTAGAAATTATGTTTTAGCCTGTGATAAATGTCAGAGAGTTGGTAACATTAGTAGAAGGAATGAGATGCCTATGAATTACTCACTAGTGATTGAGCCTTTTGATTGCTGGGGTTTTGATTTTATGGGTCCTTCTCCTTCTTCGCACAAGTACACTCACATTTTAGTAGCTGTTGATTATGTGACCAAGTGGGTTGAAGCAATCCCCACTGAAAGTGCTGATCACAAGACATCTTTGAAAATGCTCAAAGATGTAATTTTTCCTAGGTTTGGTGTACCTAGGTATGTCATGACTAATGGAGGATCACACTTCACGCATGGAGCTTTTAGAAAAGCTTTAGCCAAATACGATGTCAATCATAGAATTGCTTCACCATATCATCCTCAAACTAGTGGGCAAGTTGAGCTCACCAATAGAGAGATTAAGTTGATCTTACAGAAGACAGTAAACAGAAATAGAAAGGACTGGTCAAATAAGTTAGGAGATGCTTTGTGGGCGTATAGAACTGCTTACAAAAACCACATGGGCATGTCCCCCTATAAGATGGTGTATGGCAAGGCTTGCCATTTTCCATTAGAGTTAGAGCACAAAGCTTTCTGGGCTGTTAGAGAACTTAATGTTGACCCAAAATTAGCTGGTGAGAAGCGTCTCATGAACTTGACTTCTCTAGATGAATGGAGAAGTGAAGCTTACGAGAGCGCTAAAATGTTCAAGGAAAAGGTAAAGAAGTGGCATGATAGGAGGATTCTGAAACGTGAATTTAATGTTGGTGATAAAGTTTTGTTGTTTAGATCCCGTTTCAGGTTTTCTCCAGGCAAACTACTTTCCAGGTGGGAAGGGCCATTTCATATTGAAGAAGTCTATTGGTCTGGTGCAATTAAGATTAACAATTTTGAAGGCACCAAACCTCAAGTTGTGAATAGGCAAAGACTTAAGCATTACATAGCAGGAGACCCTGTCAATGTTGATGTGAATATAATATACACAACAACTCACGAAGAACATGTTGCAGCCCTATTTTAGACGCCAGCAGTAGCAGAATAAAGAAACGGTATATATTACGGTAAGGAAACATCGCGAACCGCCATAAAAGTTCTATATTACGAGTTTCTGCAAAATTAGTAAAATTCTAAGCCTAAGTGGAGCCGGAGACGAGCTCCAGGGGGTCAAGGCGCCCCCTGGCGCGCCCTACCTCCTGGCCGCACCCCCAGGGCGCCTGGACACCCGGGAGTCCGTCTCCGACCCCGCTTTAGCCTGTTACCTTCCTTTCTGTGCATAAATTTTTGCTATATATTTGCCCGGATTGTTCCAGCAACGTATCTTGCGATTTCGTGTGTTTTCTTTTCGATCTGTTTCTGCCAGGGAATCTTTCAGCTGAATCTAGGTGCCATGGCTTCTCCAAGTTCCCCCAAGGACAAGTTCGTCGTCAACGTCATCAACCCTTACCTCGCTGAGGTGAAGAAGCACCCTCAGGTTGTTCGGATGGAGGACGGTGTCCTTCATCAAGAAGATCTGAAGGGACCTATCAAGGAGGGGAGCATCCAGGCCAGGCTCGAAGAAGTGGAGCAAGAAGTCTTCAAGTACAAGAAGATGATCGAGCATGGTGTTGAAGCTAACTTTGACATCATCAACGAGCTGAAGACCTACTTCCTGAAGGAGATGAAGGAGATGTGGGAAAGCATCACCGCATCTGAAGAAAGAATTAAAGAGCTCCAAGGGCAAATTTATGATCTACATCACCAGAACTGTGAGTATGAACTAAGGTTTATGCGCATGGGTCTGGGTGCTGCATGCAGGATTCAGGAGACAAACTTCTCATATGAGACTGGAGAACCCCTTCCATGGAAGCGCTTCGCCGAGGACTACGTGATCAACGCCAACAAGAATGAGGAGTGAAATCTCCTTGGGTAACGGCATTCCCTTGGCTTGTTCCAAGCTTGGGGGAGTGCCCGGTATCTTTATCTTTATCTTTTGTCTTTTAGAGTCAAGTAGAGTCATATCATGTTTAGGGAGGTTATTATATGAAATAGGTGTGTGCATTGAGGTCTATCACTCCTTCGGTGGAGAGATTGTATCCGTGAGTATGGAGTCGTCTATGATGCAATATTAATGAGAAGTCTATTGGTTCCTTTGCTGCACTCGGTATTCTCTTCACGCAATCGACCTTATATGATGATTCTTATGAGGAGTATTGACCTTATATCAGGTATGGCTGTGAAAACTTTATTTAATTTTGGCAAACATAGCTTTGGTCATAACAACAAGCATGATTTTCTTAAAGTATCGACATAGCCAAAACCTTTATGTTATTATGCTTGAAGTGTTATGCTGACAAGGAAGACAACTTGATGTGTTATGCTTATTTCAATATTTATGCTTTATATTGCTTTGCATCTTAGTCATCATCAGTTGTCTGTTCTCTCAAAACCTTTGCTAGCTAACTCTGTACTAAGCGGAATTCTGCTTGTGCATCCATACCCTTAAACCAATACCTTCCATATGAGTCCACCATACCTTCCTATTCGTGGTATTCCACTACCACCTCCTAAAGTATAGAATTTATGCGTTATCCTTAAATGTTCAAAATCTTTTATTTTGTGCCTCTGTTTTAGCTCATGAGGAAGTAATAGTTAATTCATGGTCTTTTGAGTTGGACAAGTTTCACCCCGGGATTGCATGTCTAATCTGCAAACCCCTAATACGAGAAGGAACTCGCAAAGAGTGCGCCCGGCTCATTAAAAAATATATACAACAAACAAACCCTTCTTCACGCTTTGTTCATGAGAAATTAGAAAACTTTGGCAGTGATAAACAAAGGAGATTAAGGGGATGTGATCGTCCCCGTACGGGAGCCGTTCCTCGAAACTTGTCCAGTCCGAGAAGTAATTGAGTTATCTATTAGCATTCGTTGACAAATCATGCACCTCTCAAAACTTGTTTTCATTCTGTTTGATTTAAGGATAGCACATGAGTTTTCCCTACTTCCCTAGAGCAGGGCCTATCTTTTAATTTTAGGTTGAGTCAGTTATTCCTACTTCCTTCTATTCTTAAAGAGAGCAGACATTTGATGTTGACAAGGATTCATTCATATAAAGTTGCATTAAGATTTGTCATATCATATCCTTGTTGACATTATCATTTGATAAGTAAGTTGTTTGTCAAGCCCAGCTAAGACAAACATCTTCCTTTGTGTTAACACTTTCACTTCTTGCCTAATAACATGTTCTTTCAAAAGCTTCAATTAATCTCATCAAAACATAAAGAGAAAGAGCAAAAGTTAAAGCTATTTGTTGTTCTTTGACCAAAGGACATGTTTGCCATGATTTGATGAGTTTCCTTAGCTCTACTTCCGAATATAAGTGTTACCACTCTTTTATAAGGGCCTTATGAGTTGAAGATTGCTGTTGAGGATATTTGAGTTGGTGAAGAAACTGTAATGCTTCTTGTCCGTATTCTATTTATCGACACTTCACTCTCTAAACTTGTGGACAGGTTTACCAAGCTCAGTATTCGCTTGGGGACAAGCGAGGTCTAAGCTTGGGGGTGTTGATACGTCCAAAATGCATCACTATTTTATATCGTAATTTATCCTTATTCATTGATATATTTCACGTTACGATGATGTTCTTATGTTGTTTTGGCCTATTTTACACAGTTTGCAACTTTCCGGTGCCGAAGCAGCAGACGCAGGATTCAGCAGTAAAAAGTGGACGCTGAGTTGCTGAAGAAGAATACCTCCAAATTACCTGAAAATCGACGGAGGTTATTTTCCAGACGGATCACGAAGGCACGCAAAAGGGTAACTAGAGGGGGGCCACAGGGTGTCCAGGCGCCCTGGGGGCGCGCCCCCCCTGGTCGCGCCGGGGGGGCGCCTGGAGCCCCTGGCCCACCTCCGGCTGCCCCCTTTTGCCTATATACTCTTCGTTACCCGAAAACCCTAAAAATAAGAGTTTTGACGGAGTTCCGCCGCCGCTCCGTGGCGGAAACCTACAGAGAAGAAAAAACCATCTCCGGCGGGCAGATTTCGCCGGGGAGATCACCTCCCGGAAGGGGAGATCATCGCCATCGTCATCACCATCGTCACGGGCATCATCGAGATCATCATCAACATCATCCCCAACATCAACACCATCTCCATCTTCATCCAAATATCATCTCACAATTGCAACTTGTGTTGTAACCCATACTACCTATCCTCTCTACTCCATCGGTGTTGACTACTACTTTGTGGTGAATGCTATTTAGTTTTGTTGGAGAAATATCATTATGTCCAGATTGTTTATCATCTATTTATCTCCACTGATCATGATCTCTTATATGTCTTGTGAGTAGTTACCTTAGTTCTTGAGGACATGGGAAAAGTCTTGTTGTTAGTAGTCGTATGCTGTTGAAGTAATATGTGTTGTCTGATACTTAAGTTGTGTTGTTATTCTACTAGTGGTGTTGTGTGAGTCGAAGACTCAACACTTCGCCTTATTAAGGACCTAGGGGAATGCATTGTGTACAAAGAATGCTTACAGTGGGTTGGCGGAGTGACAGAAACCTGAACCCCAGTTTGCATGCTTTTGCACAAGGGCACGATGGATCATCGATCGTATTGCTATGGTTAGGCTTTTGCCTTAAATACTATCTTGTATTTGCGGATGCTTGCAAGGTGTTTAATCATAAGAGTGCACTCATCTTAGTCTAGAGAGTGTACTAGCATAGATCCACCCACTCAACACTTGTCAACACATAACATAGTATCGATACGAAATATGGCGAAAGCACATGACTACTCTCCCGCGTGTCCTCAGGAACGCTTTAGCCTACATAAGTTCAGTTGCTAGGCCTCTCCTTTGCTCAGAAAGGATTGGGCCACTTGTTAATCTTCAGTGCATTTTACTTTGCTTGCTTTTACTTACCTGTTGCTTATATCAAGAAAACCCCTAAAAAGTTATCTTTCAGTGCTTGCAGTAATTTCTTGCTCAGAATCGCTTATCAATACCTTCT
>LR738715.1:230150935-230176356 GCA_902687465.1 Secale cereale | reverse complement strand
TGTTGAAGTAATATGTGTTGTCTGATACTTAAGTTGTGTTGTTATTCTACTAGTGGTGTTGTGTGAGTCGAAGACTCAACACTTCGCCTTATTAAGGACCTAGGGGAATGCATTGTGTACAAAGAATGCTTACAGTGGGTTGGCGGAGTGACAGAAACCTGAACCCCAGTTTGCATGCTTTTGCACAAGGGAACGATGGATCATCGATCGTATTGCTATGGTTAGGCTTTTGCCTTAAATACTATCTTGTATTTGCGGATGCTTGCAAGGTGTTTAATCATAAGAGTGCACTCATCTTAGTCTAGAGAGTGTACTAGCATAGATCCACCCACTCAACACTTGTCAACACATAACATAGTATCGATACGAAATATGGCGAAAGCACATGACTACTCTCCCGCGTGTCCTCAGGAACACTTTAGCCTACATAAGTTCAGTTGCTAGGCCTCTCCTTTGCTCAGAAAGGATTGGGCCACTTGTTAATCTTCAGTGCATTTTACTTTGCTTGCTTTTACTTACCTGTTGCTTATATCAAGAAAACCCCTAAAAAGTTATCTTTCAGTGCTTGCAGTAATTTCTTGCTCAGAATCGCTTATCAATACCTTCTGCTCCTCGTTGGGTTCGACACTCTTACTTATCGAAAACGCTGCAATAGATCCCTTACGGTTGTGGGTCATTAGCTGCGCTCAATTTCACACCTTGCAATACAGGCAAGAACCCTTTCTTGGACTGATCCATATTGAACTTCTTCAATATCTTGTCAAGGTATGTGCTTTGTGAAAGACCAATGAGGCGTCTTGATCTATCTCTACAGATCTTGATGCCTAATATGTAAACAACTTCCCCAAGGCCCTTCATTGAAAAACACTTATTCAAGTAGGCCTTTATGCTTTCCAAGAGTTCTACATCATTTCCCATCAGCAATATGTCATCCACATATAATATGAGAAATGCTACAGAGCTCCCACTCACTTTCTTGGCCTCTCCATAAGTCTGTACGAACCCAAACGCTTTGATCACCTCATCAAAGCAAATGTTCCAACTCCGAGATGCTTGCACCAGCCCATAGATGGAGCACTGGAGCTTGCATACCTTGTTAGCATTCTTAGGATCGACAAAGCCTTTCGGCTGCATCATATACAGTTCTTCCTTAAGGAAGCCGTTAAGGAATGTCGTTTTGACGTCCATTTGCCATATCTCATAATCATAGAATGCGGCAATTGCTAACATGATTCGGACGGACTTCAGCATCGCTACGGGAGAGAAAGTCTCATCGTAGTCAATCCCTTGAACTTGTCGATAACGCTTAGCGACAAGCCGAGCCTTATAGATGGTCACATTTCCATCCACGCCAGTCTTCTTCTTAAAGATCCATTTATTTTCTATGGCTCGCGGATCATCGGGCAAGTCAACCAGAGTCCATACTTTGTTATCATACATGGATCCTATCTCGGATTTCATAGCTTCAAGCCATTTGTTGGAATCTGGGCCCGCCATCGCTTCTTCATAGTTCGAAGGTTCACCATTGTCTAACAACATGATTTCCAGGACGGGGTTGCCGTACCACTCTGGTGCGGAACGTGTCCTCATGGACCTACAAAGTTCAGTAGTAACTTGATCCAAAGCTTCATGATCATTATCATTAACTTCCTCTCTAGTCGGTGCAGGCACCACAGAAACATCTTCCTACACTGCGCTACTTTCCGGTTTGAGAGGGGTGACAATCACCTTATCAAGTTCCACTTTCCTCCCACTTACTTCTTTCAAGAGAAACTCTTTCTCCAGAAAGGACCCATTCTTGGCAACAAAGACCTTGCCTTCGGATCTGAGGTAGAGGGTATACCCAATAGTTTCCTTAGGGTATCCTATGAAGACGTATTTTTCCGATTTGGGTTCATGCTTTTCGGGTTGAAGTTTCTTGACATAAGCATCGCGTCCCCAAATTTTTAGAAACGACAACTTAGGTTTCTTCCCAAACCGTAGTTCATACGCTGTCGTCTCAACGGATTTATACAGTGCCCTATTTAAAGTGAATGCGGTAGTCTCTAAAGCATATCCCCAAAAAGATAGCGGTAAATCTGTAAGAGACATCATAGAACGTAACATGTCCAATAGAGTATGATTACGATGTTCGGACACACCGTTACGCTGAGGGGTTCCATGCGGCGTCAATTGTGAAACAATTCCACATTTCCTTAGGTGTGTGCCAAATTCATGACTTAAATATTCTCCTCCACGATCTGATCGTAAGAACTTTATTTTTCTGTCACGTTGATTCTCAACCTCATTCTGAAATTCCTTGAACTATTCAAAGGTCTCAGACTTGTGTTTCATCAAGTAGACATACCCATATCTACTTAAGTCATCAGTGAGGGTGAGAACATAACGATAGCGACCGTGAGCTTCAATACTCATTGGACCGCACACATCAGTATGTATGATTTCCAACAAGTTGGTTGCTCGCTCCATTGTTCCGGAGAACGGAGTCTTGGTCATCTTGCCCAAAAGGCATGGTTCGCACATGTCAAATGATTCATAATCAATAGACTCCAAAAGTCCATCTGAATGGAGCTTCTTCATACGTTTGACACCAATATGACCAAGGCGGCAGTGCCACAAGTATGTGGGACTATCATTATCAACCTTACATCTTTTGGCATTCACACTATGAATATGTGTAACATCACATTCGAGATTCAATAAGAATAAACCATTGACCAGCGGGGCATGACCATAAAACATTTCTCTCATATAAATAGAACAACCATTATTCTCAGTTTTAAATGAGTAGCCATCTCGCATTAAACGAGATCCAGATACAATGTTCATGCTCAAAGCTGGTACTAAATAACAATTATTGAGGTTTAAAACTAATCCCGAAGGTAGATGTAGAGGTAGCGTGCCAACGGCGATCACATCAACCTTGGAACCATTCCCGACGCACATCGTCACCTCGTCCTTTGCTAGTCTCCGCTTATTCCGCAGCTCCTGCTTTGAGTTACAAATGTGAGCAACTTCACCGGTATGAAATACCCAGAAGCTACTACGAGCGATGGTCAGGTACACATCAATAACATGTATATCACATATACCTTTGACGTTGCCGGCCTTCTTATCCGCTAAGTATTTGGGGAAATTCCGCTTCCAGTGACCCGTTCCCTTGCAATAAAAGCACTCAGTCTCAGGCTTGGGTCCATTCTTTGGCTTCTTCCCGGCACCTGGCTTACCGGGCGCGGCAACTCCTTTGTCGTCCTTCTTGAAGTTCTTCTTACCCTTGCCTTTCTTGAACTTAGTGGTTTTATTCACCATCAACCCTTGATGTTCCTTTTTGATCTCCACCTCCGCTGATTTCAGCATTGAATATACCTCGGGAATGGACTTCTCCATCCCTTGCATATTGAAATTCATCACAAAGCTTTAGTAGCTAGGTGGGAGCGACTGGAGGATTCTGTCAACGATCGCGTCATCTGGGAGATTAACTCCCAACTGAGCCAAGCGATTGTGCAACCCAGACATTTTGAGTATATGTTCACTGATAGAACTATTTCCCTCCATCTTACAACTGTAGAACTTGTCGGAGACTTCATATCTCTTGACTCGGGCATGAGCTTGGAAAACCATTTTCAGCTCTTGGAACATCTCATATGCTCCGTGCTTCTCAAAACACTTTTGGAGCCCCGATTCTAAGCTGTAAAGCATGCCGCACTGAACCAGGGAGTAATCATCACTACGCGACTGCCAGGCGTTCATAACGTCTTGAGTTGCTGGGAAAACGGGTGCATCACCTAGCGGTTCTTCAAGGACATATGCTTTCTTGGTAGCTATGAGGATGATCCTCAAGTTACGGACCCAATCCGTATAGTTGCTACCATCGTCTTTCAGCTTGGTTTTCTCTAGGAACGCGTTGAAGTTGAGGGCAACATTAGCGTGGGCCATTGGATCTACAAGACATATTGTAAAGATTTTAGACTATGTTCATGACAATTAAGTTCATCTAATCAAATTTAATGAACTCCACTCAGATAGACATCTCTCTAGTCATCTAAGTGATACATGATCCAAATTGACTAGGCCGTGTCCGATCATCACGTGAGACGGACTAGTCATCAACGGTGAACATCTTCATGTTGATCGTATCTTCTATACAACTCATGTTCGACCTTTCGGTCTTCCGTGTTCTGAGGCCATGTCTGTATATGCTAGGCTCGTCAAGTCAACCTAAGTGTATTGCGTGTGTAAATCTGGCTTACACCCGTTGTATGCGAACATTAGAGCCTATCACACCCGATCATCACGTGGTGCTTCGGAACAACGAACCTTAGCAACGGTGCACAGTTAGGGGAACACAATTCTTGAAATTTTAGTGAGAGATCATCTTATTTATGCTACCGTCGTTCTAAGCAAATAAGATGTAAAACATGATAAACATCACATGCAATCAAATAGTGACATGATATGGCCAATATCATTTTGCTCCATTTGATCTCCATGTTCGGGGCTCCATAATCATCGTCGTCACCGGCATGACACCATGATCTCCATCATCATGATCTCCATCATCGTGTCTTCATGAAGTTGTCTCGCCAAACATTACTTCTACTACTATGGTTAACGGTTAGCAATAAAGTAAAGTAATTACATGGCGTTTTCAATGACACGCAGGTCATACAATAAAATAAGACAACTCCTATGGCTCCTGCCGGTTGTCATGCTCATCGACATGAAAGTCGTGATTCCTATTACAAGAACTTGATCAATCTCATACATCACATATATATATATATCATTCATCACATCCTTTTTGGCCATATCACATCACACGACACATGCTGCAAGAACAAGTTAGACGTCCTCTAATTGTTGTTGCAAGTTTTTTCGTGGCTGCTATAGGTTTCTAGCAAGAACGTTTCTTACCTACACCAAAACCACAACGTGATATGCCAATTACTATTTACCCTTCATAAGGACCCTTTTCATCGAATCCGATCCGACTAAAATGGGAAAGACAGACACCCGCTAGCCACCTTATGCAACTAGTGCATGTCAGTCGGTGGAACCTATCTCACGTAAGCGTACGTGTAAGGTCGGTCTGGGCCGCTTCATCCCACGATGCCGCCGAATCAAGATAAGACTAGTAGCGGCAAGTAATTGACAAAATCTATGCCCACAACATCTTGTGTTCTACTCGTGCATAGTAACTACGCATAGACCTAGCTCATGATGCCACTATTGGGGATCGTTGCAGAAAATCAAAAAAACTCGTACGCATCACCAAGATCTATGGAGTATACTAGCAACGAGAGGGGAGTGCATCTTTATACCTTTGAAGATCGCGATGCAGAAGCGTTGCAAGAACGCGGTCGGTGGAGTCGTACACGAAGCGATTCAGATCACGGTCGAATCCGATCTAAGCACCGAACAACGGTGCCTCTGCGTTCAACACACGTGCAGCCCGGTGACGTCTCGCGCGCCTTGATCTAGCAAAGAGAGAGGGAGAGGTTGGGGAAGGCTCCGTCCAGCGGCAACATGACGGCGTGGTGTTGATGGAGGAGCGTGGCAATCCAGCAGGGCTTCGCCAAGCACCACGGGAGAGGAGGAAGAGTTGGGAGAGGGGGAGGGCTGCGCCAGGGCTTGTGTGCGGCTGCCCTCCCACCCCCACATATATATAGGGGCAAGGGAGAGGGGGGTCGGCCCCTAAGATCTGATCTGAGGAGGGGGCGGCGGCCAGAGGGGGTGGCTTGCCCCCCAAGCCAAGGGGGGCGCCCCCCTTAGGGTTTTCCCCAAACCCTAGGTGCATGGGCCCTAGGGGGAGGCGCCTAGCCCACTTAGGGGCTGGTCCCTCTCCATATACAGCCCATAGGGCCCTCCGGGGCAGGTGGACCCTCGGAACCCCTTCGGTGGTCCCCGTACAATACCGGTATACCCCCCCCGAACTATTCCGGTGACCGTATGATGACTTCCCATATATAAATCTTTACATCCGGACCATTTTGGAACTCCTCGTGACGTCCGGGATCTCATCCGGGACTCCGAACAACATTCGGTAACCACGTACATCTATTCCCTATAACCCTAGCATCGACGAACCTTAAGTGTGTAGACCCTACGGGTTCGGGAACCATGCAAACATGACCGAGACATCTCTCCGGCCAATAACCAACAACGGGATCTGGATACCCATGTTGGCTCCCACATGTTCCATGATGACATCATCGGATGAACCACGATGTCAAGGGTTCAATCAATCCCGTATACGAGTCCCTTTGTCTACCGGTATAGCACTTGCCCGAGATTCGATCGTCGGTATACCGATACCTTGTTCAATCTCGTTACCGGCAAGTCTCTTTACTCGTTCCGTAACACATCATCACGTGACCAACTCCTTAGTCACATAGAGCTCATTATGATGATGTCTTACCGAGTGGGCCCAGAGATACCTCTCCGTCATACGGAGTGACAAATCCCAGTCTCGATTCTTGCCAACCCAACAGATACTTTCGGGGATACCTATAGTGTATCTTTATAGCCACCCAGTTACGTTGTGACGTTTGGCACACCCAAAGTACTCCTACGGTATCCGGGAGTTGCACAATCTCATGGTCTAGGGAAAGGATACTTGACATTGGAAAGCTTTAGCATACGAACTACACAATCTTGTGCTAGGCTTAGGATTGGGTCTTGTCCATCACATCATTCTCCTAATGATGTGATCCCGTTATCAATGACATCCAATGTCCATGGTCAGGAAACCGTAACCATCTATTGATCAACGAGCTAGTCAACTAGAGGCTCACTAGGGACATATTGTGGTCTATGTATTCACACATGCATTACGATTTCCAGATAATACAATTACAACATGAACACTAGACAATTATCATGAACAAGGAAATATAATAATAACCATTTTATTATTGCCTCTAGGGCATATTTCCAACAGTCATCACCGAGCCCACCATGGCGGCACGAGCAGAGGCTTTGCTGGCGAAGACCACCTTTCATGAGGATAAGATGCACTACTTGTCCCCCTTCAAACTTGGCCAATGTGGGATCCCTTCCCGCCTTCGTTTCGGAGGAAGAGGACCGAGGCCACTATAAATACAGCTTAGCCACCACCATAGAAGGGGATCCGAATTCCGAACCCTCACTAGCTCACACTCACACAAGAACAGACCTCCTGAGGTTGTTCTTCCTCTATACGGGTTCATCCTTAGCCCCTCGCGAGGCTAATCCACCCCAAAGCAGTAGTAGGGTCTTACATTGCAAGGTGGCCCGAACCTGGGTAAACTCTTGTGTATCTTTCCTTTCCTATTCATCAAGCTAGGTCGTGAGAGCAACGAGTAGGCTGGCTGGAGAGATTGAGTTCTTCGCACACGCCCTTGAGTTCAAACCTCTCTTGGGTCTGCGGAGCCCCGAATCCGACAATTGCCATGAATATCTGTTGGGTAACGTAGTAATAATTCAAAAAAAATCATACGTGTCACCAAGATCAATCTAGGAGAAGCTAGCAACGAGAGACAGATAGTTCATCTTCATACCCTTGAAGATCGCTAAGCGGAAGCATTACAAAGAACGCGGTTGATGGAGTCGTACTTCTGGCGATTCAAATCGTGGAATATCTGATCTAGCGCCGAATGGATGGCGCCTCTGCGTTTAACACACGTACAGCCCGGGGACGTCTCCTCCTTCTTGATCCAGCAAGGGGGAAGGAGAAGTTGAGGGAGAACTCCGGCAACACGACGGTGTGGTGTCGGTGGAGCTCGTGGTTCTCCGGCAGAGCTTCGCCAAGCTCAACATAGGAGGAGGTGTAGGAGGGGGAGGGCTGCGCCAGGGGTTGAGGTACGGCTGTGCTACTTCTCGAGCTTGCATTGTATTCCCTTGAAGAGGAAAGGGTGATGCAACACAGTAGCGTAAGTATTTCCCATAGTTTTTGAGAACCAAGGTATCAATCCAGTAGGAGACCACGCGCGAGTCCCTCGCACCTGCACAAACAAATAAGAACTTCGCAGCCAACGCGATAAGGCGTTGTCAATCCCTTTACGGTCACTTACGAAAGTAAGATCTGATAGTTTGGTATTTTTGGTATTTTTGGATATAAGAACAGAAAGTAAAAATGACAAAGTAAAGTAGATTGTAGATTGATATGTTGAGAATAGACCCGGGGGCCATAGGTTTCACTAGTGGCTTCTCTCATGATAGCAGAATTCTACGGTGGGTGAACGAATTACTGTCGAGCAATTGATAGAAAAGCGAATACTTATGAGAATATCTCGGAATGATCATTATATATAGGCATCACGTCCCTAACAAGTAGACCGAAACGACTCTGCATCTACTACTATTACTCCACACATCGACCGCTATCCAGCATGCATCTAAAGTATTAAGTTCATAAGAACAGAGTAACACCTTAAGCAAGATGAGATGATGTAGAGGGATAAATTCAAGAAAAATGATATAAACCCCATCTTTTTATCCTCGATGGCAACAATACAATACGTGCCTTGCTGCCCCTACTATCAATGGGAAAGGACACCGCAAGATTGAACCCAATGCCAAGTACTTCTCCCATTGCAAGAACTATAGATCTAGTAGGCCAAACCAAACCAATAATTCGAAGAGACTTGCAAGGATATTATAATCATACATAAAAGAATTCAGAAAAGAACCAAATATTTCTCATAGATAATCTTGATCATAAACCAACAATTCATCGGATCTCGATAAACACACCGCAAAAAGAGATTTCATCGAATAGATTGATACGTCTCCAACGTATATATAATTTTTGATTGTTCCATGCTATTATTTATGATGTTTTGGATGTTTAATGGGCTTTGTTATACACTTTTATATTATTTTTTGGACTAACCTACTAACCCAAAGGACCAGTCCAGATTGCTGTTTTTTTTTGCCTATTAGGGTTTTACAGAAAAGGAATATCAAACAGAGTGCAAACGGAATGAAACCTTCGGGAGAGATATTTTTGGAGCAAAATACGCACGGAAGACTTGAGAACCACGGAGTAGGGCTGACGTGGCATCCACGAGGGTGGGGGGCGCGCCCCCTGCCTCGTGGGCACCCCGTTTGGCCCCCGGTGCCCTCCTTCCTCCTATATATACCTACGTATCCCGAAACCATCAGAACAAGAGAGAAAACCCTAGTTCCACCACCGCAACCTTCTGTTCCCGTGAGATCCCATCTTGGGGCCTGTTCCAGAGCTCTGTCGGAGGGGGGATCTTCCACGGAGTGCTTCTACATCATCATCATCGCCTCACCATGAGTTGTGAGTTGTTTACCACAGACCTTTGGGTCCATAGCTAGTATCTAGATGGCTTCTTCTCTCTCTTTGGATCTCAATACCAAGTTCACCTCGTTCTTCGCGGAGATCTATTCGATGTAATCTCTTTTTGCGGTGTGTTTGTCGAGATCCGATTAATTGTGGGTTTATGATCAAGATTATCTATGAGAAATATTTGGTTCTTTTCTGAACTCTTTATGTATGATTATAATATCCTTGCAAGTCTCTTCGAATTATTGGTTTTGGTTTGGCTTACTAGATCTATAATTCTTGTAATGGGAGAAGTGCTTGGCTTTGGGTTCAATCTTGCGGTGTCCTTTCCCAGTGATAGTAGGGGCAGCAAGGCACGTATTGTCTTGTTGCCATCGAGGATAAAAAGATGGGGTTTATATCACTATGTTTGAGTTTATCCCTCTACATCATGTCATCTTGCTTAAGGCGTTACTTTGTTCTTATGAACTTAATACTCTAGATGCATGCTGGATAGCGGTCGATGTGTGGAGTAATAGTAGTAGATGCACAATCGTTTTGGTCTACTTGTCTCGGACGTGATGCCTATATATAATGATCATGCCTAGATAGTCTCATAATTATTCATTTTTCTATCAATTGCTCGACAGTAATTTGTTTACCCGCCGTAGAATATCGCTATCATGAGAGAAGCCACTAGAGAACACTATGGCCCCCGGGTCTATTCTCAACATATCAATCTACAATCTACTTTACTTTTTCGCTTTTACTTTCTGTTCTTATATCTAAAAATACCAAAAATATCAAACTATCATCTCTATCAGATCTCACTTTCGTAAGTGACCGTAAAGGGATTGGCAACCCCTTATCGCGTTGGCTGCGAAGTTCGTATTTGTTTGTGCAGGTGCAAGGGACTCGCGCGTGGTCTCCTTCTGGATTGATACCTTGGTTCTCAAAAACCGAGGGAAATACTTACCCTACTGTGCTGCATCACCCTTTCCTCTTCGAGGGAATACAACGCAAGCTCGAGAAGTAGCAAGAAGAATTTCTGGCGCCGTTGCCGGGGAGGCTTACGCAAAAGTCATATACCAAGTACCTATCACAAACCCTTATCCTTCGCATTACATTTTTTGCCTCTCGTTTTCCTCTCCCCCACTTCACCCTTGCTGTTTTATTTGCCCTTCTTCTGCCGTGTGTTTATCGTTCGCTTGCTTCTTGTTTGCTTGTGTGTTGGATTGCTTGCTTGTCACTATGGCTCAGAACAATACCAAATTGTGTGACTTCTCAAATACCAACAATAATGATTTTATTAGCACTCCGATTGCTCCTATTACCGATGCTGAATCTTGTGAGTTCAATGCTGCTATGTTGAATCTTGTCATGAAAGATCAATTTTCCGGCCTTCCTAGTGAAGATGCCGCTACCCATCTAAACAACTTTGTTGATTTGTGTGATATGCAAAAGAAAAGGGATACGGATAATGATATTGTTAAATTGAAGTTATTTCCGTTTTCACTTAGAGATCGTGCTAAAACTTGGTTTTCCTCTTTGCCTAGAAATAGTATTGATTTGTGGAATAAGTGCAAAGATGCTTTTATCTCTAAGTATTTCCCTCCTTCTAAGATCATCTCTCTTAGAAACGATATTATGAATTTTAAGCAACTATATCATGAGCATGTTGCACAAGCTTGGGAGAGAATGAAATTAATGATACGTAATTGCCCTACACATGGTTTGAACTTATGGATGATTATTCAAAACTTTTATGATGGCTTGAATTTTGCTTCTAGAAATCTTTTAGATTCGGCCGTAGGAGGCACTTTCATGGAAACTACCTTAGGAGAAGCTACCAAACTCCTAGATAATATTATGGTTAATTATTCTCAATGGCACAGCGAAAGATCTACTAGTAAAAAAGTGCATGCTATTGAAGAGATTAGTGTTTTGAGCGGAAAGATGGATGAACTTATGAAATTATTTGCTGCAAGAGTGCTTCTTCTGATCCTAATGATATGCCTTTATCCACGTTGATTGAAAATAATAATGAATCTTTGGATGTGAATTTTGTTGGTAGGAATAATTTTGGTAACAATGCTTATAGAGGGAACTTTAATCCTAGGCCTTTTCCTGGTAATTCCTCTAATAATTATGGAAATTCCTACAACAACTCTTATGGAAATATGCCTTATGAATTTGAAACTAGTGTTAAGGAGTTTATGATTTTGCAAAAGAATTTCAATGATTTGCTTGAAGAAAAATTGCTTAAGATCGATGAATTGGCTAGAAGTGTGGATAGAATTACTCTTGATGTTGATTCTTTGAAACTTAGATCTATCCCACCTAAGCATGATATCAGTGAGTCTCTCAAAGCCATGAGAATTCCATTGATGAATGCAAAGAAAGAACCGCTAGGATGCATGCTAAAATAGAGAATTATATAAAAGCGTGTTCTTCTAGTTATCATGGAAATAAAGATGAAGATCTGAAAGTGATTGATGTGTCTCCTATTAGATCCTTGTTTTCTAGTATGAATCTTGATAAAGATAGGACTGGAGATGATTTTACGTTAAGGTGTCCCAATGATTTGGAGTTTTCAGATCTTGATGCTAAAATTGTTAAAAGTGGAAGTGAAGAGATTAAAACTTTGCATAGTGATGAACCCACTACCTTGGATTCTAGGGGATTCAATTATGATAATTGCTCTTTGATTGATTGGATTTCCTTGTTGCAATCCGTACTAATCTCTCCGCATGCTTATAGTCAAAATAAAGCTTTTACGAAACACATAGTTGATGCTTTGATGCAATCTTATGAAGAAAAACTTGAATTAGAAGTTTCTATCCCTAGAAAGCTTTATGATGAGTGGGAACCTACTATTAAAATTAAAATTAAAGATCATGAATGCTATGCTTTGTGTGATTTGGGTGCAAGTGTTTCCACTATCCCAAAAACTTTGTGTGATTTGCTAGGGTTCCATGAGCTTGATGATTGTTCTTTAAATTTGCATCTTGCGGATTCAACTATTAAGAAACCGATGGGAAGGATTAATGATGTTCTTATTGTTGCCAATAGGAATTATGTGCCCGTAGATTTCATTGTTCTTGATATACTCCCTCCGTTCCTTTATGTTAGGTGCATTATTTCCGGCACGGTGACCAAGGCACATACTTTTATACATGTTAGGACAAAATTACCCTTGGCAAATTTATTGGTTAGTGGCAAGTAAATCTGTTAGTCGAGGAAAGTATGACATACATGCAATCGATAGAGATATATTTTCCTTCTTTTGCTACAAGGAGAGATATACACAATCAGGGGAGATATACTTTCCCTTTTTCTGAAGGGCTAACATGGGAATTATGAGGAATTAGAAGAAATGCACCTTACATTCTGAAATTTTATCAAAAAATAAATACACCTTATATAAAGGAACGGAGGGAGTAGATTGCAATCCTTCATGTCCTATTATTCTTGGTAGACCTTTCCTTAGAACGATTGGTGCAATTATTGATATGAAGGAAGGAAATATTAGATTCCAATTTCCGTTAAGGAAAGGCATGGAACACTTTCCTAGAAATAAAATCAAATTACCATATGAATCTATTGTGAGAGCCACTTATGGATTGCCTTCCAAAGATGGCAATACCTAGATCTATCCTTGTATCGTGCCTAGCTAGGGGCGTTAAACGATAGCGCTTGTTGGGAGGCAACCCAATTTTAGGGGCGTTAAACGATAGCACTGAGTGCATTGAATATGATGAGAAGTTGGATGCTTGATAATTCTTTTGAGATATGAGGATAGTGATACTAGAGTCATGCTAGTGGAGTTATTATGAAATTGAGAAATGCTTGTGTTAAAGTTAGTGATTCCCGTAGCATGCACATATGGTGAACCGCTATGTGACGAAGTTAGAGCATGAGGTATTTGTAGAGTGTCATCCTTTGTGTGGAGGTCGGGGGCGCGCGCTGGTTAACTCCTACCAACCTCCCCCCTAGGAGAATGCGTTGATTGCTTTGTTTTGATGAATCGTAAATTTTTGCAATAAGTATACGAGTTCTTATGACTAATGTTGAGTCCATGGATATTACACACTCTCACCCTTCCACTATTGCTAGCCTCTCTTGTACCGCGCAACTTTCGCCGGTACCATATACCCACTATATATCCTGTAATGCCCCGGATGTAATACTTTCCCTTTTGGGCATATAATATATCTCCGGCTTCATCTATTCCATTCCGGGTTCTTTGTCATTCGGGTTTTCATCGTTTTGTTGTGTGCGCGTGTGGCATTCATTCATATCATATAGTCATGTGCATCGCATTGCATTTGTGTTGTCGGTTACATCCGGTTCCACACGTTCCTTCCCGTGGCCCGTTTCGCGTTCCGGAGCTCCCTCACGTGTCCGTGGCGTCCCGTAGGCCTACTTTGTTGTTTGGCCATGTAACGTTACCGGTTTGGCACGAGACTTGTCGTGTGTTGTTGTTTTGGTGCGTGTAACCCGCCTGTCAAATCTCGTCGCGTTTCGAGTCCGTTTGCTACCCCAACAGTTATTCGTGTGGGTTCAAAGTGCCTCCACTTTGAGGCCCAAGACACCCCCTCCAACAGCCCACCAACCACTCCTAACCACTTCTATCATCTAGGCCATCCAAATCTGATCCGGTGGCCGAAAACCGCACTCCATTTGGGCAACCCTAGCTCCTTGTGCCTATATAATTGTCCACTCCCCCAAATTTGTGCCCCAAAACAAGGAAACCCTAGCCCCCACTTCATCCCCTTCCTCCAGCCACCACCTCGCCGGAGTTTCGCTGGAGTTCCGCCGGAATCTCGCCGGAGTTTCGCCGGAGCACCACCACCTCGCCGGAGACCACCTCCTCCCACCTCTCCAACCACGCATGCCGCCCTAGATCCGTTTTTTTCCTCCGGCCAGCCACCTCCCGCATCAAAGCCCCGCGCAGATCGAGGCTCCCAGCCTCCCGAAGCTTCGATCGAAGCTTCTTCGCCGCCGCCGCCAGGAAGGATCGAGGGATCCAGGCTCCCTTCGCCCCGAATGGATCTGCAGCTCCAGGGCCTTCCTCCACCGAAACCCTAAGCGGCCCAGAGTCCCGCATCGCCGTGGGCTTCCCTCCAGCCGAAGCCACCTGGGCCCCCCTGCCGCCAAACCCAACAGCCTCCCGCCTCCAGCGCCAGGTCGCCAGGCCCGAGCGCCCCGGCTGGGCCGCTCCGCCCCTCAGGCCGCCGGCCCGCATCCGCCCGACCGCGCGGGGCGCCTTCCCTCCTTCGATGGGTCGAAGCCGCCTGGGCCGTCTTCGCGCCAGGGCCTTCCCGCTCGAACGCCTGGCCCAGCCGCCTCCAGCCGCTTCCGCCTGGGCCTCGCGGTCGCCCGAGCCAGCAGCCAGGTGGGCCGGCTCCCGCTTCGCTTCCTCCAGTCGCCTCCTCCAGCGCCGCTCGGGGGCGCCCTTGCCCCGATCTGGAGGCCGCCTAGCGGGCCGGGCGCCGCCCGGCCGGCCCGATCCACACCGTCTCTCCGCGGGCCGCGCCCGATCCACCTCTTCTTCGCCCGGATCCAGCCCGCTTCGCCGCGTTGACTCCGTTTTGCCCCAGATCTGAGAAGGTTGATTCAAATCCCTAAGTCCCTGAGATGTTTATCTGTCTGATGCAATTTTCTTATGATGATAACTTTGTGTGTGTTGGTCCGTTTTGCGCAAATGAGGTGTCCAGACGTTCGTGGTGATTAGCACTACGATTCATTCCATTGTGCCATGCATGTTTGAGATAATCTAGATGCTTATTTTTCTGTTGCAAGAGTGCATCCCGTTATAAACTGCTGCTATGTGTTGTTTTTATGCCATCTTTGCTTAGTGGTGTCTATTAGCTCGTTTATCCGAATGATGCAAATGACATGTCCACGTGTTCGTCTTGCCATGCTCTACACGTTGCTTGTGTTAGGTTGCATGATAGATTTATTCTTGCCATGTATATCTTCGTTGCAAAGTGCCATGTGGCTGTGATGTTGTTTAACTTGTTATGAAATGCCATCTTGTTGAGCTCATTGCTATCGTTGTGTTTATCTCCATGGTGCATGCTTGTGTGTTTCGGAATCACCATCATGTGTACTTTGATGTGGTGCTTACCACTTGCCATGTTTAGTTTCGAGGTGACTTAAACTTGCTCTTTTAGATGCCATTATGAAATTGCTGTTTTAACACAGTGGTTTTTCACTAAGTCTGAAATCTGTAATGTTCCGATGCCATGTTTGCGTGCTGTTCTAGGACAAACCATGATAGTTTTGGAGTGTCTCTTGATGGTTCCTTGTAGTATATATTGTTGGTTTTCCATTCATGTTCTCACATGCTTATTTAAGTGGCTGTAGCATGTTTAACTTTTGCTCCAAAGTTTCAATAAAATTCTGCTGTCAGAATTTTATTGTCAAGTTCAATATGTCCAAGCTTGTTGCTATTGATCCGTGGCTCCTTTGGGGGTGCACCTTTGGACTTATTTGCTGTAGGATATGTCTAGTTTATGTTCATGCCCTTTACCATGGTGTATGAGTGTTGTAGCTTATTTTTCTAGTGCTCCGAAGTTGCTATGTTGCTGTAATTTTCAGCTTTCGCCTATTTCTTGTTTCGGGCCTAACTTTTAGCCCGTAGCTCCGTTTTCAGCGAGTCTTATATGAAACTTGATTGATTTCCCGTGTAGATTCATAATCTCCTATTGTTGTCATGTTTTGAAGTGTTTTGCTTGAATGCTATTTTCCGTGCTCCGTGTGCTCTCATAGTGCATCCATCATGCATCCATCATTTTGGTGTGCGCATTGCATCTTGTTGATTCGTGCCTTGTGTGATTGTATTGTTTAGAGCCGGAGGCTGAGACCGAGTACGAGTACGAGCACGAGGTTTCCAACGAGGTTGAGCACGAGGACCCTTCTTACGATCCAAACGACTACTCTTCAGGCAAGATGACCGAACCCCGATAACATTACTATCTTTGCCTATTGCTAGTAGTTCCGCTCTATAGTTTTGCCTCGATGCCCATGTCTTTCCTGTCAGCCTCCTACTTGTAACCACACCATGTTTAACCACCCTACCTAAGCAAACCGTTGCTTGGCTAAGTACGCTTCGCTCAGCCCCTCTTATAGCATTGCTAGTTGCAGGTGAAGATCGAAGATGCTTGCTTCATGTTGAAGTTTGTTGGGTTATATCACACTATCTAAATGCTTAAAAATGAAATCATCTATATATTGGCAAGGGTGGAAGGCTAAGCCTTTTGCTTGGTGATTTGTTCCACTCATGCCGTTAGGAACCGTTTAAACCGGTGTTATGTTCCTTGATTATGCGTTCCTAACACGGTTGGGGTGTATGGGACCCCCTCGATAAACCGCTAAGTGCTAAGTCTTTTCCAGCAAGTCCCAACATTGGTACTATTCGCCTAATAACTAATAAAACTTGCATAGGGCCTTGCAAACCCGAGTTCTTAAATCAACAACCCCGGGCCAGTGCTCCTCATGAGTGTTGGTCCGAAACGGGGGTCCTGCGGGGTCACCACAAGGAAACTCGAGGATTGATATCAACCTGTAGCATCACCCATCCGGTCGTGGCCTGAGACTAGATACGTGCGGCTATTGTCAGGGTGTCGGCACGCCGGGAGGATTTGCTGGATTAGCCTTACCTTAGTTCGGAGTATCTTGAGCACGGGATTCTGAGAATACTCGGGTCTTCCCACTTTGGAGTTGCGACTCCGCGGATCGTGGGCTTGTAATGGGCCAAGTTGGAACACCCCTGCAGGGTTATGAACTTTCGAAAGCCGTGCCCGCGGTTATGTGGTAGATGGGAGCTTGGTAATATCCGGTTGTAGATAACTTGACACAATGTTCCAATACACTACCAGCGTGTGTACCGTGACTGTCAATTTCCGAATAGGGATTCGGGAGTTGAACACAGTGGGGTTATGTTTGTTGAGATTTAGCTAGGATCACTTCGTGATCATCTCTCGACCGAGGCCTTCTCTTCTCGCACTCTCTCACGTAAGCTAGTGCTAGTTGCTGCTGCAGACACTTATTCTTTTCTTCAGCCTTATCCTCTCCCAAGGCTTAAATAGTCTTGTTACCCGGGAACGGGATTGCTGAGTCCTCTGTGGCTCACAGTTACTTCACCACACCAGATGCAGGTCCGATGGTGAGCTATCCAGGTGATGGCACCGAGCTAGACTGGGAGTATGAAGAGGAGCGTAGTCGATACTATGTTCGTTATCTTGATGATCAGTAGTGGAGACTTCTACTAGGATTCGATCCGACCTGTGGATTTAAATTATGTTTGGTATCTTGTCATTTGGATTTTACCCTTAGAGGGTTGTGATGTTTTATTGGATGATGATTGAGACATGTATTGTATTTGTGTGACGTGGCGATTGTAAGCCAACTATTTTATGTTTTCCATCCCCATCTTTTACATGAGTTGTGCAAAGATACCAGACTTGCGATCATTCCAGCATGGGGTTATGTCTCTAAGTCATGCCTCGACACGTAGGAGATATAGGCCCATCCTGGGCATTACAAGTTGGTATTCAGAGCCTTCTCCGACCTAGGAGCCCCCACTGATTGATCGAATCGTTGACGGTTGAGTCTAGGCACACACTGAAAATATTTTGAGTCCTATATTTATATCGGAGAGTAGGATTTCTTTGCTTCTCATCCCCTTTCTCTCCGGTGAGGACTCCTGACGACTACTCTTGTCTCTTCTATCTTCAAAAATTGCACCAAATTTTTTTTAGGAATCTCGCGAGTATTCTGGGATTGTTTCGATGTTCTTGTGACGAGAATATTGTTCTCGATGCCTCCTGACATTAGGGGTTGTGGCAGTGTCCCGGGGAGTTGAGCTTCGGGGTATTGTCGTCACAAGCATATCGCGGCAGTACTAAGTACTTAAGACGGCCGACATCAAAAATCTCTCCTATACGGTTAGTGGCAAGATAACCCCGACATCACCCAGTACTGGGGAGGTAGTTCGGGAGTATTGCCATAGCTTGTTATAGTGGATGCTTTTCGAAGGTCCGAGGTAGACAGTTTCCGAGAAAGACTGGTTATGTGTTGAAGGATGGATACAGCTGGATGTAGGTTTAGAGTTGATTGCGCGGTGCTTCCCCTGTATCCCCAACACCTGATTGCATAACTGGAATCTTTCGGAAATTAATAGGTGGGTTTATCCAGTAGATCATAGGCATTCTTCCAACGAATGCAGGTTAGTGAGTTTGGGGTTCTACATTGAGTGAAGTGGTATTATGACCGATGTTCCGATCGGGAGTTGCATCTTAAAGGGTCCTTGGCTATGCTGATCCGGGGATTGCAAAACCCTTTTGTAACGCGTTCATATGCTTTCAGCACAAAGATGTTAGAACGAAGCTCCTATCTTGTGTTTGTTTCCGTCTGTACCTTGTTGTTTTTTCTTATTTACCTTTTGTCCCCTATGCGGCTTCTCGTGAAGATTGATGTTATCATTTAACTGAGAATTTCATTCGTTCCTCTTGTTCGAATGATTTCATTCGTTCCTATTGTTCGAATGATTATTGTGAAGACTTGTTGCAATTCATTCCATTGATTCAGCTTATACCTTCTGTCAATCAATTGCTGATTCGTGGTCATCTCTTTCAGGATGGCTCCGAAAAAGGTTCCCAACGCTAACCCAGAGGGTGAAGAGGTCCCAGATCGTCCTCCTTCCCCTCCTCCTCCGTCTGAGGCTTGGAGAGCGATTATGCAGACTACAGCTCAGAACACCCAGATGTTGATGCAGATGATGCAGCAGATGCAAGCTAATCAGGGTGTTCCAGGGAATCAAGGCAACTTCTTCAACCAGCAGCACCATGCTACTCTCAACCAGTTCTTGGCCAATAATCCAAAAGCTTTCAGTTACTGTGTCGACCCTCTTGATGCTGAAGATTGGTTAACCGACATAAAGAAGCATTTTGAGTGCAGTAACGTGAAGGAAGAGGATTATGTGAAGTTTGCAGCCTTCCAACTCAAAGACCAAGCAGCTGACTGGTGGCAGCAGTACAAAGACTCCAGGCCAGGTCGTGTGATCTCTTGGGAGGATTTCTGCAAGGACTTTCGCTCTCACCACATTCCAACAAGTGTCATCGAGGGTATGCGTGAGCAATTCCGCAACCTGAAGCAGGGCTCTATGACAGTCTATCAGTATAATGTCAAGTTCCAAAACCTCGCCCGCTATGCAAAGCAAGACATTCCTGATGCTAAGAGCAAAATCTACCAGTTCCGTGGAGGTCTCAAAGATGAACTTCAACTTGCTCTCACCTTGTTCGAGCCCGATGAGTTCGACAAATTCTATAACATGGCTTTGAAACAAGAGGCAGCTCAGCTTAAGATGGAGGCTTCGAAAAAGAGGATTCGAGATGCCGTTCACTCTTCCTCATCGTCTCAGATGGTCTCGAAGCAACAGAAATTTTGGCTTCCTCCTCCTCCAGTGATTCGAGCTCCTTACAACAACTCCAACAACTCCAACAACTCCAACAACAAGAACTCTAGTGGACGTGGTTTCTCCCACCCACCCAACTCCAACAAGCAGTCCAAGCAGCAGTTCCAAGCTCCAAGACTAAGTGCTCCTCCTACTCGTCCACTTTATGAGGTTACTTGCTACAAGTGTGGCCAGAAGGGTCATTATTCCAACAAGTGCAACAACCCAAGGCGCCTTCCGCCTCCTCCTCCTGTCGGTACCACTATGGTCAAGCATGATCCAAAGGCAGCAAGGGTCAATCTGATGAACGCAGCGCAAGCGGAGAATTCTTCTGATGTCATTTTGGGTAACCTTCCAGTTAACTCCATCCCTGCTAAAGTTTTGTTTGATTCGGGTGCTTCATGCTCTTTCATGTCTCAACCATTTGCATCCAAGTATAATGTTGACATCGAAAGTATACCAAGGGAGTTATCAGTTATTTCTCCGGGAAGACAAATGCATTCCAGTATATATGCTCCGAATGTATCCATTCGCATGGGTGATTATTGCTTTCTGGCTAATCCGGTGGTTCTTGGTAATTCTGACATCGACCTCATCCTCGGAATAGATTGGCTTTCTCAGCATGATGCTCACATTGATTGTGCACAGAAGGAAGTCAAGATGACTCATCCTGATGAAGATGTGATTATCTTCGCCTCCAGGGATAACACTATCAGGCTTTTCTCTCTCAATGATAAGGGCGAGATTAATGCCATATCTCAAATTCCGGTGGTGAACTAATATCAAGACGTCTTTCCTGAAGAACTTCCAGGCATGCCTCCACACCGTCAGGTGGAATTCATTATTGAACTCGAGCCGGGTACTGAGCCAGCATGCCGGCGTCCGTACAAGCTCTCTCCGGATGAATTGAAGGAATTGAAGAAGCAGCTTGATAAACAGGAGAGTATGGGTCTCATCAGGCCTAGTACGTCTCCTTGGGGCTGTGGTGTCTTATTTGTCAAGAAGAAAGATGGCACGGAGCGTCTCTGCGTTGATTACCGGCCATTGAACAAGAAGACAATAAAGAACAAGTATCCGCTCCCCAACATCAACGAACTCTTCGAGCAGCTCAAAGGAGCTAAAGTGTTCTCTAAGCTCGATCTCCGAATGGGCTATCACCAAATTCGCATTCGCGAGGAAGACATCCCCAAGACTGCCTTCAGAACGAGCTACGGTTCATACGAGTATACTGTCATGTCCTTTGGTCTCGCCAATGCTCCTCCTACCTTTTCGAGAATGATGCACTACATCTTCAACCCCTATACTGGCGAGTTTGTGCTTGTGTATCTGGATGATATTCTGGTGTTTTCCAAGAATGAAGAAGATCACGAAAAGCACTTACGTCTGGTTCTTGATCGACTCCGTAAGCATAAGTTCTATGCCAAGTTCTCCAAGTGCGAGTTTTGGCTCGATAAGGTTTTGTACCTGGGCCACATCATCTCAGCTGACGGTATTGCGGTTAATCCCGAGAAAGTTGAAGCAATTGTCAACTGGGAGGCTCCTCAGAACGTCAAGCAACTCCGTAGTTTTCTGTGTCTTGCCAGCTATTGCAGAAGGTTCGTTGAGAACTTCTCCAAGATTGCCAAGCCTCTTTGCAACTTGCTTTAGAAGAATGTCAAATACTTTTGGTCTCCAGAGTGTGAAGTGGCATTCAAAACTCTCAAAGAAAAGCTCGTCTCTGCTCCAGTTCTTACTCCTCCAGATGAATCCAAGCCCTATGAAGTATTCTGTGATGCTTCTCTTCAAGGACTTGGTGGTGTGCTTATGCAAGATAAGAGAATTGTGGCATATACTTCTCATCAGCTCAAGCCAAGTGAGAAGAACTATCCCACACATGATCTCGAACTAGCAGCTGTGGTACATGCTTTGATTACGTGGAGACATCTGTTGTTGGGCAGAAAAGTCGACATCTTCACTGATCACAAGAGCTTGAAGTACATATTCACACAGCCGAATCTAAACCTCCGCCAGACTCGTTGGGTTGAAATGATCCAAGAGTATGATCCCAGCATCGAATACACTCCTGGCAAGGCGAATGTGATTGCAGATGCTTTGAGCAGAAAGGCATATTGCAACAGCCTTCTTATCAAGCCGTTTCAGCCTGAGCTTTGTGAAGCTTTCAGGAAGCTCAACCTCCAAGTTGTTCCGCAGGGTTTTCTTGCAAATCTTCAAATTGCTCCTACCTTGGAAGATCAGGTCCGTGAGGCCCAACTCAGTGATGCCATGGTGCAGAAGGTGAAACATGGTATTGCAAAGGGAACTCCAAAATACAAGTGCTTTCGTGTTGATGAGAGAGATACCTTGTTCTTCGAGGACAGACTCGTTGTTCCCAAAGGTGATCTCAGGAAGCTCATAATGGAAGAAGCTCATGATTCTCTCCTTTCCATTCATCCTGGCAGTTCCAAGATGTACCAACACCTCAAGCAATCTTACTGGTGGACACGCATGAAAAGGGAGATTGCCCAATTCGTGAATGAATGTGATGTCTGTAGAAGAATGAAAGTAGAACATCAACGTGTAATGCCCAGGATGGAGTTATACCTCCTACGTGTCGAGGCACGACTTAAAGGCATAAATCCATCCTAGAATGATCTCAAGTTCGGTAATCTTTGCACATCTCATGTAAAAGAGGGGATTGTAAACAGAAAAATAGTTGGCTTACACTCGCCACGTCACAGAATTACAATTCAAGTCTCAATCATCATACATTAAGAACATCACAACCCTCTAAGGGCAAAAACCAAATGCAAGATACCAAACTCAGATAAATAAACCACAGGCGGATCGAATCCTAGTAAGAGTCTCCACTACTGATCATCCGGGTATCGCACATAGTACCGACTACGCTCCTCGTCGTACTCCCAATCCAGCTCGGTGCCATCACCTGGATAGCTCACAGCTGGACCTGCATCTGGTGTGTGAAGTAACTGTGAGCCACAGAGGACTCAGCAATCCCGTCTCCGGGTAACAAGACTATTTAAGCATTTGGGTGAGGATAAGGCTGAAGAAAAAGAATAAGTGTCTGCAGCAGCAACTAGCAACTAGCTTACGTGAGTGAGAGCGAGAAGAGGAAGCCTCGGCGAGAAGTGATCACGAAGTGATCCTAGCTACAAGCTCCACAAAAATAACCCCTCCGTGTTCAACTCCCGAATCCCTATTCGGAAATTGACGGTCACGGAACACACGCTGGTAGTGTATTAGAAACATTGTGTCAAGTTATCTACAACCGGATATTAACAAGCTCCCATCTGCCACATAACCGCGGGCACGGCTTTCGAAAGTTCAAACCCTGCAGGGGTGTTCCAACTTGACCCATTACAAGCCCACGATCCGCGGAGTCGCAACTCCAAAGTGGGAAGACCCGAGTATTCTCGGAATCCCGTGCTCAAGATATACCGAACTAAGGTAAGGCTAATCCAGCAAATCCTCCCGGCGTGTCGACACCCTGATAGTAGCCGCGCGTATCTAAGTCTCAGGACACGACCGGATAAGACGTCCTACAGGTGTATGCCAGATACCTCAGGTTGCCCCAAGGCGGCCCCGCAGTCCGCTCATTTCGGACCAACACTCATGTGGAGCACTGGCCCGGGGTTGTTGATTAAGAAAGAGGGTTAATTACTCCCTATGCAAGTTTAGTTTGTTATTAGGCAAATAGTACCAATGTTGGGACTTGCTGGAAAAGACTTAGCACCTACGGTTTATCGAGGGGGTCCCATACACCCCAACCGTGTTAGGAACGCATAATCAAGGAACATAACACCGGCTTATACGGATCCTAACGGCATGAGTGGAACAAATCACCAAGCAAAAGGCTTAGCCTTCCACCCTTGCCAATATATAGATGATTTCATTTTAAGCATTTATATAGTGTGATATAACCCAACCAAACTTCAACATGAAGCAAGCATCTTCGATCTTCACCTGCAACTAGCAACGCTATAAGAAGGGCTGAGCGAAGCGTACTTAGCCAAGCAACGGTTTGCATAGGTAGGTTGGTTAAACATGGCAATTGGTTACAAGTAGGAGGCTGACAAGAAGATCATGGGCATCGAGGCAAAAGCTATAGATCGAGACTACTAGCAATAGGCAAAGATAGTAATGTTATCGGGGTTCGGTCATCTTGCCTGAAGAGAAGTCGTTCGGATCGTAAGAAGGGTCCTCGTGCTCAACCTCGTTGGAAACCTCATGCTCGTACTCGAACTCGGTCTCGGCTTCCGGCTCTAAACAAAATAATCACACCAAGCACCAATCAACAAGATGCAATGCGCACTCAAAAAAGATGAATGCATGATGGATGCACTAAGGATGCACACGGAGCACGGAAAATATCACTCAAGCAAAACACCTCAAAACATGATAACAATAACATATTATGATTCTACACAGAAAATCAATCAAGTTTGATATAAGATTCGCTAAAATCGGAGTTACGGGCTAAAAGTTATGCCCGAAACAAGAAATGAGCGAAAGCTGAAAATTACAGCATCATAGCATCTTCGGAGCACAAAATAATTGAGCTACAACATTCAAATAACATGGCAAAGGGCATGAACACAAACTAGACATATACTACAACAACTAAGTCCAAAGGTGCACCCCCAACGGAGCCACGGATCAATAGCAATGATCTTGGACATATGGAACTTGACAATAAAATTCTGGCAGCAGAATTTTAGTGAAACTTTGGAGCAAAAGATAAACATGCTACAGCCACTTAAATAGACATGTGAGGACATGAATGGAAATACAACAATATATACTACAAGGAACAATCAAAAACCACTCCAAAACTATCATGCTTTGTCCTAGAACATCACACGAACATGGCATCGGAACGTTACAGATTTCAGACTTAGTGAAAATCCACTAAGTCCTAAAACAGCAATTTCATCAAGGCATATAAAAGAGCATGTTTAAGTCACCTCGAAACTAAACATGGCAAGAGGTAAGCACCTCATCAAAATACACATGAAGGTGATCCCGAAACACACAAGCATGCATCATTGAGGTGAACACAACGATAGCAACGAGCTCAACAAGATGGCATTTCATAACAAGTGAAAACACATCACAGCCACATGGCACTTTGCAACGATGATAAGCATGGCAGGAATAAATCTATCATGCTACCTAGCACATACAACATGTAGAGCATGGCAAGACGAACACGTGGACATGTCATTTGCATCATTCGGACAAATGATCTAAAAGATATCACATGGCAAAGAGGACATAAAAACATCACATAACAGCAGTTTATATCATGATGCACTCTTGCAACAGCAAAACAAGCACCTAGATGATCTCTAACATGCATGACAACAACAGATAAAACGTAGTGCACGAACCCACGAACGTCTGGACATGCTATACGCGCGAATCGGAGCAACACACAAAAAGATATGCATGTTTGAATATAGCAACAGCACACAAATCACAGGGGACTTAGAAGAATTTAGGAGCAACCTCAGATCCAGATCTGGAAAAAAAACAACAACGGGCCCCGGGCAGTGCGGCTGGACCGGCCCGATCTGGAGGTGAAGGCGGCGGCCCGCGGGAGGCGACGGCGGCTGGGCCCGCGGCGAGCGGAGCGGCCCACCTGGCGACCGGAGAAGCGGCCCGCGGGGGGGGGGGGGGGGGGGGGGGGGG
>LR738715.1:230118015-230140848 GCA_902687465.1 Secale cereale | reverse complement strand
GCTGGCGCCTGCGGATCTGGGCCTTGGGCGGTGCGGCGCCGGCCTGCGGGAGCTGGCGGCTCGCGGTGGCGAAGTGGGGACCGGGGGACCTGGCGATCGAACGAGGTGGAGACGGGCTAGGCGCGAGGCGACCTGGGCCCGATGCAGTCGACGACGAAGTGGTCCGGGGGATCTGCGGGCTGGGCCCGATCCGGCGCCTGGGACCTGGCCGAGCGAGGAAAAGGGGCGAGGCCTCCCTGGCGCGCCGGCTCGATGCGGCGTTGACCCGGCCGGTCGATCGATTGGCCAGATCGATCAGCCGGGGCGGCGGCTGGTTCCCTCGGGAGAAGGCCAAGTGGCAGATGGAGTTCTTTGGATCTGAAGAAAAAATGAGGGGAGGAAGGGGAAAGAAGATAGAGATGCAAAAAAATAGACTAGGGTCTATTATATAGTAGTTTTTAGGGTTAGGGGGAATTTAGGGGTGTTTGGAGCCCTCCGATCGCGATTCGACGGATCCGATCGCGAGGGTAGATTAAAAGGGCCTAGGAGAAGATAAAAGACTGCAGTAGGGGTGTTTCCGGGACACAAAGTGAAGGCACTTTGGACCCACACGAACAACGGATGGGATAGCCAACGGGGTCCAAACGAGACGAGAATTGAGAGGCGGGTTGCACACAACAAAACAACAACACAGACAACAACCTCGCGGCACACCGGTAACGTTACACGCCCAAACAACAAAGTAGGCCTACGGGACGTCACGGACACGTGAGGGAGCTCCGGAACGCGAAACGGACAACGGGAAGGAACGCGTGGAACCGGATGCAACCGACAACACAAATAAAATGCGATGTACATGTCTACATGATATGAATGAATGCCACACACTCACACAACAAAACGACGAAAACCCGAAAGACAAAGAACCCGGAATGGAAATAGATGAAGCCTGAGATATATTATATACCCAAAAGGGAAAGTATTACATCCGGGGCATTACACAACGTCCAACCGGTCTTCTCCAACCTCTTCCTATTCCCGAGTGGAAATTCGACCACATTGAAATGGATTTCGTCACTGGCTTTCCTAAATCCAAGAGAGGGAATGATTCTATCTTCGTGGTGATTGACAAGCTTACCAAAGTCGCTCACTTCCTTCCAGTCGAAGAATCAATCAATGCAGCTCAATTGGCAGAGTTGTACACTTCCAGAATTTTGTCTTTACATGGCATTCCTCAAGTTATATCCTCAGACCGTGGAAGTTTGTTCACATCAAAGTTCTGGGACTCCTTTCAGTCCGCCATGGGCACTAAGATCAGGTTCATCACTACTTTTCACCCTCAGACTAGTGGTCAAGTCGAGCGAGTGAATCAGATTCTAGAAGACATGCTCAGAGCCTGTGTCATATCTTTTGGCATGAAATGGGAAGACTGCCTTCCATTTGCCGAGTTCTCTTACAACAACAGCTTTCAAGCAAGTGCAGGCAAAGCTCCGTTTGAAATCCTCTATGGCAGAAAGTGTCGTACCCCTCTCAACTGGTCTGAAACAGGCGAACGTCAACTTCTTGGCAATGACTTGATCTCAAAAGCTGAAGAGATGTGCAAAGTCATATGTGAGAATCTCAAGGCCGCTCAGTCGCGTCAGAAGAGCTACTATGACGGCAAGCATCGTGATTTGGCATTCAACATTGGTCATCATGTCTATCTCCGTGTTTCTCCGATGAAAGGCACCCAAAGATTCGGTATCAAAGGAAAGCTTGCTCCTAGATACGTCGGGCCTTTCAAGATTCTTGGCAAAAGAGGCGACCTAGCCTATCAACTTGAGCTCCCTCCCAACTTCGCCAATGTTCATGATGTGTTCCATGTGTCTCAACTCCGCAAATGCTTCAAGGCTCCTAAACGCATGATTCCGTTTGAAGGGATTGATCTTCAACAAGACTTGTCCTACCGAGAGCATCCCGTTGCTATTCTCGAAGAAACCGAATGCAAGACCCGCAACAAGTCCATCAAATTCTTGAAAGTCAAGTGGTCACATCACACCGACCGAGAAGCTACGTGGGAACGAGAAGATCATCTTCGTTCTGAGTACCCTTCCTTTTTCCAGTCCTAGATCTCGGGACGAGATCTTCTTGTAGTAGAGGAGAGTTTGTAATTGTGACGCCCGAGACTGACGTCCCAGAAGATTCCAGAAGATTCCAGAAGATTCCAGATGTTCAGGGTTGCCCGTGTGTTCTTTTGTGCTTGTGTTATTTTATTTTTGCATTGCATCATGCCATCATGTCATTTTAACTTTTGCATCTCAACCTAAATAAATCGTGTGGACCTTCGGTCCATTTAAATCGAGGGAAGGTGACTTCTCTTTATAACATATCCTCCAAATATTATGGAGCTATATTAATAAATATTCCAATTTGTTGGAATCACCAGAACACACTTGCATAGTTCCCCATTGTCTTTTTCACTTCAAGTTCACCTCCAAAATCTTGCCAATAATTCTTTTCTCGTTTATCGAGGTTCCTCCGAAAATTTGAACATTTTTGGACACTTCCTTAATCTCGTCTTAGTTCAACCTATTTGAATTAAATTCAAATATGTTGAATTATTTTTTCCAATCATGCCTTTCTTATTTTTCTCGGTCCTTGCTCATTTTATGATGCCCGAGAAAAATGTTCCCGTGTGTGCTATCTTTTTCCTCTTCCCTCCTCTTTTCTTTCTTCTCTTTTATTTTCTGCTAAAGAAAATAAAAAGAAGAATAAGAGTGCAGCCCAGGCCTCTCCTTCCTCCCTCTCCTCCTGGCCCAGCCGGCCACTTTTCTCCCTTTGGCCCAACACCGAATCCAGGCCTAGGCCCGCACTCCTCTAAACCCTAGCGCTACCTAGCCCGCAGCGAGTCCCTCTCGTTCCCCCTCGACCGCCGCCAGTTTCCTCTCCCCTCGCTCGAGCGCCCTCCCTCGCGAGCGCAGCACCGGCGCGGTCCCTCCCTTCGCCCCAAGACGAAGCCCCGAGGCGCCCCTCCAGCTTCGACCGGCCTCAAGCCGTCTCCGCGGCTCCCTCATCTGCCCGCCCCGCTCCCTCCAGCAAGGCCAGGAACCGCGCCCGACGGCCTCCCTCCGGCCAGCCCCGGCTCCCTCCGTCCGCGCCCCTCTGGCCGGATCGCCGCACGCCGACGTCGCCTGCGCCTCCAGCAGCAAGTTCGCGACCCTCTCCTTCCGCTCTGTCCGCGGCGCCCCGATGCGCGGCCACTAGCGCCCAGCTCGCCGGCCCTTCCCTCCGGCGGCCTTCTTCTGCGAGGCCACCCCGAGCACCTCCACCGCTCCATCTAGCGGCCTCGAACAGCGCCGCTCGGGCTCCCTCCTTCTCCTTGTGTGCACCAAGGCCGCGGCCCTCTTCTCCAGCCACCGCGGCAGGTTCCCGCAGTCCCGCCCCGGCCGTCGCCTCGCCGTGCTGCTGCCGTGTCCTCGTCGTCCCTCCGTGCTGCTGTGTTCTGTGTTGTTGTTGTGTTGTTCTTTTGTGTGTTGCCGTGCTACTGTGCTGACAGAAGGAACGAGTACAACTACCAAACGACGACCGAACATCTACGGGAAGACGAGCTCGTGAACGGCTACGGAGCAAGTACCTCTACATCCGTGTACGACTACGTGAACGAGTACCACGACGCCGTCGAACGCCAAGTACCTCTACGTGACCGACAAGTACCACGACGACCCGTACGTCTACCGTCGCGTGTACCACTACCGTCGCCCGGAAAAGACGGATGCGCCAAGTACATCTACGAACGAGTTCGTCTACCGTCGCCGAAGATCCGGGAACGACTACTTCCCTCTACGGCCGTGTACATCTACTTCCTCTACGACCCGCGAGAACCACTACGTCCCTCTACGATCCTGAACCGCCCCGAAACACACGCTTCAAAGGTATAACCTCGAGTCGTGACCCGTGTGATGCATGCTTGTTGTGTTGTATGAAATGTCTCCCGTGTGTGCTCCGTGTCCGTTTCGTCCCTTTTGTTGTTCCTCGGTTGCCTCGTCACCGACTCGTGGGAACCCGGTGACGGGATCCACCCACTTTCATCTTGTTCAACTCGTTCACTCCACCTTTTGTCTTGCACCGGTCTCTTAACAAGTTACCGGCACCGATATGTTGCCGTGGCATCATTTTCGGAATCGTTGCCGTGGCACCCTTTTTCATTCCACCACGGTGATAAATGCTTCTTATCCCTTTTAAGTCAACCTTTTAATAATTGCATAAACTTGTTCATGTCATCCGAATCATGTTAACAACCTTGAATGTTTAATTGTTGTTGCTTTATAATTATTAAACATGCTCATGGGGATTTTTCGGATATGTTGTTGTTATTCTCCGGCCTCATTTAAATTGCCTAATAGTGTAGTTTCTTTATGTTTCACCTCTTGCCATGTTAAAAACAATTAATCTTGTCTTGTAATTAAATGAGAGTCAACTAAATAATTAAATGTGGTGTTTCGTCAATATGCAACTCGTTGCATATTGAGCTCCACTTAACTTGTAGTTTTGTTTGTGCACTTTGCCATGCCTTGCATATTTAAACCGGACATGCATCATACTTGTTTGTGCATCGTATGCCATGTTTATGTTTGTGTGTTTACCGTGTTGTTTCTTTCTTCCGGTTTGCTTCTCTTGTTAGCTTCGGTTTCGTTCCGGAGTTGTGAGGATCCGCTCGACTGTTGCTCCGTCTTCTTCTTGGATCCGTTCTTCTCCCTTGTGGAATCCCAGGCAAGATGACCGAACCCGGATACCATTACTATTTTTGCCTCTTGCTAGAAGTCTCGATCTATAGTTTTGCCTCGATGCCCATGTTCTTCTTGTCAGCCTCCTACTTGTAACCAATTGCCATGTTTAACCACCCTACCTACGCAAACCGTTGCTTGGCTAAGTACGCTTCGCTCAGCCCTTCTTATAGCATTGTTAGTTGCAGGTGAAGATCGAAGATGCTTGCTTCATGTTGAAGTTTGGTTGGGTTATATCACACTATATAAATGCTTAAAAATGAAATCATCTATATACTGGCAGGGTGGAAGGCTAAGCCTTTTGCTTGGTGTTTTGTTCCACTCATGCCGTTAGGAACCGTATAAACCGGTGTTATGTTCCTTGATTATGCGTTCCTAACACGGTTGGGGTGTATGGGACCCCCTTGATAAACCGCTAAGTGCTAAGTCTTTTCCAGCAAGTCCCAACATTTGGTACTATTTGCCTTATAATAACAACTTAATTAATTAATTAAATTTGCATAGGGGGTCGCTCCCTCGAGGATCCTTTATTTCTACATAGCAAGGGGGGCCAGTGCCGATGGTGTTGGTCCCAAACGGGGAGTCTGCGGGAACCACCACGGGGAAACTCGAGGTTTGGGTCCTGTAGAATCACCCATCCGGTCGTGTCCTGAGACCTAGATACGCGCGGCTACTATCAGGGTGTCGACACGCCGGGAGGATTTGCTGGATTAGCCTTACCTTAGTTCGGTTTAACTTGAGCACGGGATTCCGAGAATACTCGGGTCTTCCCAACTATGGAGTTGCGACTCCGCGGATCGTGGGCTTGTGATGGGCCAAGTTGGAACACCCCTGCAGGGTTTGAACTTTCGAAAGCCGTGCCCGCGGTTATGTGGCAGATGGGAGCTTGTTAATTCCGGTTGTAGATAACTTGACACAATGTTTCAATACACTACCAGCGTGTGTACTGTGACTGTCATTTTCCGAATAGGGATTCGGGAGTTGAACACGATGGGGTTATGTTTGTCCGGCTTTAGTTAGGATCACTTCGTGATCTTCTTTCGACCGATGCTCTTCTCTTCTCGCTCTCTTTTGCGTAAGTTAGTGCTAGTTGCTGCTGCAGACTCTTGTTTGTTCCTTCACCTCTCGTTCTTTCTTCAGCCTTTTCCACACCCAAGGCTTAAATAGTATTGTTACCCGGGAACGGGATTGCTGAGTCCTCTGTGGCTCACAGTTACTTCACCACACCAGTTGCAGGTTCAGCCGAGTTGATGCAGGAGTTGGTTCAGTGCTTCACCGGGAGCTCGATGAAGAGTTTGGCTGTTTGTTTGTGACGTTTCGATGTTCAGTAGTGGTTTCTACTAGGATTCGATCCTGACCTGTGGCTTTTGTTGTTTTGGTATCTTTCTTTTGGATCTTACCCGTAGTCGGGCTGTGATGTTCTGAATGATGTATCGCTTATGTATTGTATTGTGTGAAGTGGCGAGTGTAAGCCAACTATCTTCTTTTGCTTTTTAATCCCTCTTTTACATGAGTTGTGCAAAGATACCAAACTTGAGATCATTCTAGGATGGGCTTATACCTTTAAGTCGTGCCTCGACACGTAGGAGGTATAGTCCCATCCTGGGCATTACAAGTTGGTATTCAGAGCCTTCTCCGACCTAGAAGCCCCCACTGATTGATCGAATCGTTGACGGTTGAGTCTAGGCACACACTGAAAACTTTTTGAGTCCTATTTTATATCGGAGAGTAGGATTTCTTTGCTTCTCATCCCCTTTTCTCTCTGGTGAGGACTCCTGACGTCTACTCTATTATCTTCTACTTTCAAAAATTGCACCAAATTTTTTTTAGGATCCCGCGAGTATTCTGGGATTGTTTCGATGTTCTTGTGACAAGGATATTGTTCTCGATGCCTCCTGTTACCGAGGAGTTGAGCTTCGGGGTATCATTGACACAAGCATATCGCGGCAGTACTAAATACTTAAGACGGCCGACATCGAAAATCTCTCCTATACGGCCAGTGGCAAGATAACCCCGACATCACCCAGTACTGGGGAGGTAGTTCGAGAGTATTGCCATAGCTTGTTATAGTGGATGCTTTTCGAAGGTCCGAGGTAAACAGTTTCCGAGAAAGACTGGTTATGTGTTGAAGGATGGATACACCTGGATGTAGGTTAGAGTTGATTGCGCGGTGCTTCCCGTGTATCCCCAACACCTGATTGCATAACTGGAAACTTTCGGAAATCTATAGGTGGGTTCATCTAGTAGTTCTAGGCATTCTTCCAACGGATGCTCGATATGAAGTTTGGGGTTCTACATTGAGTGAAGTGGTTTTATGGACTTGTTCTGATCGGGAGTTGCATCTTAAAGGGTCCTTGGCTATGCTGATCCGGGGATTGCAAAACCCTTTTGTAACACGTTCCATGAGCTTTCAGCACGAAGATGTCGAACGAAACTTCTATCTTGTATTTGTTCTATCTGATCCTTGTTCCTTTTATTTATTTTGCTATCCAAGTGGCTTCTCGACATGTTGATGTACCTGTGGAATTAATCCGTTCAATCCTCTGTTCGGATGATATTGTGAAGATCATGTTGCTTATCTATCCTTGTTCTTGTTTTGACTCTGGTATTCGAGTTGCTTCGATGTCAAATGTTTGATTCCATACTTTTTCTAATCGGTGTTCTCATATTACTATGGGAGTGCTAATTCTTCTTGATCATCAAGATGGTCATGTTAATCCTTTCCAACCGGTGTGCTTTCTCTTCAAGTTATTCCATACGGACGTCGTTGAGAAATCTGACAATTTGTCTGTTTCATTCATCTCAAGTCGTCTTTGTTTTGCCCACCCTCCCACCCCTTTTCTTTATGGAGTCAGCAATTCTCAGATGAAGTATCCATTTTATTCATGTGATGGTTCTTCATTCTTTCCTTCATTGTTCTTATCCGGTGCTTATCATGAAGATGCTCAAGAGCTTCAAGTTCATTATTCTTTTGTTCTCAGATTCTTCCGGTGGATGTAATTCAAGATTTTGGTGTTGATCTTATTCTTTCCTCATTTCACAATGCTTTCTTATTCCGGTGCACCAATTAATCATTCTCCTCTTGTTATTCTTATCCGGAGTGCTGAAGATTCATAATTCCATTCTTAGTCCGTTCAAGTTATTTTGAGCATTATCATCTTATTCAAGTCATTTAATTCAACCGGTGCAATATCTCTTAAACAATCTTTCCAACGGTGATTTCTTTAGTGGGCCCTAACCCACAGGTCTTTTCCCAGGATCTTACCTGACTCTTCTATTCTTCTGGAGTTATACTCAAATTCTTTTCAAGTGTGACGTAAGAATGTTTTCCATCAGTCACATGCTTTCTCCAAGATCGCTTTCAAATTCTTTTTCATCATTGGTTCAACCTTTTTTTTAATTATTCAATCCGGAGTGCTCAACAATTCTTCATGGCATTTCTCGTCTTCGTTCTCAACATTTGAAGACCGGAGAAGTGTTTCTCTTAAATCGTGGCCCGTTCTCTCAAGAGTTGTGGTTCTACCTTCATGCCATCCTCATTATTGTTCAGAATGTGAGGAATTCTTTTATGCCATCCGAAGCAATTCTTGAATTCTTTTCTTTGTGATCCTCCGAAGGCCATCATTTCAGAAGATTCTTCGTTCTCAGTTTTCAACTTCGTCCTTCAACTATTCTTCATTGATGTCTCTTCGTTCGTCTCCTAATTCTTACGGTGGTTCTTTCAAGATTACTCTTCTGTTGTTATCGTTTTAATTCATTTGTTCTTTCCATAATCCTACCGGTGGTTCGTTGAAGATTTACCCAAGTTTGTGCAAGATCTCTCTTTAATTCTTCCCAACAAGAATAAGTAGTATGCCAAATCCTTTGGTGGTCATCAATTTAAATTGGTGAAGGAGATGCATAACATAATTCTTATTCTTATTCCTTCAAGGTGATTTAATTCTTTTGTCTGGAGCTTGTTCATATCATATCCTTGGTTCTAAATTCTTCATCTTGTTTTTCCGGAGATCCAAGTTATTTCAATTATATCATTTCAAACTTCATCTAATTCATCGCAGGCCTTGAATCTTATTCTTTTCATCTTTCACTTCTCATGCTTTCATTACCGGAGTTTCATGGTGGTTCATCAAGAATTAATTCATCCTCGTAGTCTTCATCAAGATTCTTGTTGGAGTTCAAGCTTTCTTCATCATACTTTCTAATTGCAATTCTTTCTACCTTATCTTTTCAGATGGTGTTATGTCATTCTTGTCAATTCCTTCATGTTTTATGATTCACGAGTTTCAAGAATGAGATATTTAAACCCATCATTTTCCTTGTTCAGGAGATCTTCCAACCATTCAATTATTCGTTGGAGTTATCTTGGGTTGTATTTCACCTAAAGCTTTCCCTAAGGATTGTTGATATTATGGTGCTTATAAATGATCCAAGTTCTTCATTTATCATTCTGGGGAAATAAGTTTATCGTCTCCTTGTTGATCTCAATCCAAGCAATTCGTTCTGTTAGTGGCTGGTTGTCACCTCTTAATTTTGAGATGTTTTCCATAAGCCCACATGAGCTTATTCGTTTCGTTGTTGAATTTCCAACAACTCCGTTCAACCCTTCTCCGTAAGGATGTTTTTCTTATTCAATTTTGTGAGAAGTTGTCATTTTCTTCTCCATTCATTTCTTTCGTTGATCTATATGCTATTCTTTCATTCCGGAGGCTTTGTGATATTGCTCTCTTGGCACCATCTTCTCGTTTTTTTGTCGAGATCATGTTCTTTTCCTTGTTTATCTTTTAACCGGAGTGTTGTATTCTTCATTCAAGTTCTCTCATCTTATCAAGTTTTGCCTCACTCTTCAACCGGAGTGCTGTCTGAGTCTTTCTTACCCCTTGTGCCATTCTTTTATTGTTCCGGAGGCTATGTGTTGTTGTTTTCATCAAGTATCATTCCATCTCCTCTAGTTCTTGTTAATTCCTTCCATTTTCAGACGGAGTGCTGTCCAAATTCTGTCTTTCTAATTCCTTGGCTATACCATTGCGGTTTCTTATTCTTTCGTCGTCCGTGAGCTCTTGTCTCATGGCTTTTATCCTACAAGGTTCTCATAATGTTCCTTGTTCCTCCTGCTTAACAGAGTGCACTTAACTTCATTCATCTCCGTTGCTCTCTTTCTTTCGACTTGTTCAACCTCTCAAGGTTCTTTGGTTTCACTCGTCTGTCAAAGAAGCAACTTTGTTTTACCTCTTCCTCTTCCGTTTTTACCCGGTGATATCTCTAGGATCTCGGGTCGAGATCCTCTGTTAGTGTGGGAGAGTTGTGACGCCCGAGACTGACGTCCCAGAAGATTCCAGAAGATTCCAGAAGATTCCAGATGTTCAGGGTTGCCCGTGTGTTCTTTTGTGCTTGTGTTATTTTATTTTTGCATTGCATCATGCCATCATGTCATTTTAACTTTTGCATCTCAACCTAAATAAATCGTGTGGACCTTCGGTCCATTTAAATCGAGGGAAGGTGACTTCTCTTTATAACATATCCTCCAAATATTATGGAGCTATATTAATAAATATTCCAATTTGTTGGAATCACCAGAACACACTTGCATAGTTCCCCATTGTCTTTTTCACTTCAAGTTCACCTCCAAAATCTTGCCAATAATTCTTTTCTCGTTTATCGAGGTTCCTCCGAAAATTTGAACATTTTTGGACACTTCCTTAATCTCGTCTTAGTTCAACCTATTTGAATTAAATTCAAATATGTTGAATTATTTTTTCCAATCATGCCTTTCTTATTTTTCTCGGTCCTTGCTCATTTTATGATGCCCGAGAAAAATGTTCCCGTGTGTGCTATCTTTTTCCTCTTCCCTCCTCTTTTCTTTCTTCTCTTTTATTTTCTGCTAAAGAAAATAAAAAGAAGAATAAGAGTGCAGCCCAGGCCTCTCCTTCCTCCCTCTCCTCCTGGCCCAGCCGGCCACTTTTCTCCCTTTGGCCCAACACCGAATCCAGGCCTAGGCCCGCACTCCTCTAAACCCTAGCGCTACCTAGCCCGCAGCGAGTCCCTCTCGTTCCCCCTCGACCGCCGCCAGTTTCCTCTCCCCTCGCTCGAGCGCCCTCCCTCGCGAGCGCAGCACCGGCGCGGTCCCTCCCTTCGCCCCAGGACGAAGCCCCGAGGCGCCCCTCCAGCTTCGACCGGCCTCAAGCCGTCTCCGCGGCTCCCTCATCTGCCCGCCCCGCTCCCTCCAGCAAGGCCAGGAACCGCGCCCGACGGCCTCCCTCCGGCCAGCCCCGGCTCCCTCCGTCCGCGCCCCTCTGGCCGGATCGCCGCACGCCGACGTCGCCTGCGCCTCCAGCAGCAAGTTCGCGACCCTCTCCTTCCGCTCTGTCCGCGGCGCCCCGATGCGCGGCCACTAGCGCCCAGCTCGCCGGCCCTTCCCTCCGGCGGCCTTCTTCTGCGAGGCCGCCCCGAGCACCTCCACCGCTCCATCTAGCGGCCTCGAACAGCGCCGCTCGGGCTCCCTCCTTCTCCTTGTGTGCACCAAGGCCGCGGCCCTCTTCTCCAGCCACCGCGGCAGGTTCCCGCAGTCCCGCCCCGGCCGTCGCCTCGCCGTGCTGCTGCCGTGTCCTCGTCGTCCCTCCGTGCTGCTGTGTTCTGTGTTGTCGTTGTGTTGTTCTTTTGTGTGTTGCCGTGCTACTGTGCTGACAGAAGGAACGAGTACAACTACCAAACGACGACCGAACATCTACGGGAAGACGAGCTCGTGAACGGCTACGGAGCAAGTACCTCTACATCCGTGTACGACTACGTGAACGAGTACCACGACGCCGTCGAACGCCAAGTACCTCTACGTGACCGACAAGTACCACGACGACCCGTACGTCTACCGTCGCGTGTACCACTACCGTCGCCCGGAAAAGACGGATGCGCCAAGTACATCTACGAACGAGTTCGTCTACCGTCGCCGAAGATCCGGGAACGACTACTTCCCTCTACGGCCGTGTACATCTACTTCCTCTACGACCCGCGAGAACCACTACGTCCCTCTACGATCCTGAACCGCCCCGAAACGCACGCTTCAAAGGTATAACCTCGAGTCGTGACCCGTGTGATGCATGCTTGTTGTGTTGTATGAAATGTCTCCCGTGTGTGCTCCGTGTCCGTTTCGTCCCTTTTGTTGTTCCTCGGTTGCCTCGTCACCGACTCGTGGGAACCCGGTGACGGGATCCACCCACTTTCATCTTGTTCAACTCGTTCACTCCACCTTTTGTCTTGCACCGGTCTCTTAACAAGTTACCGGCACCGATATGTTGCCGTGGCATCATTTTCGGAATCGTTGCCGTGGCACCCTTTTTCATTCCACCACGGTGATAAATGCTTCTTATCCCTTTTAAGTCAACCTTTTAATAATTGCATAAACTTGTTCATGTCATCCGCATCATGTTAACAACCTTGAATGTTTAATTGTTGTTGCTTTATAATTATTAAACATGCTCATGGGGATTTTCCGGATATGTTGTTGTTATTCTCCGGCCTCATTTAAATTGCCTAATAGTGTAGTTTCTTTATGTTTCACCTCTTGCCATGTTAAAAACAATTAATCTTGTCTTGTAATTAAATGAGAGTCAACTAAATAATTAAATGTGGTGTTTCGTCAATATGCAACTCGTTGCATATTGAGCTCCACTTAACTTGTAGTTTTGTTTGTGCACTTTGCCATGCCTTGCATATTTAAACCGGACATGCATCATACTTGTTTGTGCATCGTATGCCATGTTTATGTTTGTGTGTTTACCGTGTTGTTTCTTTCTTCCGGTTTGCTTCTCTTGTTAGCTTCGGTTTCGTTCCGGAGTTGTGAGGATCCGCTCGACTGTTGCTCCGTCTTCTTCTTGGATCCGTTCTTCTCCCTTGTGGAATCCCAGGCAAGATGACCGAACCCGGATACCATTACTATTTTTGCCTCTTGCTAGAAGTCTCGATCTATAGTTTTGCCTCGATGCCCATGTTCTTCTTGTCAGCCTCCTACTTGTAACCAATTGCCATGTTTAACCACCCTACCTACGCAAACCGTTGCTTGGCTAAGTACGCTTCGCTCAGCCCTTCTTATAGCATTGTTAGTTGCAGGTGAAGATCGAAGATGCTTGCTTCATGTTGAAGTTTGGTTGGGTTATATCACACTATATAAATGCTTAAAAATGAAATCATCTATATACTGGCAGGGTGGAAGGCTAAGCCTTTTGCTTGGTGTTTTGTTCCACTCATGCCGTTAGGAACCATATAAACCGGTGTTATGTTCCTTGATTATGCGTTCCTAACACGGTTGGGGTGTATGGGACCCCCTTGATAAACCGCTAAGTGCTAAGTCTTTTCCAGCAAGTCCCAACATTTGGTACTATTTGCCTCATAATAACAACTTAATTAATTAATTAAATTTGCATAGGGGGTCGCTCCCTCGAGGATCCTTTATTTCTACATAGCAGGGGGGGCCAGTGCCGATGGTGTTGGTCCCAAACGGGGAGTCTGCGGGAACCACCACGGGGAAACTCGAGGTTTGGGTCCTGTAGAATCACCCATCCGGTCGTGTCCTGAGACCTAGATACGCGCGGCTACTATCAGGGTGTCGACACGCCGGGAGGATTTGCTGGATTAGCCTTACCTTAGTTCGGTTTAACTTGAGCACGGGATTCCGAGAATACTCGGGTCTTCCCAACTATGGAGTTGCGACTCCGCGGATCGTGGGCTTGTGATGGGCCAAGTTGGAACACCCCTGCAGGGTTTGAACTTTCGAAAGCCGTGCCCGCGGTTATGTGGCAGATGGGAGCTTGTTAATTCCGGTTGTAGATAACTTGACACAATGTTTCAATACACTACCAGCGTGTGTACTGTGACTGTCATTTTCCGAATAGGGATTCGGGAGTTGAACACGGTGGGGTTATGTTTGTCCGGCTTTAGTTAGGATCACTTCGTGATCTTCTTTCGACCGATGCTCTTCTCTTCTCGCTCTCTTTTGCGTAAGTTAGTGCTAGTTGCTGCTGCAGACTCTTGTTTGTTCCTTCACCTCTCGTTCTTTCTTCAGCCTTTTCCACACCCAAGGCTTAAATAGTATTGTTACCCGGGAACGGGATTGCTGAGTCCTCTGTGGCTCACAGTTACTTCACCACACCAGTTGCAGGTTCAGCCGAGTTGATGCAGGAGTTGGTTCAGTGCTTCACCGGGAGCTCGATGAAGAGTTTGGCTGTTTGTTTGTGACGTTTCGATGTTCAGTAGTGGTTTCTACTAGGATTCGATCCTGACCTGTGGCTTTTGTTGTTTTGGTATCTTTCTTTTGGATCTTACCCGTAGTCGGGCTGTGATGTTCTGAATGATGTATCGCTTATGTATTGTATTGTGTGAAGTGGCGAGTGTAAGCCAACTATCTTCTTTTGCTTTTTAATCCCTCTTTTACATGAGTTGTGCAAAGATACCAAACTTGAGATCATTCTAGGATGGGCTTATACCTTTAAGTCGTGCCTCGACACGTAGGAGGTATAGTCCCATCCTGGGCATTACAGTAATGCCCCGGATGTAATACTTTCCCTTTTGGGCATATAATATATCTCCGGCTTCATCTATTCCATTCCGGGTTCTTTGTCTTTCGGGTTTTCGTCATTTTGTTGCGTGCGTGTGTGGCATTCATTCATATCATATAGTCATGTGCATCGCATTGCATTTGTGTTGTCGGTTGCATCGGGTTCCACACGTTCCTTCCCGTGGTCCGTTTCGCGTTCCGGAGCTCCCTCACGTGTCCGTGGCGTCCCGTAGGCCTACTTTGTTGTTTGGCCGTGTAACGTTACCGGTTTGGCGCGAGACTTGTCGTGTGTTGTTGTTTTGGTGTGTGTAACCCGCCTGTCAAATCTCGTCGCGTTTCGAGTCCGTTTGCTACCCCAACAGTTATTCGTGTGGGCTCAAAGTGCCTCCACTTTGAGGCCCAAGACACCCCCTCCAACAGCCCACCAACCACTCCTAACCACTTCTATCATCTAGGCCATCCAAATCTGATCCGGTGGCCGAAAACCGCACTCCATTTGGGAAACCCTAACTCCTTGTGCCTATATAATTGTCCACTCCCCCAAATTTGTGCCCCAAAACAAGGAAACCCTAGCCCCCACTTCATCCCCTTCCTCCAGCCACCACCTCGCCGGAGTTTCGCCGGAGTTCCGCCGGAATCTCGCCGGAGTTTCGCCGGAGCACCACCACCTCGCCGGAGACCACCTCCTCCCACCTCTCCAACCACGCATGCCGCCCTAGATCCGTTTTTTTCCTCCGGCCAGCCACCTCCCGCATCAAAGCCCCGCGCAGATCGAGGCTCCCAGCCTCCCGCAGCTTCGATCGAAGCTTCTTCGCCGCTGTCGCCAGGAAGGATCGAGGGAGCCAGGCTCCCTTCGTCCCGAACGGATCTGCAGCTCCAGGGCCTTCCTCCACCGAAACCCTAGGCGGCCCAGAGTCCCGCATCGCCCTGGGCTTCCCTCCAGCCGAAGCCACCTGGGCCTCCCCGCCGCCAAACCGAGCAGCCTCCCGCCTCCAGCGCCAGGTCGCCAGGCCCGAGCGCCCCGGCTGGGCCGCTCCGCCCCTCAGGCCGCCGGCCCGAATCCGCCCGACCGCGCGGGGCGCCTTCCCTCCTTCGGTGGGTCGAAGCCGCCTGGGCCGTCTTCGCGCCAGGGCCTTCCCGCTCGAACGCCTGGCCCAGCCGCCTCCAGCCGCTTCCGCCTGGGCCTCACGGTCGCCCGAGCCAGCAGCCAGGTGGGCCGGCTCCCGCGTCGCTTCCTCCAGTCGCCTCCTCCAGCGCCGCTCGGGGGCGCCCTTGCCCCGATCTGGAGGCCGCCTAGCGGGCTGGGCGCCGCGACGGCCGGCCCGATCCACACCGTCTCTCCGCGGGCCGCGCCAGATCCACCTCTTCTTCGCCCGGATCCAGCCCGCTTCGCCGCGTTGACTCCGTTTTGACCCAGATCTGAGAAGGTTGATTCAAATCCCTAAGTCCCTGAGATGTATATCTGTCTGATGCAATTTTCATATGATGATAACTTTGTGTGTGTTGGTCCGTTTTGCGCAAATGAGGTGTCCAGACGTTCCTGGTGATTAGCACTACGATTCATTCCATTGTGCCATGCATGTTTGAGATCATCTAGATGCTTATTTTTATGTTGCAAGAGTGCATCCCGTTATAAACTGCTGCTATGTGTTGTTTTTATGCCATCTTTGCTTAGTGGTATCTTTTAGCTCGTTTATCCGAATGATGCAAATGACATGTCCACGTGTTCGTCTTGCCATGCTCTACATGTTGCTTGTTTTAGGTTGCATGATAGATTTATTCTTGCCATGTATATCTTCGTTGCAAAGTGCCATGTGGCTGTGATGTTGTTTAACTTGTTATGAAATGCCATCTTGTTGAGCTCATTGCTATCGTTGTGTTTATCTCCATGGTGCATGCTTGTGTGTTTCGGAATCACCATCATGATTACTTTGATGTGGTGCTTACCACTTGCCATGTTTAGTTTCGAGGTGACTTAAACTTGACCATGATGAAGCTGCTGTTTTAACACTTAGTGGTTTTTCACTAAGTCTGAAATCTGTAATGTTCCAATGCCATGTTTGCGTGCTGTTCTAGGACAAACCATGATAGTTTTGGAGTGTTTCTTGATGGTTCCTTGTAGTATATATTGTTGGTTTTTCATTCATGTTCTCACATGCTTATTTAAGTGGCTGTAGCATGTTTAACTTTTGCTCCAAAGTTTCAATAAAATTCTGCTGTCAGAATTTTATTGTCAAGTTCAATATGTCCAAGCTTGTTGCTATTGATCCGTGGCTCCTTTGGAGGTGCACCTTTGGACTTATTTGATGTAGGATATGTCTAGTTTATGTTCATGCCCTTTACCATGGTGTATGAGTGCTGTAGCTTATTTTTCTAGTGCTCCGAAGTTGCTATGTTGCTGTAATTTTCAGCTTTCGCCTATTTCTTGTTGCGGGCATAACTTTTAGCCCATAGCTCCGTTTTCAGCGAGTCTTATATGAAACTTGATTGATTTCCCGTGTAGATTCATAATCTCCTATTGTTGTCATGTTTTGAAGTGTTTTGCTTGAATGCTATTTTCCGTGCTCCGTGTGCTCTCATAGTGCATCCATCATTTTAGTGTGCGCATTGCATCTTGTTGATTCGTGCCTTGTGTGATTGTATTGTTTAGAGCCGGAGGCTGAGACCGAGTACGAGTACGAGCACGAGGTTTTCAACGAGGTTGAGCACGAGGACCCTTCTTACGATCCGAACGACTACTCTTCAGGCAAGATGACCGAACCCCGATAACATTACTATCTTTGCCTATTGCTAGTAGTTCCGCTCTATAGTTTTGCCTCGATGCCCATGTCTTTCCTGTCAGCCTCCTACTTGTAACCATCACCATGTTTAACCACCCTACCTATGCAAACTGTTACTTGGCTAAGTACGCTTCGCTCAGCCCCTCTTATAGCATTGCTAGTTGCAGGTGAAGATCAAAGATGCTTGCTTCATGTTGAAGTTTGTTGGGTTATATCACACTATATAAATGCTTAAAAATGAAATCATCTATATATTGGCAAGGGTGGAAGGCTAAGCCTTTTGCTTGGTGATTTGTTCCACTCATGCCGTTAGGAACAGTTTAAACCGGTGTTATGTTCCTTGATTATGCGTTCCTAACACGGTTGGGGTGTATGGGACCCCCTCGATAAACCGCTAAGTGCTAAGTCTTTTCCAGCAAGTCCCAACATTGGTACTATTCGCCTAATAACTAATAAAACTTGCATAGGGCCTTGCAAACCCGAGTTCTTAAATCAACAACCCCGGGCCAGTGCTCCTCATGAGTGTTGGTCCGAAATGGGGGTCCTGTGGGGTCACCACGAGGAAACTCGAGGATTGATATCAACCTGTAGCATCACCCATCCGGTCGTGGCCTGAGACTAGATACGCGCGGCTATTGTCAGGGTGTCGGCACGCCGGGAGGATTTGCTGGATTAGCCTTACCTTAGTTCGGAGTATCTTGAGCACGGGATTCCGAGAATACTCGGGTCTTCCCACTTTGGAGTTGCGACTCCGCGGATCGTGGGCTTGTAATGGGCCAAGTTGGAACACCCCTGCAGGGTTATGAACTTTCGAAAGCCGTGCCCGCGGTTATGTGGCAGATGGGAGCTTGTTAATATCCGGTTGTAGATAACTTGACACAATGTTCCAATACACTACGAGCGTGTGTACCGTGACTGTCAATTTCCGAATTGGGATTCGGGAGTTGAACACGGTGGGGTTATGTTTGTTGAGCTTTAGCTAGGATCACTTCGTGATCATCTCTCGATCGAGGCCTTCTCTTCTCGCACTCTCTCAGGTAAGCTAGTGCTAGTTGCTGCTGCAGACACTTATTCTTTTCTTCAGCCTTATCCTCTCCCAAGGCTTAAATAGTCTTGTTACCCGGTAACGGGATTGCTGAGTCCTCTGTGGCTCATAGTTACTTCACCACACCAGATGCAGGTCCGATGGTGAGCTATCCAGGTGATGGCACCGAGCTAGACTGGGAGTATGACGAGGAGCGTAGTCGATACTATGTTCGTTATCCTGATGATCAGTAGTGGAGACTTCTACTAGGATTCGATCCGACCTGTGGATTTAAATTTCGTTTGGTATCTTGTCATTTGGATTTTACCCTTAGAGGGCTGTGATGTTTTATTGGATGATGATTGAGACATGTATTGTATTTGTGTGACGTGGCGATTGTAAGCCAACTATTTTATGTTTTCCATCCCCATCTTTCACATGAGTTGTGCAAAGATACCAGACTTGCGATCATTCCAGCATGGGGTTATGTCTCTAAGTCGTGCCTCGACACGTAGGAGATATAGTCCCATCCTGGGCATTACATATCCTTCCTCAAAACAGCCACCATATATCTTCCTCAAAACAGCCACCATGCCTACCTATCATGGCATTTCCATAGCCATTCCGAGATATATTTCCATGCAACTTTCCGCTGTTCCGTTCATATGACACGCTTCATATTGTCATATTGCCATGCATGATCATGTAGTTGACATCGTATTTGTGGCAAAGCCACCATGCATAATTTTTCATACATGTCACTCTTGATTCATTGCACATCCCGGTACACCGCCGGAGGCATTCATATAGGTCATACTTTGCTCTACTATCAAGTTGTAATATCGAGTTGTAATTCAATGAAAGTGTGATGATCATCATTATTAGAGCATTGTCCCATTCCCATGTGAGGAAAGGCAAAATCAAGAAAGCCCCTCCAAAAAAAGCGAAAGGCCAAAGAAAAAAAGAAAGGCCCAAAAAAGGGAAAAAAGAAAATAAAAAAGGGACAATTGCTACTATCTTTTTCCACACTTGTGCTTCAAAATAGCACCATGCTCTTCATGATAGAGAGTCTCATGTTTAGTCACTTTCATATACTAGTGGTAATTTCCATTATAGAACTTGGCTTGAATATTCCAACGATGGGCTTCCTCAAATGCCCTAGGTCTTCGTGAGCAAGCAAGTTTGATGCACACCCACTTAGTTTCTTTTGTTGAGCTTTCATACATTTTTAGCTCTAGTGCATCCGTTGCATGGCAATCCCTACTCACTCACATTGATATCTATTGATGGGCATCTCCCTCCTTTTTGTCTTCTCCTTTTTGTCTTCTCCACAACCACCTCTCTATTCCACATAGTGCTATGTCCATGGCTCACGCTCATGTATTGCGTGAAAGTTGAAAGGTTTGAAAGCATAGAGTATGAAAAGAAGTGCTTGGCTGAAACCGGGGTTGTGCATGATATGAATATATTGTGTGATGAAGAGGGAGCATAGCCAGACTATATGATTTTGTAGGGATAACTTTCTTTAGCCATAGTATTTTGAGAAGACATGATTGCTTTGTTAGTATGCTTGAAGTATTATTATTTCTTATGTCAATATAGACTTTTGACTTGAATCTTTCAGATCTGAACATTCATGCCACAATTAAGAGAATTACATTGAAAAACTATGTTGGTTAGCATTCCACATCAAAAATTCTGTTTGTATCATTTACCTACTCGAGGACGAGCAGGAATTAAGCTTGGGGATGCTTGATACGTCTCCAACGTATCTATAATTTTTTATTGTTCCATGCTATTATTTAATGATGTTTTGGATGTTTAATGGGATTTGTTATATACTTTTATATTATTTTTGGGACTAACCTACTAACCCAAAGGCCCAGTCCAGATTGTTGTTTTTGCCCGTTTTAGGGTTTTACAGAAAAGGAATAAAAACGGAGTTCAAACGGAAGGAAACCTTCGGGAGAGATATTTTTGGAGCAAAATACACACGGGAGACTTGACAACCACGGAGTAGGGCTGACGTGGCGTCCACAAGGGTGGGGGTGCCCCCCCTATAGGGCGCGCCCCCTGCCTCGTGGGCACCCCGTCTGGCCCCCGGTGCCCTCCTTCCTCCTATATATACCTACGTACCCCAAAACCATGAGAACAACAAATAAAACCCTAGTTCCACCGCCGCAACCTTCTGTACCCGTGAGATCCCATCTTGGGGCCTGTTCCGGAGCTCCGCCGGAGGGGGGGTTTTCCACGGAGTGCTTCTACATCATCATCATCGCCTCACCATGAGTTGTGAGTAGTTTACCACAGACCTTCGGGTCCATAGCTAGTATCTAGATGGATTCTTCTTTCTCTTTGGATCTCAATACCAAGTTCTCCTCGGTCTTCGAGGAGATCTATTCGATGTAATCTCTTTTTGCGGTGTGTTTGTCGAGATCCGATGAATTGTGGGTTTATGATCAAGATTATCTATGAGAAATATTTGGTTCTTTTCTGAACTCTTTATGTATGATTATAATATCCTTGCAAGTCTCGTCGAATTATTGGTTTGGTTTGGCCTACTAGATCTATAGTTCTTGCAATGGGAGAAGTGCTTGGCTTTGGGTTCAATCTTGCGGTGTCCTTTCCCAGTGACAGTAGGGGCAGCAAGGCACGTATTGTATTGTTGCCATCGAGGATAAAAAGATGGGGCTTATATCACTATGTTTGAGTTTATCCCTCTACATCATTTCATCTTGCTTAAGGCGTTACTCTGTTCTTATGAACTTAATACTCTAGATGCATGCTGGATAGCGGTTGATGTGTGGAGTAATTGTAGTAGATGTAGAATCGTTTCGGTCTACTTGTTTCGGACGTGATGCCTATATATAATGATCATGCCTAGATAGTCTCATAATTATTCGCTTTTCTATCAATTGCTCGACAATAATTTGTTTACCCGCCGTAGAATATCGCTATCATGAGAGAAGCCACTAGAGAACACTATGGCCCCGGGGTCTATTCTCAACATATCAATCTACAATCTACTTTACTTTTTCGCTTTTACTTTCTGTTCTTATATCCAAAAATACCAAAAATATCAAACTATCATCTCTATCAGATATCACTTTCGTAAGTGACCTTAAAGGGATTCACAACTCCTTATCGCGTTCGCTGGGAAGTTCTTATTTGCTTGTGCAGGTGCGAGGGACTCGCGCGTGGTCTCCTACTGGATTGATACCTTTGTTCTCAAAAACTGAGGGAAATACTTACGCTACTGTGCGGCATCACCCTTTCCTCTTCGAGGGAATACAACGCAAGCTCGAGAAGTAGCATAGATCTCCTCGAAGACTGAGGAGAACTTGGTATTGAGATCCAAAGAGAGAGAAGATGCCATCTAGGTACTAACTATGGACCCGAAGGTCTGTGGTAAACTACTCACAACTCATGGTGAGGCGATGGTGCTGATGTAGAAGCACTCCATGGTAGATCCCCCCTCCGGCGGAGCTCTCGAACAGGCCCCAAGATGGGATCTCACGGGAACAGAAGGTTGCGGCCGTGGAATTGGTTTTTTTTTTCTCATGTTTTCGGGGTACATGGATATATATAGGAGGAAGGAGGGCATCGGGGGACCAACATGGGGCCCACGAAGCAGGGGGGCGCGCCCTGTAGGGGGGGGGGCGCCCCCACCGTCGTGGACGCCACGTGTGCCCTATTCCGTGGTTCTCAAGTCTCCCGTGAAGATATCGCTCCAAAAATATCTCTCCCGAAGGTTTCATTCCGTTTGGACTCCGTTTGATATTCCTTTTCTGTAAACCCTGAAATAGGCAAAAAACAGCAATCTGGACTGGGCCTTTGGGTTAATAGGTTAGTCCCAAAAATAATATTAAAGTGTATAGCAAAGCCCATTAAACATCCAAAACATCATAAATAATAGCATGGAACAATAAAAAATTATAGATACGTTGGAGACGTATCAAGCATCCCCAAGATTAATTCATGCTCGTCCTCGAGTAGGTAAATGATAAAAACAGATTTTTTGATGTGGAATGCTAACCAACATAATTTTCAATGTAATTCTTTTTATTGTGGCATGAATGTTTAGATCTGAAAGATTCAAGACAAAAGTCTATATTGACATAAGAAATAATAATACTTCAAGCATACTAACATAACAATCATGTCTTCTCAAAATACCATGGCTAAAGAAAGTTATCCCTACAAAATCATATAGTCTGGCAATGCTCCCTCTTCATCACACAAAATATTCATATCATGCACAACCCCGGTTTCTGCCAAGCACTTGTTTGCATACTCAATTCTTTCAATTCTTTCAAACCTTTCAACTTTCACGCAATACATGAGCGTGAGCCATGGATATAGCACTATAGGTGAAATAGAGTGGTGGTTGTGGAGAAGACAAAAAGGAGGGAGATAGTCTCACATCGACTAGGCGTATCAATGGGCTATGGAGATGCCCATCAATAGATATCAATGTGAGTGAGTAGGGATTGCCATGCAACGGATGCACTAGAGCTAAAGATGTATGATAGCTCAACAAAAGAAACTAAGTGGGTGTGCATCCAACTTGCTTGCTCATGAAGACCTAGGGCATTTGAGGAAGCCCATCGTTGGAATATACAAGCCAAGTTCTATAATGAAAATTCCCACTAGTATATGAAAGTGACTAAACATGAGACTCTCTATCATGAAGAACATGGTGCTACTTTGAAGCACAAGTGTGGAAAAAGATAGTAGCAATTA
>LR738715.1:230083582-230118005 GCA_902687465.1 Secale cereale | reverse complement strand
GATATAGCACTATAGGTGAAATAGAGTGGTGGTTGTGGAGAAGACAAAAAGGAGGGAGATAGTCTCACATCGACTAGGCGTATCAATGGGCTATGGAGATGCCCATCAATAGATATCAATGTGAGTGAGTAGGGATTGCCATGCAACGGATGCACTAGAGCTAAAGATGTATGATAGCTCAACAAAAGAAATTAAGTGGGTGTGCATCCAACTTGCTTGCTCATGAAGACCTAGGGCATTTGAGGAAGCCCATCGTTGGAATATACAAGCCAAGTTCTATAATGAAAATTCCCACTAGTATATGAAAGTGACTAAACATGAGACTCTCTATCATGAAGAACATGGTGCTACTTTGAAGCACAAGTGTGGAAAAAGATAGTAGCAATTATCCCTTTTTCTTTTCTTTTTTTCTTTTTTTCTTTTTTTTTTCTTTTTTTGGGCCTTTCTTTTCTTGGCCTTTCCCTTTTTTTTGGGACAATGATCTAACAATGATGATCATGACACTTATATTAATTTACAACTCGATACTAGAACAAAGTATGACTCTATATGAATGCCTCCGGCGGTGTACTGGGATGTGCAATGAGTCAAGAGTGACATGTATGAAAAATTATGCATGGTGGCTTTGCCACAAATACGTTGTCAACTACATGATCATGCATGGCAATATGACAATATGAAGCGTGTCATATGAACGGAACGGTGGAAAGTTGCATGGCAATATATCATGGAATGGCTATGGAAATGCCATGATAGGTAGGTATGGTGGCTGTTTTGAGGAAGGTATATAGTGGCTGTTTGAGGAAGGTATATAGTGGGTGTATGGTACCGGCGAAAGTTGCGTGGTACAAGAGAGGCTAGCAATGGTGGAAGGGTGAGAGTGCGTATAATCCATGGACTCAACATTAGTCATAAAGAACTCATATACTTATTGCAAAAATTTACGAGTCATCAAAACAAAGCAATCAATGCATGCTCCTAGGGGGGAGGTTGGTAGGAATTAACCATCGCGCGCCCCCGACCTCCACACAAAGGATGACACTCTACAAATACTTCATGCTCTAACTTCGTCACATAGCGGTTCACCATACGTGCATGCTAAGGGAATCACAAACTTTAACACAAGTATTTCTCAATTTCATAATAACTCCACTAGCATGACTCTAATATCACTATCCTCATATCTCAAAACAATTATCAAGTATCAAACTTCTCATCATATTCAATGCACTTGTATGAAAGTTTTTACTACATTCATCTTGGATGCCTATCATGTTAAAGCTAGTTTTATAGCCAAAGCACATTACCATGCTGTTCTAATAGACTCTCAAAAGGATATAAGTGAAGCATGAGAGATCAACAATTTCTTCAAAATAAAATCACCATCGTGCTCTAAAAGATATAAGTGAAGCACTAGAGCAAACTATTTAGCTCAAAAGATATAAGTGAAGCACATAGAGTGTTCTATCAATTCCTAGGCCATCTTTATCTCTCTCAAAAAGGTGTGTCCAGCAAGGATAATTGTGGCAAACTTACAAGCAAAGAATCAAATCATACATGACGCTCCAAGTAAAACACATATCATGTGGTGAATAAAAATATAGTCCCGAGTAGAGTTACCGATAGATGAAGACGAAAGAGGGGATGCCTTCCCGGGGCATCCCCAAGCTTAGGCTTTTGGTTGTCCTCGAATTTTACATTGGGGTGCCTTGGGCATCCCTGAGCTTAGGCTCTTGCCACTCTTTGTTCCGTAGTCCATCCAAGCTATACTCAAAACTTGAAAACTTCACAACACAAAACTTAGACAAAAATCTCGTGAGCTCCGTTAGTATAAGAAAACAAACCACTACTCAAAGGTACTATAATGAACTCATTCTTTGTTTATATTGGTGTTAAACCTACTGTATTCCAACTTCTCTATGATTCATATCCTCCAATGCTACTCATAGATTCATCAAAATAAGCAAACAACACACGAAAAACAGAATCTGTCAAAAACAGAACAGTCTGTAGTAATCTGTAAATTCCGCATACTTCTGTAACTCCGAAAAAATTGAAATAAATTGGTAAACATGGGGAATTTGTGTACTAATTATTTGCAAAAAGAATCAACTAAATAGCACACAAAGGATGACACTCTACAAATACTTCATGCTCTAAGTTCGTCACATAGCGGTTCACCATACGTGCATGCTATGGGAATCACTAACTTTAACACAAGCATTTCTCCATTTCATAATAACTCCACTAGCATGACTCTAATATCACTATCCTCATATCTCAAAACAATTATCAAGCATCCAACTTCTCATCATATTCAATGCACTTAGTGTGAAAGTTTTTACTACATTAATATTGGATGTCTATCATGTGAAGGCTAGTTTTGTAGCCAAAGCACATTACCATGCTGTTTTAATAGACTCTCAAAAGGATATAAGTGAAGCATGATAGATCAACAATTTCTACAAAATATAATCACCACCGTGCTCTAAAAGATATAAGTGAAGCACTAGAGTGTTCTAACAATTCCTAGGCCATATTTAAATCTCTCTAGAAGGTGTGTCCAGCAAGGATAATTGTGGCAAACTAACAAGCAAAGACTCAAATTATACATGATGCTCCAAGTAACACACATATCATGTGGTGAATAAAAATATAGCTCCGAGTAGAGTTACCGATAGATGAAGATGAAAGAGGGGATGCCTTACCGGGGCATCCCCAAGCTTAGGCTCTTGGTTGTCCTTGAATTTTACCTTAAGGTGCCTTGGGAATCCCCGAGCTTAGGCTCTTGCCACTCTTTGTTCCGTAGTCCATCAAAGCAATACTCAAAACTTGAAAACTTCACAACACAAAACTTAGACAAAAATCTTGTGAGTTCCGTTAGTATAAGAAAACAAACCACTACTCAAAGGTACTACAATGAATTCATTCTTTGTTTATATTGGTGTTAAACCTACTGTATTCCAACTTATCTATGATTCATACTTCCCAATACTACTCATAGATGCATTGAAATAAGCAAACAACACACGAAAAACAGAATCTGTCAAAAACAGAACAGTGTGTAGTAATCTGTAACTTTTGCATACTTCTGTAACTCCAAAAAATTGAAATAAATTGGTAAACGTGAGGAATTTGTCTATTAATCATCTTCAAAAAGAATCAACTAAATAGCACGCTCCAGTAAAATCTGGTGACCATTCTAGCGAGCGCTAACGATTCTGTTTTTCACAGCAAGCTCATATAAACTTAACACAAGTCTTCCCGAAGGTTCTACTTGGCACAAACACTAATTAAAACACAAAACCACATCTAAATAGAAGCTAGATGCAATATTTACGCTAAATATAAGCAAAAACAAAAAATATAAAATTGGGTTGCCTCCCAACAAGCGCTATCGTTTAACGCCCCTAGCTAGGCACGATACAAGGATAGATCTAGGTATTGCCATCTTTGGAAGGCAATCCATAAGTGGCTCTCATAATAGATTCATAGGGTAATTTAATTTTCTTTCTAGGAAAGTGTTCCATGCCTTTCCTTAACGGAAATTGGAATCTAATATTTCCTTCCTTCATATCAATAATTGCACCAATCGTTCTAAGGAAAGGTCTGCCAAGAATAATAGGACATGAAGGATTGCAATATATATCAAGAACAATGAAATCTATGGGCACATAATTCCTATTGGAAACAATAAGAACATCATTAATCCTTCCCATAGGTAATAATGGTAAAATCAGCAAGATGCAAATTTAAAGAAAAATCATCAAGCTCATGGAAACCTAACAAATCACACAAAGTTTCTGGGATAGTGGAAACACTTGCACCCAAATCACACAAAGCAAAGCATTCATGATTTTAATTTTAATTTTAATTTTGATAGTAGGTTCCCACACATCTAAAGCTTTCTAGGGGTAGAAACTTCTAATTCAAGTTTTTCTTCATAAGATTGCATCAAAGCATCAACTATGTGTTTGGTAAAAGCTTTATTTTGACTATAAGCATGCTGAGAGTTTAGTACGGATTGCAACAAGGAAATACAATCAATCAAAGAGCAATTATCATAATTGAATCCCTTCAATCCCACTTTTAACAATCTTAGCATCAAGATCTAAAAACTCCAAATCATTGGGACACCTTTTAATTAGGGTAGACTCATCCCCAATCCCATCTTTATCAAGATTCATACTAGAAAATTAACAAGGATCTAATAGGAGACACATCAATAACTTTCAGATCTTCATCTTTATTTTCATGATAACTAGAAGAACACGCTTTTATATAACTCTCTTTTTTAGCACGCATCCTAGCGGTTCTTTCTTTGCATTCATCAATGAAAATTCTCATGGCTTTGAGAGACTCATTGATATCACGCTTAGGTGGAATAGATCTAAATTTCAAAGAATCAACATCAAGAGTAATTCTATCCACACTTCTAGCCAATTCATCAATCTTAAGCAATTTTTCTTTGAGCAAAGCATTGAAATTCTTTTGCGAATTCATAAACTCCTTAACACTAGTTTCAAATTCAGAAGGCATCTTTCCATAAGAGTTATTGTAGGAATTACCATAATTATTAGAGGAATTACTAGTAAAAGCCATAGGATTAAAGTTTCCTCTATAAGTATTGTTACCAAAATTATTCCTACCAACAAAATTCACATCCAAAGATTCATTATTATTTTCAATCAACGTGGATAAATGCATATCATTAGGATCAGAAGAAGCACTCTTAGTAGCAAATAATTTCATAAGTTCATCCATCTTTCCACTCAAAATACTAATCTCTTCAATAGCATGCACTTTTTTACTAGTAGATCTTTCGGTGTGCCATTGAGAATAATTAACCATAATATTATCTAGGAGTTTGGTAGCTTCTCCTAAGGTAGTTTCCATGAAAGTGCCTCCTGCGGCCGAATCTAAAAGATTTCTAGAAGCAAAATTCAAGCCAGCATAAAAGTTTTGAGTAATCATCCATAAGTTCAAACCATGTGTAGGGCAATTACGTATCATTAATTTCATTCTCTCACAAGCTTGTGCAACATGCTCATGATGTAGTTGCTTCAAATTCATAATATCTTTTATAAGGGAGATGATCTTAGCAGGAGGAAAATACTTAGAAATAAAAGCATCTTTGCACTTATTCCATGAATCAATACTATTTCTAGGCAAAGAGGAAAACCAAGTTTTAGCATGATCTCTAAGTGAAAATGGAAATAACTTCAATTTAAAAATTTCATTATCCGTATCCCTCTTCTTTTGCATATCACACAAATCAACAAAGTTGTTTAGATGGGTAGCGGCATCTTCACTAGGAAGGCCGGAAAATTGATCTTTCAAGACAAGATTCAACAGAGCAGCATTGATCTCACAAGATTCAGCATCGGTAATAGGAGCAATCGGAGTGCTAATAAAATCATTATTGTTGGTATTGGAGAAGTCACACAATTTGGTATTGTTCTGAGCCATAGTGACGAGCAAGCAATCCAACACACAAGCAAACAAGAAGCAAGCGAACGATAAACACACGATAAAATGAAGGGCAAATAAAACGACAAGGGTGAAGTGGGGGAGAGGAAATCGAGAGGCAAATAAATGTAATGCGAAGGACAAGGTTTGTGATAGGTACTTGGTATATGACTTTTGCGTAAGCCTCCCCGGCAACGGCGCCAGAAATTCTTCTTGCTATTTCTCGAGCTTGCGTTCTATTCCCTCGAAGAGGAAAGGGTGATGCAGCATAGTAGCGTAAGTATTTCCCTCAGTTTTTGAGAACCAAGGTATCAATCCAGTAGGAGACCACGCGCGAGTACGTCGCACCTGCACAAACAAATAAGAACTTCGTAGCCAACGCAATAAGGGGTTGTCAATCCCTTTACGGTCACTTACGAAAGTGAGATCTGGTAGATATGATAGTTTGGTATTTTTGGTATTTTTGGATATAAGAACAGAAAGTAAAAACGACAAAGTAAAGTAGATTCTAGATTGATATGTTGAGAATAGACCCGGGGGTCATAGGTTTCACTAGTGGCTTCTCTCATGATAGCAGAATTCTATGGTGGGTGAACGAATTACTGTCGAGCAATTGATAGAAAAGCGAATACTTATGAGAATATCTAGGTATGATCATTATATATTGGCATCACATCCGTAACAAGTAGACCGAAACAATTATGCATCTACTACTATTACTCCACACAGCGACCGGTATCCAGCATGCATCTAGAGTATTAAGTTCATAAGAACAGAGTAACACCTTAAGCAAGATGACATGATGTAGAGGGATAAACTCAAGCAATATGATATAAACCTCATCTTTTTATCCTCGATGGCAACAATACAATACGTGCCTTGCTTCTCCTACTGTCACTGGGAAAGGACACCGCAAGATTGAACCCAGAGCCAAGCACTTCTCCCATTGCAAGAACTATAGATCTAGTAGGCCAAACCAAACCAATAATTCGAAGAGACTTGCAAGGATATTATAATCATACATAAAAGAATTCAGAAAAGAACCAAATAGTTCTCATAGATAATCTAGATCATAAACCCACAATTCATCGGATCTCGACAAACACACCGCAAAAAGAGATTACATCGAATAGATCTACTCGAAGACCGAGGAGAACTTGGTATTGAGATCCAAAGAGAGAGTAGAAGCCATCTAGGTACTAACTATGGACCCGAAGGTCTGTGGTAAATTACTCACAACTCATGGTGAGGTGATGGTGTTGATGTAGAAGCACTCCATGGTAGATCCCCCCTCCGGCGGAGCTCCAAAACAGGCCCCAAGATGGGATCTGACGGGAACAGAAAGTTGCGGCGGTGGAATTAGGGTTTTTATTTCTTCTGATGTTTTCGGGGTACATGGATATATATAGGAGGAGGGAGGGCATCAGGGGACCAACGTGGGGCCCACGAGGTAGGGGGTGCGCCCTGTAGGGGGGCGCCCCCCACCCTCGTGGACGCCACGTGTGCCCTATTACGTGGTTCTCAAGTCTCCCATGAAGATATCGCTCCAAAAATATCTCTCCCGAAGGTTTCACTCCGTTTGGACTCCGTTTGATATTCCTTTTCTGTAAAACTCTGAAATAGGCAAAAAAAACAGCAATCTGGACTGGGCCTTTGGGTTAATAGGTTAGTCCCAAAAATAATATAAAAGTGTATAACAAAGCCCATTAAACATCCAAAACATCATAAATAATAGCATGGAACAATAAAAAATTATAGATACGTTGGAGTCGTATTAGGCTGCCCTCCCAACCCCCTCTATTTATAGGGTGAAGGGGAGAGGGGGCGGCCCCCCTAGATGCATCTATAGGGGGGCGGCTGCCGAGGGGGGGTGCTTGCCCCCCAAGTTGGTGGGCAGGCGTTCCCACCCCTAGGGTTTTAACCCTAGGCGCCTTGGGCCCCTTGGGGGCGCACCAGCCCACTAGGGGGCTGGTTCCCACCCATATTCAACCCACTTGGTCCCCCGGGGCAGGTGGCCCCTCCCGGTAGACCCCCGAAACCCTTTCGGTGCTCCCGGTACAATACCGATAACCCCCAAAACTTTTCCGATGACTGAAACTGGACTTCCCATATATAAATCTTCACCTCCGGACCATTCCGGAACTCCTTTTGACGTCTAGGATCTCATCTAGGACTCCGAACAACTTTCGGTATCCACAAACAATTCCCATTACAACTCTTACATCACCGAACCTTAAGTGTGTAGACCCTACGGGTTTGGGAACCATGCAGACATGACCGGGACACCTCTCCGGCCAATAACCAATAGCGGGATCTAGATACCGATATTGGCTCCCACATGTTCCATGATGATCGCATCGGATGAACCACGATGTTGGGGATTCAATCAATCCCGTATACAATTCCCTTTGTCCATCGGTATGTTACTTGCCCGAGATTCGATCGTCGGTATCCTCATACCTTGTTCAATCTCGTTACATGAAAGTCTCTTTACTCGTTTCGTAACACATCATCCCGTGACCAACTCCTTAGTCACATTGAGCTCATTATGACAATGTCTTACCGAGTGGGCCCAGAGATACCTCTCTGTCACACGGAGTGACAAATCCCAATCTCGCTTCGTGCCAACCCAACATATACCTTCGGGGATACCCGTAGTGTACCTTTATAGCCACCCAGTTACGTCGTGACATTTGCACACCCAAAGCACTCCTACGGTATCCGGGAGTTGCACAATTCATGGTCTAAGGAAATGATACTTGACATTAGAAAAGCTTTAGCAGACGACCTACACGATCTTGTGCTATGCTTAGGATTGGGTCTTGTACATCACATCATTCTCCTAATGATGTGATCCCGTTATCAACGACATCCAATGTCCATGGTCAGGAAACCGTGACCATCTATTGATCAACGAGCTAGTTAACTAGAGGCTCACTAGGGACAAGTTGTGGTCTATGTATTCACACATGTATTGCGGTTTCCGGTTCATACAATTATAACATGAACAATAGACAATTATCATGAACAAGAAAATATAATAATAAAGTATTGCCTCTAGGGCATATTTCCAGCAGTCTCCCACTTGCACTAGAGTCAATAATCTAGTTACATTGTGATGAATCGAACACCCATAAAGTTCTGGTGCTGATCATATTTTGCTCGTGGAAGAGGTTTAGTCAATGGATCTGCGACATTCATATCCATGTGCACTTTACAAATATCTATGTCTCCATCTTGAATATAACCACGAATGGAGTTGAAGCGGCGCTTGATGTGCTTGGTCTTCTTGTGAAACATGGGCTCCTTGGCAATGGCAATAGCTCCAGTGTTGTCACCGAAGAGAGTCATCGGACCCGACACATTGGGAATAACTCCAAGGTCGGTGATGAACTCCTTCATCCAGACTCCTTCCTGTGCTGCTTCCGAAGCGGCTATGTACCCCGCTTCACATGTAGATGCCGTCACGATGCTTTGCTTGCAACTACACGAGCTGACTGCCCCACTATTCAAAATATACACGTATCCGGTTTGTGACTTAGAGTCATCCAGATCTGTGTCAAAGCTAGCATCAACGTAACCCTTTACGACAATCTCTTCGACACCTCCATAAACAAGAAACATATCCTTAGTCCTTTTCAGGTACTTCAGGATATTCTTAACCGCTATCCAGTGTTCCATTCCGGGATCACTTTGGTACCTCCCTACCAAACTTATGGCAAGGCTCACATCAGGTCTGGAACACAACATGGCATACATAATAGAGCCTATGGCTGAGGCATAGGGGATGACACTCATCTTTTCTCTATCTTCTGCCGAGGTCGGGCATTGAGCTGCTTTCAATCTCACACCTTGCAATATAGGCAAGAACCCCTTCTTAGACTGATCCATATTGAACTTCTTCAATATCTTGTCAAGGTATGTGCTTTGTGAAATACCAATGAGGCGTCTCGATCTATCTCTATAGATCTTGATGCCTAATATGTAAGCAGCTTTTCCAAGGTCCTTCATTGAAAAACATTTATTCAAGTAGGCCTTTATGCTTTCCAAAAGTTATATATAATTTCCCATCAACAATATGTCATCCACATATAATATGAGAAATACTACAGAGCTCCCACTCACTTTCTTGTAAATACACGCTTCTCCATAAGTCTGTATAAACCCAAACGCTTTGATCACTTCATCAAAGTGACTGTTCCATCTCCAAGATGCTTGCACCAGCCCATAAATGGAGCGCTGGAGCTTGCATACCTTGTTAGCATTCTTAAGATCGACAAAACCTTCCGACTGCATCATATACAATTCTTCCTTAAGGAAACCGTTCAGGAAGCCATTTTGATGTCCATTTGCCAGATCTCATAATCATAAAATGCGGCAATTGCAAACATGGTCTGGACGGACTTCAGCATCGCTACGAGCGAGAAAGTCTCATCGTAGTCAACTCCTTGAACTTGTCGATAACCCTTAGCGACAAGTCGAGCTTTATAGACGGTCACATTACCATCCGCTTCAGTCTTCTTCTTAAAGATCCACTTATTCTCTATGGCTTGCCAATCATCGAGCAAGTCTACCAAAGTCCATACTTTGTTCTCATACATGGATCCTATCTCGGATTTCATGGCTTCAAGCCATTTGTTGGAATATGGGCCCGCCATCGCTTCTTCATAGTTCAAACGTTCACCATTGTCTAACAACATGATTTCCAGGATATGGTTGCCGCACCACTCTGGTGCGGAACGTGTCCTCGTGGACCTATGAAGTTCAGTAGCAACTTGATCCGAAGTTCCTTGATCATCATCATTAACTTCCTCTCTAGTCGGTGCAGGCACCACAGAAACATCTTCCTGTGCTGCGCTACTGTCCGATTCAAAAGGGGGTACAATTACCTCATCCAGTTCTGCTTTCCTCCCACTCACTTCTTTCGAGAGAAACTCCTTCTCTAGAAAGGATCCATTCTTGGCAACAAAGATCTTGCCTTCGGATCTGAGGTAGAAGGTATACCCAATAGTTTCCTTAGGGTATCCTATGAAGACGCACTTTTCTGATTTGGGTTCGAGCTTTTCAGGTTGAAGTTTCTTTACATAAGCATCACATCCCCAAACTTTTAGAAAAGACAACTTAGGTTTCTTCCCAAACCATAATTCATATGGTGTCGTCTCAACGGATTTAGACGGTGCCCTATTTAAACTGAATGCGGCAGTCTCTAAAGCATAACCCCAAAATGATAGCGGTAGATCGGTAAGAGACATCATAGATCGCACCATATCCAATAGAGTGCGATTACGACGTTCGGACACACCATTACACTGAGGTGTTCCAGGAGGTGTGAGTTGTGAAACAATTCCACTCGTGACTCAAGTATTCTCCTCCACGATCAGATCGTAAGAACTTTATTTTCCTCTCACGTTGATTCTCTACCTCGCTCTGAAATTCCTTAAACTTTTCCAAGGTCTCAGACTTGTGTTTCATTAAGTAGACATACCCATATCTACTTAAGTCATCAGTGACGGTGAGAACATAATGATAGCCACCGCGAGCCTCAACGCTCATTGGACCGCATACATCAGTATGTATTATTTCCAACAAGTTGGTTGCTCGCTCCATTGTTCCGGAGAACGGAGTCTTAGTCATCTTTCCCAGGAGGCATGGTTCGCACGTGTCAAATGATTCAAAATCAAGAGACTCCAAAAGTCCATCTGCATGGATTTTCTTCATGTGTTTGACACCAATATGACCAAGGCGGTAGTGCCACAAGTATGTGGGACTATCATTATCAACCTTACATCTTTTGGCATTCACACTATGAATATGTGTAACTTCACGTTCAAGATTCAATAAAAATAAACCATTGACCAGCGGGCCATGACCATAAAACATATCTCTCATATAAATAGGACAACCATTATTCTAGGATTTAAATGAGTAGCCATCTCGCATCAAAAGAGATCCAGGCCCAGTTCTTTTGCCAGAATCTGGGGATTCTCCTAGAATCCGACCCCTACCTAGCTTCTCCCAGAATCTATGAGCCCCATTTGTTTTACAATCCTATCTAATTCGACCCTAACTAGATAGGATTGTAAAACAAATGGGGCTCAAAGATTCTGGGAGAAGCTGGGTAGGGGTCGGATTCTGGGAGAATCCCGGGATTCTGGCAAAAGAACCAGGCCCCAGATACAATATTCATGCTCAAAGCATGTACTAAATAACAATTATTGAGGTTTAAAACTAATCCCGAAGGTAGATGTAGAGGTAGCATGCTGATGGTGATCACATCGACCTTGGAACCATTACTGACGCGCATCATCACCTCATCCTTCGCCGGTCTCCGCTTATTCCGCAACTCCTGTTTTGAGTTACAAATGTGAGCAACTGCACCGGTATCAAATACCCAGGAGCTACTACGAGCGCTGGTAAGGTACACATCAATAACATGTATATAATATATACCTTTGACGTTACCGTCCTTATTCGCTAAGTACTTGGGGCAGTTTCCGCTTCCAGTGACCATTTCCCTTGAAATAAAAGCACACAGTCTCAGGCTTGGGTCCATTCTTTGGCTTCTTCCTGAAAACTGACTTACCAGGCGCGGCAACTCCCTTGCCGTCCTTCTTGAAGTTCTTCTTACCCTTGCCTTTCTTGAAACTAGTGGTCGTATTCACCATCAACACTTGATGTTCCTTTTTGATCTCCACCTCCGCTGATTTTAGCATCGAATATAACTCAGGAATGGACTTCTCCATCCCTTCCATATTGAAGTTCATCACAAAGCTCTTGTAGCTAGGTGGAAGCGACTGGAGGATCTGTCAATCACCAAGTTATCTGGAAGATTAACTCCCAGCTGCGACAAGCGGTTGTGCAACCCAGACATTTTGAGTATATGCTCGCTGATAGAACTGTTTTCCTTCATCTTATAACTGAAGAACTTGTCAGAGACTTCATATCTCTCGACATGGGCATGATCTTGGAAAACCATTCTCAGCTCTTTGAACATCTCATATGCTCCGTGTTGCTCAAAACGCTTTTGGAGCCCTGGTTCTAAGCTGTAAAACATGCCGCACTGAACCAGGGAATAATCATCACTATGCGACCACCAGGCATTCATAACGTCTTGAGTTGCTCGGAAAATGGGTGTGTCACCTAGCGGTGCTTCAAGGACATGTGCTTTCTTGGAAGCAATAAGGATGATCCTCAAGTTACGGACCCATTCCGTATAGTTGCTTCCATCGTCTTTGAGCTTGGTTTTCTCTAGGAACACGTTGAAGTTGAGGGCAACAGTAGCGTGGGCCATTAGATCTACAATATAGATTGTAAAGACAATTCTAGAATAAGTTCATGATAATTAAGTTCATCTAATCAAATTATTTAATGAACTCCCAATCAGATAGAAATCCCTCTAGTCATCCAACTGATACATGATCCAAATCGACTAGATCGTATCCGATCATCACGTGAGACGGATTAGTCATCAACGGTGAACATCTCCATGTTGATCGCATCTACTATACAACTCATGTTCGACCTTTTGGTCTCTCGTGTTCTGAGGCCATGTCTGTACATGCTAGGCTCATCAAGTCAACCTAAGTTTTTCGCATGTGTAAATCTGGCTTACACCCGTTGTATGTGAACGTTAGAATATATCACACCCGATCATCACGTGGTGCTTCGAAACAACGAACCTTCACAACGGTGCACACTTAGGGGGAACGCATTCTTTAAATTTTAGTGAGGGATCATTTTATTTATGCTACCATTGTTCTAAGAAAATAAGATGTAAACATGATAAACATCACATGCAAATCATAAAGTGACATGATATGACCAATATCATCTTGCGCCTTTGATGTCCATCTTTGAGGCGCGACATGATCACCATCGTCACCGGCATGACACCATGATCTTCATCATCATGATCTCCATCATCGTGTCTTCATGAAGTTGTCTCGCCAACTATTACTTATACTACTATGGCTAATAGTTAGCAATAAAGTAAAGTAATTACATGGTGTTTTTATTGACTCGCAGGTCATACAATAAATTAAGACAACTCCTATGGCTCCTGCCGGTTGTCATACTCATCGACATGCAAGTCGTGATTCCTATTACAAGAACATGATCAATCTTATACATCACATATATAATTCATCACATCCTTTTGACCATATCATATCACATAGCTGAAGGAAATATGCCCTAGAGGCAATAATAAAGTTGCTATTTATATTTCCTTGTAAGTCATGGTAAAAGTCTTTTATTCATGCTAGAATTGTATTAACTGGAAACTTGATACATGTGTGAATACATAGACAAAACAGAGTGTCCCTAGTATGCCTCTACTAGACTAGCTCGTTAATCAAAGATGGTTATGTTTCCTAACCATAGACATGTGTTGTCATTTGACCAATGGGATCACATCATTAAGAGAATGATGTGGTGGACAAGACCCATCCGTTAGCTTAGCACTATGATTGTTTAGTTTTACTGTTATTGCTTTCTTCATGACTTATACATGTTCCTCTGACTATGAGATTATGCAACTCCCGAATAACGGAGGAACTATGCTATCAAACGTCACAACGTAACTGGGTTATTATAAATATGATCTACAGGTGTCTCCGAAGGTGTTTGTGGTGTTGGCATAGATCGATAATATGATTTGTCACTCCGAGTGCCGGAGAGGTATTTCTGGGCCCTCTCAGTAATACACATCGTAATAAGCCTTGCAAGCAAATGACTAATGAGTTAGTCACGACATGATGTATTATGGAACGAGTAAAGAGACTTGTCGATAACGAGATTGAACTAGGTATGATGATACCGACGATCGAATCTCGGGCAAGTAACATACCGATGACAAAGGGAACAACGTATGTTGTTATGCGGTTTGACCGATAAAGATCTTCGTAGAATATGTAGGAACCAATATGAGCATCCAGGTTCCGCTATTGGTTATTGACCAGAGATGAGTCTCGGTCATCTCTACATAGTCCTCGAACTTGTAGGGTCCGCACGCTTAACGTTCGATGACGATCGATATTATGAGTTTATGTGTTTTGATGTACCGAAGGTTGTTCGGAGTCCCGGATAAGATCATGGACATGACGAGGAGTCTCAAAATGGTCGAGACATAAAGATTGATATATAGGACAACTATATTCGGACACCGGGAGTGTTTCGGAGAAGTTTCGGATAAAACCGGAGTGCCGCAGGGTTACCGGAACCCCCCGGGGGAAGTAATGGGCCATATGGGCCTTAGTGGAGAGAGAGAGGGGCGGCTAAGGTAGGCTGCGCACCCCCTCCCCTGGGTCCGATTGGACTAGGAAGGGGGGCGGGGCAGCGCCCCCCTTTCCTTCTCTTTCTCCATCTCCTTACTTCCCCCTCTCTCCCTCTTGGTGGACTCCTACTAGGAATAGGATTCCTATTCCTAGTAGGACTCCCCCTCTTGGGGCGCACGTATAGGGGTCGACCGGCCCCCCTTGATCCTTTATATACGGGGGCAGGGGCACCCTAGAACACAAAAGTTGACATTTTTTTAGCCGTGTGCGGTGCCCCCCTCCACTGTTACACACCTCGGTCATATTGTCGCGGTGCTTAGGCGAAGCCTTGCGTCGGTAACTTCATCAACACCATCACCACACCATCGTGCTGACGAAACTCTCCCTCGGCCTCAACTGGATCAAGAGTTCGAGGGACGTCACCAAGCTGAATGTGTGTAGATCGAGGAGGTGCCATGCGTTCGGTGCTTGATCAGTTGGATCGCGAAGACGTTTGACTACATCAACCGCATTACTAAATGCTTTCGCTTTCGGTCTACGAGGGTACGTGGACACACTCTCCCGCTCGTTGCTATGCTTCTCCTAGATAGATCTTGCATGATCGTAGGATTTTTTTTGAAATATTACGTTCCCCAACAGTGGCATCATGAGCCAGGTCTATGCGTAGATGATATGCACGAGTAGGACACAATGAGTTGTGGGCGATAATAGTCATACTGCTTACCAGCATGTCATACTTTGATTCGGCGGTATTATGAGATGAAGCGGCCCGGACCGACATTACGCGTACGCTTACGCGAGACTGTTTTCAATGTTATGAGCACTTGTTGCTTAAAGGTGACCGGCGGGTGTCTGTCTCTCTCACTTTAGTTGAATCGAGTGTGACTACGCCCGGTCCTTGTGAAGGTTAAAACAACACACTTGACAAAAAAAATCGTTGTGGTTTTGATGCGTAGGTAAGAACGGTTCTTGCTAAGCCCATAGCAGGCACGTAAAACTTGCAACAACAAAGTAGAGGACGTCTAACTTGTGTTTGCAGGGCATGTTGTGATGTGATATGGTCAAGACGTGATGAGCTATACGTTTTTGTATGAGATGATCATATTTTGTAAATTATAGGCAACCGGGAGGAGCCTTATGGTTGTCTCTTTATTGTTTGTGTTGCGAAAGCCATGTAATTGCTTTACTTTATCACTATGAGTTAGTGATAGTAGTAGTAGAAATAGTTGGCGACATGACCATGACACTACGATGAAGATCATGGTGTCAAGCCAGTGACGATGGAGATCATGATGATGCTTTGGAAATGGAGATCAAAAGCACAAGATGATGATGGCCATATCATGTCACATATTTTGATTGCATGTGATGTTTATCCTATTATGCCTCTTATTTTGCTTAGTACGGCGGTAGCATTATAAGATGATCCCTTACACAAAATTTCAAGGTACACGTGTTATCCCTGAGTATGCACTGTTGCGAAAGTTCGTCGTGCTGAGACACCACGTGATGATCGGGTGTGATAAGCTCTACGTTCAAATACAATGAGTGTAAGACAGTTTTGCACATGCAGAATACTCGGGTTAAACTTGACGAGCCTAGCATGTACAGACATGGCCTCGGAACACTGGAGACCGAAAGGTCGAGCGTGAATCATATAGTAGATATGATCAACATAAGAAGTTCACCATTGAAAACTACTCCATCTCACGTGATGATCGGACATGGTTTAGTTGATTTGGATCACGTGATCGTTTATATGACTAGAGGGATGTCTATCTAAGTGGGAGTTCTTTAGTAATATGATTAATTGAACTTTAATTTATCATGAACTTAGTCCTGATATTTTTTGCATATCTATGTTGTTGTAGATCAATGGCCTGTGCTACCGTTCCCTTAAATTTTAATGCATTCCTAGAGAAAGCTAAGTTGAAAGATGATGGCAGCAACTACACGGACTGAGTCCGTAACTTGAGGATTATCCTCATTGCTACACAGAAGAATTATGTCCTTGAAGCACCGCTAGGTGACAGACCTGTTGCAGGAGAAACTTCTAACGTTATGAACGTCTAGCAAGCTCATTCTGATGACTACTCGATAGTTTAGTGTGCCATGCTTTACGGCTTAGAATCGGAACTTCAAAGGCGTTTTGAACGTCATGGAGCATATGAGATGTTGCAAGAGTTGAAGTTAATATTTCAAGCTAATGCCCGAATTGAGAGATATGAAGTCTCCAATAAGTTCTATAGCTGCAAGATGGAGGAGAACAGTTCTATCAGTGAACACTTACTGAGAATGTCTGGGTACTACAATCACATGACTCAACTTGGTTGCAAAGTTGATGAAGATAGTGTTATTGATAGAGTTCTTCAATCACTGCCACCAAGCTATAAAGGCTTCGTGATGAACTATAATATGCAAGGGATGCAGAAGACTATTCCCGAGCTCTTCGCTATGCTCAAAGCTACGGAGGTAGAAATCAAAAAGGTGCATCAAGTGTTGATGGTTAAAAAGACCACTAGTTTCAAGAAAAAGGGCAAGGGAAAGAAGGGCGACTTCAATAAGAATAGCAAGACAGTTACTAATCCCGCGAAGAAACCCAAGTCTGGAGCCAGGCCTGAAACTGAGTGCTTCTACTGCAAAGGAACTGGACACTGGAAGCGGAACTACCCCAAGTATTTGGCGGATAAGAAGGATGGCAAAGTGAACAAAGGTATATTTGATATACATGTTATTGATGTGTACCTTACTAATGCTCATAGTAGCACCTGGGTATTTGATACCGGTTCAGTAGCTAATACTTGTAACTCGAAACAAGGGCTACGGATTAAACAAAGATTAGCTAAGGACGATGTGACGATGCGCGTGGCAAATGTTTCCAAAGTCGATGTGATCTCCGTCAGCACGCTACCTCTACATCTACCTTCGGGATTAGTTTTAGACCTAAATAATTGTTATTTGGTGCCAGTGTTGAGCATGAACATTATATCTGGATCTTGTTTGTTGTGAGATGGTTATTCATTTAAATTAGAGAATAATGGTTGTTCTATTTATATGAATAATATCTTTTATGGTCATTGATACGTCTCAAACGTATCTACTTTTCCAAACACTTTTGATATTGTTTTGACCTCATTCTTGCATGATTTGGACTAAACTAACCCGGACTGACGCTGTTTTCAGCAGAGCTGCCTGTATGTTTTATTTGTGTGCAGGAAAACGGATTTTTAACTATCTCAGAAAAATCCACGAAAAATCACGAAAAATCCACGCACCCGAAGAAACCAAATACCAGAAGTGGGACCAGAGGGGGGCCAGGGGGTGCCCAGGCGCCCTGTGGGCGCGCCCCCCCTCCTGGGCCGTGCCGGGGGGGCGCCTGGGTGGGCCCCACACCCCCTGGTGCCCTACTTTAGCCCGTATTTTTTCCTCCGAGGCAGAAACCCCAGATCGGAAGTCCTTTCGCTGTTTTTCGTCGCGGAGCCGCCACCACCCTCTATTCTTCTTCGGGAGGGCTAATCTGGAGGCTGATTTGGCCTCCGGAGAGGGGAGATCGTCGCCATCGTCATCATCATCACCACTCCATCATCCCTCCATGACTTCCCCCTTCATGTGTGAGTAATTCCCTTGCTGTAGGCGAAGGGGATGGTAGGGATTGGATGAGTTAGATCATGTAATAGTTCGTCAGATTGTTGGGGGCATGTTGCCTATCATCTAGTATGGTGTTTATCATCTTTGCTACAACTTGTTATTCTTAATGCTTGACACTTAGGGCCCGAGTGCCATGATTTCAGATCTGAACCATATGTGTTTGCATGAATATATTTGTGTTCTTGATCCTATCTATGAGTTGTATGCACCTGTTACGGTTCGGAACCGGCGATCCCAAAAGTGACAGCTTGGGACACCAAAGGGGACGGTCCGTAGTTTGAGGATTACATGTATCCATTGAGTTCATTGCTTTGTTCCGGTGCTCTTTGACAGGAGCACCTTAATATCCATTAGTTCCTTTTGGCCCCGTTCGTAGCGGGATGGTAGGACAAAAGATGTTGTGCAAGTTCTTATTGCAAGCACGTACAACTACCTACGGGATACATGCCTAATGTTTGATATTTGCCTAGATGATCAATACTTTTCCGTGTGCCGTGCCCCGAGTTAGAAACTATCTCATCCATGCAACGCCCAACCATCCATCTCCCTAGCCTACAGTATTTTAAACCTTGCTTGTCACTAGTTGCTACTTTTGCCATTTACTACTGCTATTTACTTTTGCTGTTTACTTTTACTATTACTATCATCACTATCATATCACTGTTACCACTTATCTTTTGTTGCAAGTTAGTATATTTCAGGTGCGGATGAATTGACAACTCAACTGTTAAAGCTTATAAGTACTCTTTGGCTCCCCGTGTGTCGAATCAATAAATTGGGTTATTCTTACCCGCGAAGACTATCTCGATCCCTTACGGTTGAGGGTTATCAAGTACCGTTTTCTGGCGCCGTTGCCGGGGAGCATAGCAATATTTACAAGTCTACTTGAGGTATCCTACCTGCTGCACTTTATTCACTATGGGTAAGAAAGGTGACCCCAAGGTTCCGATTTTACGATCCACTACAAGAAGAGGTACTGCTCTAAGCACTAGTGCTACGCTTGATTCACCTTCTGTTATGAGTAAGTTTGCCTCACCACCACCACATGATGCTCCTACTAAATCTGTTACTATGTCTGACACTCTTGATGATGCTTCTACTACTTTTGATGATGATATTAGTTCGCTTGGTTATGCTCTTGAGAAACAAATTACTACTGCTGCTGAAAAATATGGAATTGAACTTCCTGTTACTCGCTACCCTATTGGTGAAACTTATGATTTTCCTGAATTGAGTAAACTCCAGGAGAGGCTCCTTGATGATGATTATTATATACTTGATGAGGATTTATGCAGGGAACTGACAGAGTTTGCCGGCTCTGACCCTGAGACTATTAAGAAAATATTTGAAAAACACTCTTTGAAAAACAAAACCGTTCCTAATCCTGAGTTTGCTACATCTCCTATATGCATTGATGATCCTGATTTTGATTTCTCTGTTGATCTTTCACTTATACCTATGGTTGAAGCTGACCCCTTTTATGGCAGAGAAAATGATGATGCTATTGCACACCTAACTAAACTTGGTGAACTAGGTAGCCTGTTTACCACAGATGAGAAGATACGCTACTTTTATGTGACCAAGCTTCTTCCTTTCTCGTTGAAGGAAGGTGCTAAAGCATGGTATGATTCACTCCCATGCGGTTCTATTAAGAGTCCTCAGGACTTAGCTCACTCTTTTGTTGATAAGTACTTTCCTGCTCATATGCAACATGCTGCTTTACAAAAAATTTATAACTTTAAACAGTTGCAGGATGAGTCCCTCCCTAAAGCTTGGGGGAGGTACAGCGGTTTGATTCAGGCTAGACCAGGACATGGAGTTTCTAAGAATGAATTAATTGATATATTCTATGCTGGTTTAACTGATGAATCTAGGTCCTATCTGGACAGTTGTGTTGGTTGTGTTTTCAGGAAAAGAACACCGGACGACGCGGAAGATTTAATGGGCAGAATTGCCAAAAACCATGAAGATTGGTCCGTCCCTGAACTACCTCCACCAACAAAGAAGAGGGGCATGTTTGTTCTAAGCCCTGAGGATATGCGAGAAGCAAAGAAGTCTATTAAAGAGAAAGGTATTAAAGCTGAAGACGTAAAGAATTTACCCCCTATTGAGAAGCTGTGTGAGCCTACCACTCACCCTCCTATGGTAGAGGTACACTCTCTTTTAGATTTCAACGCAAGTGACATCCCTCATGGTAAGCCTCCTGATCAATGTTTAGATGAGTTTGATAATTTTATTATGAAACAGAATCATTTTAATAAGAGGATAGAAAGTCAGTTGCATTAATTCCCTTGCTATCAAAAAGTTGCTTGGTGTTTTAGATAGAACAGTTAATGATGTTCAATGTCTTGTGAAGCATTTTCATATGGTTCAAACTCAGCTTGACCAAATTTCTAATGTGCAAAGAGATTTGCTTGCTAACAATGCCAAACAAGATAAATTGCAGGCTTTTGGTATTAAGACCCGAGGAGGAACTAGTACTCAAGATCCTCTTTATCCAGAGGGACATCCAAAGAGAATCGAGCAAGATTCTCAAATGCAGGAAGAAGAAATTGTTGTCTCTCCAAATAAGAAGAAGAAACATAAAGAGACTGACAATTCTAATGATCCTATTGCAGATGAAGAGCCAGCTATTGATCCCAACAGTGTATCTATCTCCGATGCTGAGACTGAAGACGGTGCTGAACCTGAAGGTAATAATAATGAGAAGAATGATCCACCTGAAGTTCGAGAAGAAGAAGCACCCGAAAAACGTAAGAGGTACACTAAAGAAGACTTCATCACAAGAAAACATGGGAAGGAGAAAGAACCATGGGTACAGAAACCCATGCCCTTTCCAGGTAAGTCCATCAAATCTAAAGAAGAAGAGCACTATAATAAGTTTTGTGAATGGATTAAACCTCTTTTTCTTCAAATCCCTTTGACTGATGCTATTAAGTTACTCCCTTATTCAAAATATATGAAAGATATTGTCACTAACAAAAGAAAAGTTCCTAATGATGCAATATCTACTATGCTTGCTAACTATTCTTTCAGTGGAAAGATTCCTGAGAAGCTCGGTGATCCAGGTATACCCACCATCCCTTGCTCCATAAAGAATAATTATGTCAAAACTACTTTATGTGATCTTGGAGCGGGAGTGAGTGTTATGCATCTCTCTCTTTACGAGAGGCTTTGTTTAGAGAAACTAATTCCTACAGATATCTCCCTTCAGATGGCTGACAAGTCAACCGCTGTTCCGATAGGTATTTGTGAGGATGTTCCAGTTGAAGTTGCTAATTGTTTAATTCTTACTGATTTTGTTGTGCTTGACATGCCTGAGGATGGGAACATGTCCATTATTCTTGGTAGACCTTTCCTTAACACCGCAGGTGCTATTATTGATTGCAACAAAGGGAAGGTTACCTTTCATGTGAATGATAAAGAACACACGATATATTTTCCGAAGAAGACCGACAGGAGGCATGCCCTCAACTCTATAGAGAATATCGAGACCGTGAAAATTGGAGAATGGGACTGTCCACTACATGTGCCTCACAAATACAAAACTATCATGGTAGGGACAATGTCCATCAAGGTAAAAGTTCAGTGATTACTTCGTAGGAGGTGAGACTTTTTGTTCTATATACCGCTTGTTTGTTGGTAAGACTTGATCAACCTTACTAGTGAACATGTTATATACGGATAAAAAGTTGAGCCTTCCATGTTTTCATTCGTTTTTAGTATTGCCCTACTTGCTGTACCAAGTATCTATGTTTTTGAAGCTTCACAATACTACTAACTGCTTCAAGTTTTCAGAGAGTTTCGCAGCTTTTTGAACTTCGAAAAAAATTCAACAGTGAAGTTTTCAGAAAAATTCCAGAAAATTTATATTAAAAATTTCCACAACAGGAGAGACCCGGAAAGTCCTGGAGCCAGCCAGGGGGGGCTACCAGTGGCCCAGGCGGCCAGCTGGCGCGACCCAGCCCCTGGCCGCGCCCACAGGGCGCCTGGGGCCCACGGGACCCCCCTCCAGGTACTTCTTCTTCCCCTCTCTCTCTCTTTTTCTAGAAACCCGAGTTCTGGTCGTGTTCTTCTTGTTCTTGCTGTTCTTTGGAGCGATTCTTTGATCTCTCTCTACAGCCCATCATTTGAGCTGAAATTTTGAGCAAATACTCCCTGGTATGTGACTCCTCCACTCCTCCAATTAGATTTTTGATTGGTGGCCTCATTTGTGAGTATTTAGTATGTCTTGGTGCTGTAGAGATGAGCTTGCATGCATGTGTAGAAAGTTATTTTCCAAGTTTTGATACAAGTTTATGCCTTGGGCAAGTGAGTTGAGTAGTTTGCCTTAGCTCACTTTGTTTTAATCCTCGTTTTTGTGAATTGTAAAAAAAATTCAGAAATGAGTTTATTAGGAAGGGCAAAAGGATGGCTTGAGAAGAGGAGGCCCGCACACTCCGATCGAGTCACTAGAGCCGCAGCTTCACCAACAACTGTCAGGGTGAGCTATAATGAGGATCATGTGCCCCTGGAGTTGTTGGAAGACACAAGTCCAGCACGTGCGATGACATATCCATGTGACGTATTCATGGAAGCTGCGGGAATCAAGGATGAGTTTTATAATCTTTGTGCTAACGCAGGTTTGACACGGCTCGTCACCAGCCGTGTTACTCAGTATCAAAAACTCACCTCCATTTTCATTAACAGTTTTAGATATAATCCTGAATCAGGTGCTATTGAGTTTAAAATTTATAATGATCTTATCACCATGACTTTGGGAAATTTTTGTGAAGTAATAGGTGTGCCGAACGTTGGGAGGACGACAAGGATGTCCACTCAGCCCTCCGAGCTGAAAACCATCATCAACTCCCTCTGCAGCATGGGTACGAGGGATATTCATCGGTCGAAGATCTCCAGTATCTTGTTTCCTCACCTCAGGTATTTTGCATATTATATTGCTAGAGGGGTGTTAGCTCGCGACAACACGAGCAACATTTCTGCTCCGGATATTGCTATCCTGGCAGCAGCCCTCTCAGGGAGGTCTGATTATAATATTGGTACCTTAATTGCTCGACGCCTTGCTATGAACGGTAACAAGGGGGACTTATATGGTGGCATTTATGCCACGCTTATCTTAGAGCATCTTGGAGGCACCCAACATCCTGATGATACTCCCTTTACTTATTTAAGCTTTGATCTTGCTGCTATGAAAAGGCATAAGTTTGTTACCATGGGTTCTGAACTTGATAACCTTGTTTATATCTTGCGTTTCGGAACTACCGCGGAACGCGAGATCCGTCTACCTGCACCTCTTTTGTTTGATTATTCTCGCAGGAACGGATGGTCCTTTGATGTTGTCCAGTTCGATGAGTTCATGGTCCAGCATCAGTTCCATAACCCCATGGAGGGGGTTGTGCCCGACGAGGAGAGGCACGGTGAGATACCACATTTTCAGGATGAGACCGCCACCGAGTTTGGTGAAGGGTCTTCCTCTGTTTGGCGCTCGGAACCTTCCTCGTGGGAGACTCCGAGGAGTTCGGTGTACGCGCCATCATCCTTCTACGACCCTTGGTCTCACCACCATACCCCTGGAGCAGGAGGCTCCTGGGGGCAGTAGCTGCTACCAACTTAGGCCAAAAGCCTAAGCTTGGGGGAGTACGTGCCCTTCTCACTTTTCCATTGTATTATCCGTTTGATTCGCTTTGATCTTTTCGAAGTTTTTGCCCGTTCTTCTTTATTCCTCTATTTGCAAAAAAAAAAAGATTTTCTTTTTTTTGCTTTTATTCAACCTTTGAAAAACCCAAAAAGATTTCCTTTCTCTCTTTAGTTTGCTTTGTTTTCAGAGATCAGCTCGAGTCCATGATGGCATTTGATTATATTTCCTACGTTCGATCGTGCAAGTGACAAGCAGTAATGACGAAGATCGACTGAAAGGAAGCAACAAGGAAGACCGGTATGAACTCTTATTGTTTCTACTTTTGTACATATGCCTGTACTTATGATCTAGAGACCAGCTTGTAGCGACATAGTGCTATGTTTACAATGCTCTTCCAGTGGTTCATGCTTTCCTTGTGGCTAGTCTCGAATAACTAGAGTATATAATGTGTTATTGAAATGATCTACATGCATTGCATTGTTCCTAGTCTGGCATACTAGGGTGGTATTTCCCTTTAGAGAATTTTTGGATTGACTTGGCACATGCTTACACATGTTAAAGACTAAAAAGTCTACTTTGCCTTGATGATCTTTGAGTTTTAGAATAGTTATATCACTTTCATGCCCGATTCAATGTTGCTTTTTCGCTCTGCATGATTATGACCGTTATTGCTCTCTAGTTGGTCGCTTCCCAGTCTTTTGCTGAACCTCCACCCGTACTAAGCGGAATGACTGCTTGTGCATCCAAAACCTTTAACCCTGTTATGCCATATGAGTCCACTATAACTTCCTATACATGGTATTTACCTGCCATTCCTAACGAAGACTTTCGTGTACCATCTCGAAATTAATCAAAAACATTTCTCTTTTTGTGCCTATGTTTTAGCTCATGAGGAAGTAGTAGTTAATTCATGATCTCTTTAAGTTGGACAAGTTTCACCGCTGGATTGCATGCATAATGTGCGAACCCCTAATATGAAAAGGAACTGGCATTGAGTGCGCCCGGCTCAAAAAGATAATATAACAAACGAACCCTCCTTCACGCTTTGTTCATGAGAAATCAGAAAACTTTGGCAGTGATAAACAAAGGAGATTAAGAGGATGTGATCGTCCTCATGCGGGAGCCGTTCCTCGAGACTTGTCTGGCTTAAAAGGTGATTGAGTTATCTGCTAGCATTCGTTGACGAAATATGCACCTCTCAAAAATATATTTACTTCTGTTTTTAAAACTAAGAGCTCTGGTACATGTTTAGTTTTTGTTTCCGATCACGGGTTTTCAACTTTGCCAATAAAAGCCACGGTTCGAGAGTCTCATCTTCTTGCTTCAAAGCACTGACTAGGAGAGCATAATTGTCATTCTGAGTGTAATGTGCATTGTCCCAAAGTATTACATTGTCTTCTGCATACTTGTGATATGATTTATTCTGAAATTCTTAGTTCTAGTCTCCTTTAAAACTCTGGAGGAGTCTCTGCATTTATGTTTTGCTTCACTCATGGAGGCTAGCGAGATACCACCTTAATATGCTCAAGCTATGTGCAATGTGATCTTGTCCTGATTTTCAGTAATATATTGTTTACTCTTAATTATTTGTGACTGGTCACTTGAAAGAAGGATTGCTCCTTGCATTGTTCTCATAAGTACTGTTTTAATACTTGCTGAACTCTTTTCGTAGTACATGCTTATATACATCTAATGAAGCAAAAGAGTTTGTCAAAGTTTTCTTTGTCGCGTCCAGTTCGTTGAACTGAATTGCTTGAGGACAAGCAATATACTAAGCTTGGGGGAGTTGATATGTCTCAAACGTATCTACTTTTCCAAACACTTTTGATATTGTTTTGACCTCATTCTTGCATGATTTGGACTAAACTAACCCGGACTGATGCTGTTTTCAGCAGAGCTGCCTGTATGTTTTATTTGTGTGCAGGAAAACGGATTTTTAACTATCTCACAAAAATCCACGAAAAATCACGAAAAATCCACGCACCCAAAGAAACCAAATACCAGAAGTGGGACCAGAGGGGGCCAGGGGGTGCCCAGGCGCCCTGTGGGCGCCCCCCCCCCCTGGGCCGCGCCGGGGGGGCGCCTGGGTGGGCCCCACACCCCTTGGTGCCCTACTTTAGCCCGTATTTTTTCCTCCGAGGCAGAAACCCCAGATCGGAAGTCCTTTCGCTGTTTTTCGTCGCGGAGCCGCCGCCACCCTCTGTTCTTCTTCGGGAGGGCTAATCTGGAGGCTGATTTGGCCTCCGGAGAGGGGAGATCGTCGCCATCGTCATCATCATCACCACTCCATCATCCCTCCATGACTTCCCCCTTCATGTGTGAGTAATTCCCTTGCTGTAGGCGAAGGGGATGGTAGGGATTGGATGAGTTAGATCATGTAATAGTTCGTCAGATTGTTGGGGGCATGTTGCCTATCATCTAGCATGGTGTTTATCATCTTTGCTACAACTTGTTATTCTTAATGCTTGACACTTAGGGCCCGAGTGCCATGATTTCAGATCTGAACCATATGTGTTTGCATGAATATATTTGTGTTCTTGATCCTATCTATGAGTTATATGCACCTGTTACGGTTCGGAACCGGCGATCCCAAAAGTGACAGCTTGAGACACCAAAGGGGACGGTCCGTAGTTTGAGGATTACATGTATCCATTGAGTTCATTGCTTTGTTCCGGTGCTCTTTGACAGGAGCACCTTAATATCCATTAGTTCCTTTTGGCCCCGTTCGTAGCGGGATGGTAGGATAAAAGATGTTGTGCAAGTTCTTATTGCAAGCACGTACAACTACCTACGGGATACATGCCTAATGTTTGATATTTTCCTAGATGATCATTACTTTTCCGTGTGACGTGCCCCGAGTTAGAAACTATCTCATCCATGCAACGCCCAACCATCCATCTCCCTAGCCTACAGTATTTTAAACCTTGCTTGTCGCTAGTTGCTACTTTTGCCATTTACTACTGCTATTTACTTTGCCTGTTTACTTTTACTATTACTATCATCACTATCATATCACTGTTACCACTTATCTTTTGTTGCAAGTTAGTATATTTCAGGTGCGGTTGAATTGACAACTCAACTGTTAAAGCTTATAAATACTCTTTGGCTCCCCGTGTGTCGAATCAATAAATTGGGTTATTCTTACCCGCGAAGACTATCTCGATCCCTTACGGTTGAGGGTTATCAGTCATGCACCCTTGATGAATGGTCTATTTTTGTTGGATCTCGATCGTAGTGATACACATATTCATAATATTGAAGCCAAAAGATGAAAGTTGATAATGATAGTGCAACTTATTTGTGGCACTGCTGTTTAGGTCATACTGGTGTAAAGTGCATGAAGAAACTCCATGTTGATGGACTTTTGGAATCACTTGGTGCTTGTGAACGATGCCTCATGGGCAAGACGACTAAAACTCCGTTTTCCAGAACAATAGAGCGAGCAACTGACTTGTTGGGAATCATACATATTGATGTATGCAGACCAATGAGTGTTGAGGCTCGCGGTGGGTATCGTTATTTTCTGACATTCACAGATGATTTATGCAGCTATCTAGTTGATGAAGAACAAGTCTGAAACATTTGAAAAGTTCAAAGAATTTCATAGTGAAGTAGAGAATCATCGTAACAAGAAAATAAAGTTTCTACGATCTGATCGCGGAGGCGAATATTTGAGTTGCGAGTTTGGTCTTCATTTGAAACAATGTGGAATAGTTTCACAGCTCATGCCACTTGGAACACCACATCGTAATGGTGTGTCCGAACGTTGTAACCGTACTTTATTAGATATGGTGCGATCTATGATGTCTCTTACCAATTTACCACTATCGTTTTGGGGTTATGCTTTAGAGACAGCTACATTCACGTTAAATAGGGCACCATCTAAATCCCTTGAGACGACACCTTATGAATTGTGGTTTGGCAAGAAACCCAAGTTGTCGTTTCTTAAAGTTTGGGGCTGCGATGCTTATGTGAAAAAGCTTCAACCTGATAAGCTCGAACCCAAGTCGGTGAAATGTGTCTTCATAGGATACCCGAAGGAAACTGTTGGGTACACCTTCTATCACAAATCCAAAGGAAAGATATTCGTTGCTAAGAATGGATCATTTCTAGAGAAGGAGTTTCTCTCGAAAGAAGTGAGTGGGAGGAAAGTAGAACTTGATGAGGTAATTGTACCTTCTCCCTAATTGGAAAGTAGTACATCACAGAAACTAGTTCCAGTGATTCATACACCAATAAGTGAGGAAGCTAATGATGATGATCATGAAACTTCAGATCAAGTTACTATTGAACCTCGTAGGTCAACCAGAGTATGTTATGCGCCAGAGTGGTACGGTAACCCGGTTCTAGAAGTCATGTTACTAGACCATGATGAACCTATGAACTATGAGGAAGCGATGATGAGCCCAGATCCCACAAAATGGCTTGAGGCCATGAAATCTGAGATGGGATCCATGTATGAGAACAAAGTGTGGACTTTGGTTGACTTGCCCGATGATCGGCAAACCATTGAAAATAAATGGATCTTTAAGACGAAGAATGACGCCGATGGTAACGTTACTGTCTACAAAGCTCGACTTGTTGTGAAAGGTTTTCGACAAGTTCAGGGAGTTGACTATGATGAGACTTTCTCACCCATAGTGATGCTTAAGTGTGTTCGAATCATGTTAGCAATTGCCGCATTTTATGATTATGAAATCTGGCAAATGGATGTCAAGAATGCATTCCTTAATGGATATCTCAAAGAAGAGTTGTATATGATGCAACCAGAAGGTTTTGTCAATCCTAAAGGTGCTAACAAAGTGTGCAAGCTCCAGCGATCCATCTATGGACTGGTGCAAGCATCTCGGAGTTGGAATATACGCTTTAATGAAGTGATCAAAGCATATGGTTTTATACAGACTTTTGGAGAAGCCTATATTTACAAGAAAGTGAGTGAGAGCTCTGTAGCATTTGTGATATTATATGTGGATGACATATTATTGATTGGAAATGATGTAGAATTTCTGAATGGCATAAAAGGATACTTGAATAAGAATTTTTCAGTGAAAGACCTCGGTGAAGCTGCTTATATATTGGGCATCAAGATCTATAGAGATAAATCAAGACGCTTAATTGGACTTTCACAAAGCACATACCTTGATAAAGTTTTGAAGAAGTTCAAAATGGATCAGTCAAAGAAAGGGTTCTTGCCTGTGTTACAAGGTATGAAGTTGAGTAAGACTCAATGCCCAACCACTGCAGAAGATAAAGAGAAAATGAAAGTCATTCCCTATGCCTCAGCCATAGGATCTATCATGTATGCAATGATGTGTACCAGACCTGATGTGTGCCTTGCTATAAGTTTAGTAGGGAGGTACCAAAGTAATCCAGGAGTGGATCACTGGACAGCGGTCAAGAACATCCTGAAGTACCTGAAAAGGACAAAGGATATGTTTCTCGTTTATGGAGGCGACAAAGAGCTCGTCGTAAACGGTTACGTTGATTCAAGCTTTGACACTGATCCGGATGACTCTAAGTCACAAACCGGATATTTATTTTTGTTGACCGATGGAGCTATCAGTTGGTGCAGTTCCAAGCAGAGCGTCTTGGTGGAATCTACGTGTGAAGCGGAGTACATGGCTGCTTCGGAAGCAGCAAATGAAGGAGTCTGGATGAAGGAGTTCATATCCGATCTAGGTGTAATACCTAGTTCATTGATTCCAATGAAAATCTTTTGCGACAACACTGGAGCAATAGCCTTGGTGAAGGAATCCAGGTTTCACAAGAGAACCAAGCACATCAAGAGATCCTTCTACTCCATCCGCGATCAAGTTAAGGAGGAGACATATAAATTTGCAAGATGCATATAGATCTGAATGTTGCAGACCCGTTGACTACGCCTCTTCCACGAGCAAAACATGATCAGCACCAAGACTCCATAGGTGTTAGAATCATTACTATGTAATCTAGATTATTGACTCTAGTGCAAGTGGGAGACTGAAGGAAATATGCCCTAGAGGCAATAATAAATTTGTTATTTATATTTCCCTGTATATCATGGTAAAAGTCTTTTATTCATGCTAGAATTGTATTAACCGCAAACTTGATACATGTGGGAATACATAGACAAAACAGAGTGTCCCTGGTATGCCTCTACTAGACTAGCTCGTTAATCAAAGATGGTTATGTTTCCTAACCATAGACATGTGTTGTCATTTGGTCAACGGGATCACATCATTATGAGAATGATGTGATGGACAAGACCCATCCGTTAGCTTAGCACTATGATCGTTTAGTTTAACTGCTATTGATTTCTTCATGACTTATACATGTTCTCTGACTATGAGATTATGCAACTCCCGAATAACGGAGGAACACCTTGTGTGCTATCAAACGTCACAACGTAACTAGGCGATTATAAAGATGCTCTACAGGTGTCTCCGAAGGTGTTTGTGGTGTTGGCATATATCGATAATAAGATTTGTCACTCCGAGTGTCGGAGAGGTATCTCTGGGCCCTCTCGGTAATACACATCGTAATAAGCCTTGCAAGCAAACGACTAATGAGTTAGTCACAAGATGATGTATTACGGAATGAGTAAAGAGACTTGTCGGTAATGAGATTGAACTAGGTATGATGATACCGACGATCGAATCTCGGGCAAGTAACATACCGATGACAAAGGGAACAACATATGTTGTTATGCGGTTTGACCGATAAAGATCTCCGTAGAATATGTAGGAACCAATATGAGCATCATGGGTATTCAAAAAATTCATACTAAAAACATTGCAATCATGCTCATCATTCACATATTTTATGCCAAGCATTCTATGTCATTCTTCTTCTAACACTTGAGCACAATTTTCCTTTCCATCATTTTCACGAAAGATATTAAAAAGATGAAGCATATGAGGTACGCTCAATTCCATTTTTTATAGTTTTCTTTTATAAACTAAACTAGTGATAGAACAAGAAACTAAAAGATTCGATTGCAAGATCTAAAGATATACCTTCAAGCACTCACCTCCCCGGCAACGGTGCCAGAAATTGCTTAATGTCTACTACGCAACCTTCTTCTTGTAGACGTTGTTAGGCCTCCAAGTGCAGAGGTTTGTAGGACAGTAGCAAATTTCCCTCAAGTGGATGACCTAAGGTTTATCAATCCATGGGAGGCGTATGATGAAGATGGTCTCTCTCAAACAACCTTGCAACCAAATAATAAAGAGTCTCTTGTGTCCCCAACACACCCAATACAATGGTAAATTGTATAGGTGCACTAGTTCGGCGAAGAGATGGTGATACAAGTGCAATATGGATGGTAGATATAGGTTTTTGTAATATGAAGATATAAAAACAGCAAGGTAACTAATGATAAAAGTGAGCATAAACGATATTGCAATGCTTTGAAACAAGGCCTAGGGTTCATACTTTCACTAGTGCAAGTTCTCTCAACAATAATAACATAACTGGATCATATAAATATACCGCAACATGCAACAAAGAGTCACTCCAAAGTCACTAATAGCAGAGAACAAATGAAGAGATTATTGTAGGGTACGAAACCACCTCAAAGTTATTCTTTCTGATCGATCTATTCAAGAGTCCATAGTAAAATAACACGAAGCTATTCTTTCCGTTCGATCTATCCTAGAGTTCGTACTAGAATAACACCTTAAGACACATATCAACCAAAACCCTAATGTCACCTAGATACTCCATTGTCACCTCAAGTATCCGTGGGCATGATTATACGATATGCATCACACAATCTCAGATTCATCTATTCAACCAACACAAAAAACTTCAAAGAGTGCCCCAAAGTTTCTATAGGAGAGTCAAGACGAAAACGTGTGCCAACCCCTATGCATAGATTCCCAAGGTCATGGAACCCGCAAGTTGATCACCAAATAATACATCAAGTGAATCAATAGAATACCCCGTTGTGACCACGGGTATCCCACGCAAGACATACATAAAGTGTTCTCAAATCCTTAAAGACTCAATCCGATAAGATAACTTCAAAGGGAAAACTCAATCCATTACAAGAGAGTAGAGGGGGAGAAGCATCATAAGATCCAACTATAATAGCAAAGCTCACGATACATCAAGATCGTGCCATCTCAAGAACACGAGAGAGAGAGATCAAACACATAGCTACTGGTACATACCCTCAGCCCCGAGGGTGAACTACTTCCCTCTTGTCATGGAGAGCGCCGGGATGATGAAGATGGCCATCGGAGAGGGATTCCCCCCCTCCGGCAGGGTGTCGGAATGGGTCTAGATTAGTTTTCGGTGGCTACAGAGGCTTGCGGCGGCGGAACTCCCGATCTAGGTTATTTTCTGGAAGTTTGGGTATATATAAGAGGTGTTGAAGTCGGGAACACTTCAGGGGGGTTCCCGAGGCGGCCATGAGATAGGGGGCGCGCCCAGGGGGTAGGGCACGCCCCCACCCTCGTGGTGGCCTCAGGACTCTTCTGGTCCATCTCCGGTACTCCGTGGGCTTCTTTTGGTCCAAAAACAACCTCCGTGCAATTTATGGTCAACTGGACTCCATTTGGTATTCCTTTTTTGCGATACTCAAAAACAAGGAAAAAGCAGAAACTGGCACTGGGCTATGGGTTAATAGGTTAGTCCCAAAAATCATATAAAATAGCATATAAATGCATATAAAACATCCTAGATGGATAATATAATAGCATGGAACAATCAAAAATTATAGATACGTTGGAGACGTATCAAGCATCCCCAAGCTTAATTCCTGCTCGTCCTCGAGTAGGTAAATGATAAAACATAATTTTTGATGTGGCATGCTACCTAACATAATTCTCAATGTAATTCTCTTTATTGTGGCATGCATGTTCAGATCCATAAGATTCAAGACAAAAGTTTAATATTGACATAAAAATAATAATACTTCAAGCATACTAACAAAGCAATTATGTCTTCTCAAAATAACATGGCCAAAGAAAGTTCATCCCTACAAAATCATATAGTTTGGCTATGCTCCATCTTCGTCACACAAAATACCCAAATCATGCACAACCCCGGTTTCAGCCAAGCAATTGTTTCATACTTTAAATGTTTTCAAACTTTTTCAACTTTCACGCAATACATGAGCGTGAGCCATGGATATAGCACTATAGGTGGAATAGAGCGGTGGTTGTGGAGAAGACAAAAAGAGGAAGATGGTCTCACATCAACAAGGCGTATCAATGGGCTATGGAGATGCCCATCAATAGATATCAATCTGAGTGAGTAGGGATTGCCATGCAATGGATGCACTAGAGCTATAAATGTATGAAAGCTCAACAAAGGAAACTAAGTGGGTGTGCATCCAACTTGCTTGCTCACGAAGTCCTAGGGCATTTGAGGAAGCCCATCGTTGGAATATACAAGCCAAGTTCTATAATGAAAATTCCCACTAGTATATGAAAGTGACAAAACAAGAGACTCTCTATCATGAAGATCATGGTGCTACTTTGAAGCACAAGTGTGGAAAAAAGATAGTAGCATTGTCCCTTTTTTCTTTTTCTTTTTTTGGGCCTTCCTTTTTTATTTGGCCTTTCTATTTTTTTTTTAATTTGGCCTTTCTTTTTTTGGCCCTTTTTCGGGACAATGCTCTAATAATGATGATCATCACACTTCTATTTATTTACAACTCAAAGATTACAACTCGATACTAGAACAAAATATGACTCTATATGGATGCCTCCGACGGTGTACCGGGATGTGCAATGAATCAAGAGTGACATGTATGAAAAATTATGCATGGTGGCCTTGCCACAAATACAATGTCAACTACATGATCATGGAAGGCAATATGACAATTATGAAGCGTGTCATAACAGAATGGTGGAAAGTTGCATGGCAATATATCTCGGAATGGCTATGGAAATGCCATGATAGGTAGGTATGGTGCCTATTTTGAGGAAGATATATAGTGGGTTTATGGTACCGGCGAAAGTTGCGCGGTACTAGAGAGGCTAGCAATGGTGGAAGGGTGAGAGTGCGTATAATCCATGGACTCAACATTAGTCATAAAGAACTCACATACTTATTGCAAAAATCTACAAGTCATCAAAACCACGTACTACACGCATGCTCCTAGGGGAAGGATTGGTAGGAGTTAACCTTCGCGCGATCCCGACCTCCACACAAAGGATGACAATCAAAGAAATACCTCATGCTTCAAATTTGTCACACAACGGTTACCATATGTGCATGCTAAGGGACTTGCAAACCTCAACACAAGTATTTCTCAGATTCACAACTACTCTACTATCATGACTCTAGTATCGCCATCCTCATATCTCAAAACGATCATCAAGTATCAAACTTATCATAGTATTCAACACACTTTATATGAAAGTTTTTATTATATCCCTCTTGGATGCCCATCATATTAGGA
>LR738715.1:229997561-230083572 GCA_902687465.1 Secale cereale | reverse complement strand
TCAACATTAGTCATAAAGAACTCACATACTTATTGCAAAAATCTACAAGTCATCAAAACCACGTACTACACGCATGCTCCTAGGGGAAGGATTGGTAGGAGTTAACCTTCGCGCGATCCCGACCTCCACACAAAGGATGACAATCAAAGAAATACCTCATGCTTCAAATTTGTCACACAACGGTTACCATACGTGCATGCTAAGGGACTTGCAAACCTCAACACAAGTATTTCTCAGATTCACAACTACTCTACTATCATGACTCTAGTATCGCCATCCTCATATCTCAAAACGATCATCAAGTATCAAACTTATCATAGTATTCAACACACTTTATATGAAAGTTTTTATTATATCCCTCTTGGATGCCCATCATATTAGGACTAAATTCATAACCTAAGAAAATTACCATGCTGTTCTAAAAGACTCTCAAAATAATATAAGTGAAGCATGAGAGTTCATCTATATCTTCAAAATAACACCACCGCCGTGGTCTAAAAACATATAAGTGAAGCACTAGAGCAAACGACAAACTACTCTGAAAGATATAAGTGAAGATCAATGAGTAGTCGAATAATTATGTAACTATGTGAAGACTCTCTAACATTTCATAATTTCAGATCTTGGGATATTATTCAAACAACAAGCAAAACAAAATAAAATAATATTTCAAGGATGGCACAAATCATGTGAAGAAGTAAAAACTTAGGCTCAACCGATACTAACAGATAATTGTCGACGAAGAAAGGTGGGATGCCAACCGGGGCATCCCCAAGCTTAGATGCTTGAGACTTCTTGAAATTTTATTTTGGGATGCCTTGGGCATCCCCAAGCTTGAGATTTTGTGTCTCCTTAATTCCTCTCATATCATAGTTTCTGGAATCTTAAAAACTTCATGCACACAAAACTCAACAAGAACTCGTGAGATAAGTTAGTATAGATCAAATCAAAACCTTAACATTCTCTACTATAGCAAATCACTAAAATTATAATTTGACATTGCATACTAAATGCCTCAGGATATTTAATACTCCTATCCTCAAATAGAATCATTAAATATACAAACATGTGCACACAATGCAAACATAACAACAATCTGTCTAAACAGGACAGTCTGTAAAGAGTGGAATTGTTCTCATACTTCCCTAACTCAAAAAATTCTGAAAAAATACCAAGTTACACAGAACTTATTCATGTTCACCGTGTAAGAATTCGCGCAATGATAGAAAACTTTCTGTTTTCAAACAACAACATAAAGACTTGCTAAATAAGCATGGTAAAGGCTAGACTTGACATTTTATTGAAACAAAAGATACAAAACATGCTTCTGAATAACAGCAAGAAAATACAAACAAAATAAAATGACGCTCCAAGCAAAACACATATCATGTGGTGATTAAAAATATAGCCTCAAGTAAAGTTACCTATGAACGAAGACGGAAGAGGGGATGCCTTCTGGTGCATCCCCAAGCTTAGGCTCTTGGTTGTCCTTGAATATTACTTTGGGGTGCCTTGGGCATCCCCAAGCTTAGTCTATTTCCACTCCTTATTCCATAGTCTATCAATTCTTTACCCAAAACTTGAAAACTTCACAACACAAAACTTAATGGAACTTCGTGAGATGCGTTAGTAAAACAAATCCTATCCTTACTTGTAGGTACTATTGTGAACTCATTCTTGTTTCATATTGATGTAATATCTACTGTATTGCAACTTTTCCATGGTTCATACCCCATGATACTACCTATAGATGCATCAAAATAAGCAAACAACACAAGAAAACAGAATCTGTCTTAAACAGGGAACTCTGTAAAGATGCGAATTGATGTAAAACCTCCGCATCTCTAAAAATTCTGAAAAATTAGGAAAACTTGGGCAATTTGTAGTTTAGATTTCTGTAAAAAAAATCAAGAATTTATCACGTTCCAGTAATCAGAAACAATTCAAACACTGGCGCAAAAGTTTCTGTTTTTCAGCAAAACCAATCTACTATCTTCCAAATCATCCCAAAGGTCTTACTTGGCACTTTATTGAAACAAAAGCTATAAAGCATGATTACTACAGTAGCTTAATCATGTGAACACACAAAAATAGTAGGGGTAAATATTGGGTTGTCTCCCAACAAACACTATTCTTTAATGCCTTTTAGCTAGGCATGATGATTTCAATGATGCTCGCATAAAAGATAAGAATTAAAACATAAAGAGAGCATCATGAAGAATATGACTAGCACATTTAAGTCTAACCCACTTCCTATGCATAGGGAATTTGTGAGCAAACAACTTATGGGAACAATAATTAACTAGCATAGGAAGGGAAAATGAGCATAGCTTCAAGATTTTAAGCACATAGAGAGAAAACTTGATATTATTGCAACTCCTACAAGCATATATATATTCCTCCCTTATAATAATTTTCAGTAGCATCATGAATGAATTCAACAATATGACAAGCACATAAAGCATTCTTTTCATGATCTACTTGCATAGAAATTTTACTACTCTCCACATAAGCAAATTTATTCTCAATAATAGTAGTGGGAGCAAACTCAACAAAATAACTATCATGTGAAGCATAATCCAATTGAAAATTAAAATCATGATGACAAGTTTCATGGTTATCTTTATTCTTTATAGCATACGTGTCATCACAATAATCATCATAAATATGAGGCATGCTTTCATCATAATAAATTCGCTCATCAAAACTTGGGGGACTAGATATATCATCTTAATCAAACATAGCATCCCCAAGCTTGTGGCTTTGCATATCATTAGCATCATGGGTATTCAAAGAATTCATACTAACAACATTGCAATCATGCTCATCATTCATATATTTTATGCCAATCATTCTATGTAATTCTTTTTCTAACACTTGAGCACAATTTTCCTTTCCATTATTTTCATGAAATATATTAAAAAGATGAAGCATATGAGGTACCCTCAATTCCAATTTTTTATAGTTTTCTTTTATAAACTAAACTAGTGATAAAACAAGAAACTAAAATATTCGATTGCAAGATCTAAAGATATACCTTCAAACACTCACCTCCCTGGCAACGGCGCCAGAAATTGCTTGATGTCTACTATGCAACCTTCTTCTTATAGACGTTGTTGGGCCTCCAAGTGCAGAGGTTTGTAGGACAATAGCAAATTTCCCTCAAGTGGATGACCTAAGGTTTATCAATCCGTGGGAGGCGTACACAACAAGAAATATGTCAACTTGTGACCTTGACTATTGGTCACTGAATCATTGTTTTCCATTTGTGACCTTTTTGTGACCAAAAACAGATGGTCAAAAGCTGGTTGTCGTAAACTGAAATTAATGACCTTCTTTGTGATATGTAAAAGGTCGTTGGTTCCACGACCAAATTTTTGGTCACTAGCAACCTCCACAGGCCACGTAGGGATCCAATGTGGCAAGCTGATGTGGCACAAGAATCAGCTTGGTCCAGTTCTGTCGTCTTTACGGGTCGAGCCCATTAATTCAGCCTTTTTATAATTTTTTTCCTATTAATTTTAGTCAGCCGCATGGGCCAGGCCCAACATTTCAGCCTTTTTATTTTTTCTGCCAAATTATGTTTAACCAAATGAGTCGAGCCCAATGTTTTGCAGGCTTTTTCTTTCCTAGGCCATGGCCTTTCCACATTCATTTATTTTCATTTCATTTTCTTACCCAAAATATTTGTCCAACATAATTTGATCCTTGGCCTCTTTAAGGTCCAACTCCAACCCATTTAACGAACATTTTCAAACCAATTTGAATAACAATATGAATCAAGTTACAACCAATTAGCTGAATATTATGGAAATATCTCAGAACATACATTCTACAAATTTCCATCACATACATATTTTACACAGATCCAAGCAACCTACAACATGTTGTAGTCAAGCATTCAGCTGCTAAAATACTCCAGAACGGGAAAAATAAATAGAACAAGCCTATCTAGTGCTTCACGATGAGAAAACATGTAATCTGCTTCTTCAAGTACTGCTTCTTCCTGATGCAAAACATCTGGACATTCAAAAGAGAACAAAAAGTATGTCATTGATAGAAGAAATATTACATGGATACTTTTAAAATAAAAACTAAAGACACACCAGTATTTTACCACTCTACTTATTATTATTTTAACAAGATCATTCTACTTATCTGGAATGGGCATATTCATCAAAACTGGGAATTGAATTGGCACCTATGACAAACTTAGCAAGAAATAAGCATTGAATGGTTCACATACACGACAAGGTTTAAAAACAATCATTCAAAGTTACAACAGATCAAAGTTACATTTGAGTATAAGGAACAACACTCATATTCAATCAATAAGCAACTATGTCAAAGTTAATTCAGATTTACTAATGTGTGTGTCACATGATACACGCATCAAGCATAAGGCCATCAAGCATCAGGCCGTTATCCCTTATCTGTTCAACAAGACAAGAACATACCTGACTTTGTCTTGATGTGATGGATGGTTCTGCAGTTGAACATCTAGTCTGCATCATCATTGATGATGGACGTCGCATGTACTTGTCCATTTATAAGTATACCATGCAAAATGTTACACAGGCAGGTATTAGCATAAAGTAGAGCTTCTACAGTACATGTAAACTTTAGATATGAAGGACCAAGAGTTCCAGAAGCAACAAATATGACATGGGTAAATCAGGACATGATGAAACAAATTATTCCTTATGCAGTTAAACAGGAATATGGTGTCCACTAGAAAACACATTCCAAAACTATCTGTATAAAACATTTATGGATGGATACATTCAAGAACTAGAAAATTTCAAATAGGTTTATAAATGCACAAATAACTTGAGGAAAAGTAGCCAACTTTTGTATGAATCCATTTCACTAGAGCATTTTATGAAAAAAATATGATGGCCAATGAACAAAGCAACTATATTTTGCTTGCAGTAGTAGGCACTACTCTCTATACAGGACAGTGATGGCATTTTAGCACTCTTTTGTGTAGGACAATGATGAACAGACTTGAAAGGCCTAAAATATTTAGCAAAAAACATGGTTAAAGATGCAGCTGGTTTGGCTACTCAAACTTAGGCAATTAGTAAGAAACTGTCAGGTTCAGTGAGATTCAAAGACAATTCAAGCAGGGTTGTCAGCAAGAAACTGACAGACAGGTTCAAAACCATGACGGAACAAGGGGTGCATACTGAATATAAATATTGAACTACAACAACATATAAGTTTGAATACTGCACTTTATAAATACTGCACTACATATTACAGCAGCATGATAAAAATGTACTCCAATATATTCACACAAGCACACAGAAAATATACACCTTCAAAAGTTGGTGCAAGAATAAAATGGTTGGCACTTGGGTGTTAGATGTCCAACTGCAATGGACACGACAGCTACAACTATGTGAGCCTGCCTAATAGGTAGGTCAGGCAACTTGGATTCAATGAACTGGGAACGATCTAAGACGGACAATAAGAATGGACAACAAGTAATACAGACCAACAACAATTTTGATATAAGCTTCGCACAGATATCCAACATCGTGCAAGTAATATAGACCAACAACGATTGGTAGTAACTATCCTTTTTTTCTAAATAATGGATGGCCATTGTCATACTCTTTGCTGACATGGTTCTAGTGTTCACGTGACCATGTTTTCTAAATTCTCCTGATTCAGCCAACAACAGGTAAGAAGACGTCTTTTTCAGGACATGAATCCTGCATCTAGTAGTAATCAACGATCCCGCGCAGCTACCACTACTAGCACGAGTCAGAAGGAACAAAGAGGAGAGCCTTACCTTTCCAGGACGAGGAGGTGGCTGGGCTCATGACCAACGGCTTGGGAGAGGGCAGCGGGATGAGTTGGTGCTCCTTCTCGGGTCCAGGCCAGGAGCGGCGACAGACGGGCAGGGCGGAGCTCGAGGTTGAGGAGAGCGGGCTGCGTGGATCCGGAGCAACGACAGACGGGAGCGAGTATGGGTGGCCTGGATCCTCGCGGGCCAGATCCCGATGATGCGGCCGAGCTAGAGAGGCGGCCAGATCCAGATGTTGCGGCCGCAAGGAGGTGGCTAGGCTCTTTTAATGCCCAGTATGCGGCTATGTCCCCCACGTGTCGAGGCACGACTTAAGGACATAAACGCATACTAGAATGATCTCAAGTATGGTATCTTTGCACATCTCATGTAAAATTCAGGGATGAAATTGTAAAATGATAGTTGGCTTACACTCGCCACATCACACAATGAATAAAATAGCATACATCATCCAAAGAACATCAGGGTCCGACTATGGACGAAAATCCAAATGAGAAAGATACCAAAACACAAGACCGGATCCTCCTAGTAAGAACCACAACTGATCGTCGGGATAAGAAACATAGTGCTCTTCATCGAACTCCCAGTGAAGTTCTGAATCATCTCCTGCATTGGTCTCAGCGGTACCTGCATCTGGTGTGTGTTGAATCTATGAGACACAAAGGACTCAGCAATCTCGTTCCCGGGTATCAAAACTACCAAAGCCTTAGGTGTGGAAAGGCTATAAACAAGGGTTGCAGCAATCACTAAGCACTAGCTTACGAGTTTAGAGTGCAAAGAGAACAAGTGCCAACGATCGCCAAGTTTATCACGAAGTGATCCTAGCTATCCACGATCAAACATAACCCCACCGTGTTCACTTCCCGAAGCCCTTCGGAAAGAGACCATCACGGTTACTCACACAGGTAGTGTATTCATGAATAAGGTGTCAAGTTGTCTACAACCGGATATTAACAAATTCCCATCTGCCACATAACCGCGGACACGGCTTTCGAAAGATCAAACCCTGCAGGGGTGTCCCAACTTAGCCCATCACAAGCTCACGATCCGCGGAGTCGCAACCCCAAAGTGGGAAGACCCGAGTATCCTCGGAATCCCGTGCTCAAGATATTTCGACAAAGGTAAAACTAATCCAGCAAGACCTCCCGGCGTGCTGACACCCTGATAGTAGATGCGCGTATCTCGTCTCAGGCCACGACCGGATGGGCGATTCTACAGGTTATACCAGATACCTCGGGTTTCCCCAAGGTGGCCCCGCAGAACCCCCAGTTTGGACCAACACTCATGAGGAGCACTGGCCCAGGTTGTTAATTAAGAACTCGGGTTTGCAATGCCTATGCAAGTTTTATTTATTAGGCAAATGTAAAACCAATGTTGGGCCTTGCTGGAAAAGCTTTAAACAGAGCGAATTATCGAGGGGGGACCATAAACCCCAACCGTGTTAGGAACGCAAAATCAAGGAACATAACACCTATTTATCGGTTCCTAAGGTGGCATGAGTGGAACAAAACACCAAGCAGAAAGGCTTAGCCTTCCACCCATTACCAATATATAGGTGAATTAGTTTAACAGGTATTTATATATTGTGTTAACCCAACAACAACTTCATCATGGAGCAATCTTCAAAACTTCACCTGCAACTAACAACGCCATAAGAGGGGTTGAGAGATGCGTACTTAGCCAAACAACGGTTTGCTAGGAAGGCGGTTAGAGTATTTCATGGCAACAATAGGGGGCTGACAAACCGGAATGGGCATCGAGGCATATCTAAAACAATGAGACAACTAGCATAGGCAAATATAGAAGTGATATCTGGGAATGGTCATCTTGCTTGTTAATTCCACATAGGGATCGTAACCTTGCTCCTCAAACTCAGCCTCGAAAGGAACCTCGAACTCCGAATTGTCACCGGGCTCTAACCAACACAACAATGCAAACACCGGAACAACAATCAATCATCATGTAATGCTCAAACACATGATGCATGAATATGATGCATATGAACAGGGGTAGGGTATGATGCAACTCCTAGGGACAAGAAGAGTGCACAAGCATCATGGCAATAAACAAGATGTAATGCCCAGGATGGGACTATACCTCCTATGTGTCGAGGCACGACTTAAAGCTATAAGCCCATTCTGGAATGATCTCAAGTTTGGTATCTTTGCACGACTCATGTAAAAATAGGGATGAAATTGCAACAGGATAGTTGGCTTACACTCGCCACGTCACACAATACATTACATAAGCAAATCATCATCCAAAACATCACAACCCGACTACGGGCGAAGATCCAAAAGAAAGATACCAAAAACATAAAGCCACAGGTCCGAATCGCCCCTAGTAGAAACCACTACTGATCGTCGAGACACGTCACACACATACGGCCACTCGCTTCATCGAGCTCCCAGTGAAGTACTTGAACCAGCTCCTGCATCATTCTCGGCTGAACCTGCATCTGGTGTTGTAGTATCTGTGAGCCACGAGGACTCAGCAATCCCGTAACCATGGGTATCAAGACTAGCAAAGCTTTATGGGTAGGAAGAGGTAAAGTGGTGAGGTTGCAGCAGCGGCTAAGCATAACATGGTGGCTAGCTTACGAGTACAAGAATAAGATGAGCATCTACGCAAACGGTCGCAAACTAGTAGTGATCGCTAAAGATCCTGAACTACCTACGAGTCATACATAACCCCACCGTGTTCTCTTCTCAAAATGAGAAGAGACAGTCACGGTTACTCACACAGTTGTGTGTTTTACTTCGGATCCTCTGTCAAGTTTTCTACAACCGGACATTAACAAATTCCAATCTGCCACATAACCGCGGGCACGACTCTCGAAAGATCATAACCCTGCAGGGGTGTCCCAACTTAGCCCATCACAAGCTCTCACGATCAGCTGAAGTGATAAATATAATATCATCACCCCTTATCTTAGGGAAATCCGATCAAGCTCGGCATCCCGGTGCACAAGACATTTCGACAATGGTAAAACAAGTCCAACAAGACCTCCCGGCGTGCTGACACCCTGATAGTAGCCGCGCGTATCTAGTCTCAGGCCACGTCCGAATGAGCAATACGTACAGCAACCGAAGACCCCAGATAACTGGGTGGCACCGCAAGTGGCTCTAGTTTGGGACCAACACCATCAACACTGGCCCCCCTGTTATGTAGAATTAAGAACCCGAGGACATGACCCCCTATGCTATTAATTAATTAATTAAGTTGTTATTATGAGCAAATTAAAACCAATGTTGGGCCTTGCTGGAGGAGTTTTATTCAAAGTCGAACTGTCAAGGGGTCCCCATATACCCAACCGTGTAAGGAACGCAAAATCAAGGAACATAATGCCGGTTTATCGGCGCCTAAGGTGGCATGAGTGGAACAAAACACCGAGCAAAAGGCCAAGCCTTCCACCCATGCCCAGTATATAGGTGTTTTATTATTTATATAACATATTGTGATATTCCAACAACAAGTTCCCACCTGGAACGATCTTCATCTTCACCTGCAACTAACAACGCTATAAGAGGGGCTGAGCAAGCGGGTAACATAGCCAAATAATGGTTTTTGCTAGGAAGGTGTCAAAAGTTAAAGGTTTCATGGCAACAAGGAGAGGCTGACAATAATGATGGGTAGCACGACATGTAACGATAGCATCGAGGCACTAAGCATGGAAATGATAGTAAAGGTATCCAAGGGTATGATCATCTTGCCTGAGATCCCGCAAGGAAGAAGAACGGATCCATGAAGAAGACGAAGAAGAAGCCTTGAAGAAGAACCACGGGTAGACGAACGAATCCTCACGATCACAACGGAACAAGCACTAACGAGAAGAAGCAAGCAACACGGTAAACACACCACACGAGACATGACAATATGCTCAACCAAGTATGATGCAAGACAGTTCTATATAGGATGCACCACAAGTCTATACAGGAAGCAAAACATGGCAAGGTAGGAAGCACAGAAAAAATAACACAAGTCTATATGATGCAATACATGGCAAGGTATGATGCATGACAAGTCTATACAGGAAGCAATACATGGCAAGGTAGGAAGCACAAGTAAACTAACTATTTAGGCAAGTTTAAATGAGGCCGGAAACACAAATAACAATTCCAGAAAATCCCCATGTGCATATTATGAATTTGGTACTGTTCTGCCTAGAACCACATTTTATTATTGTTAAACAGGAAAATAAAGTGCACCATGTTATTCTACACATTTTTCTACCCCATTTACATATAAAGTTTATTAAAAACCGAGCTACGGTTATTTAGTTATGAAATAAACCATTTTAGCAAGTTATTTACACAAATTAATGAAAACAGCAAGTTAAACATTTTTAACAGGGGTGAAAGTGGCATATTATGAATCTACACAAAATTCTAAGCATTTTTCATATATAAAGTTTTACATGTGATGCACAGATGTGAAGTTATTATATGCATGATGATTGAGGGTTTTTCTGCAATTCTGAAAACCTAGGATAATAGCTAAATCGCAGCAGAGGAAAAAAATAAAAAAACATGCATTGTGCCGAAACTGCCTGGCCCAACAGGAACAGGCGCTGGGGAAGGCAACTCACCATGGGCTTTCGCCTGGGTCGGTGGAGAGGGAGGCCGGCAGGGGCGCACTGGGCCGGAACAGAGGAGGCCCAGGCGACAGCGGGGTCAACGCGCGTTGTTGTTGCGGATCGAGCGATCTGCTCGTTGACGAGGAGAGACAGGCCGCGGTGGTTCGACTTGCCACATGGGAGGCCGGCGGGCGAAGGGGCGGCGAGGCGAATGACGACTTGGGGCGGAGCTCCGAGCTCCATGGCCATAACGCAACGGCGGTTGGAGGACAGGGGTGGCTGCCGGATCCGGCGCATGGAGGATGCTGGAGACGCGCGGAGGAGAAGAAGGGCGGAGCTTGAGGAGGCGATCCAAGGCGGGGCTCGGCGCGGGAGCTCGAGTGGTTGGAGGCGGCCACGGGCAAGAGGACCTTGACGAAGCTGCTGGCGGAGGTGTGCTCCGGCGAGGTCGCGCGGACGAAGGCAGTGGTCTCGGGACAGAGGAGCTCGGGCTCCTCCTGCTGGGCCTCGGTGCGAGGGACGGGAGGTGAGGTCGCGCACTCCTGCTCGGGCATGAGCGTGGAGGAAGACGTGGGAAGACGCTGCCTCATGCGGCTGCTGGAGCTGCTGGTTGGAGGGGTCGATGGAGATCAGTGCTTGGCACGGAAGGAGAGAATCAGTGGATCGGGAGGAGATCCCGAGGTGGGAGACGACACGGTGGAGTGTGGCGGCGGCGGAGGAATGGATGGGACAGCCGTCCGAGAGTTTAGGGTTGGCTTAATTTGGACTAGGGGTGGCTATATATATATATATATATATATATATATATATATATATTAGAATTTTTGGAAGGGACTAGAATGACCCTCCGATTTAGATCAGACGGTCGAGATAATTAGGTTAGGGAGTCCAAATACAGAACCGATAATATTTTAGGGATGTTTGGGGATGATCCGGACCCAACGGTAACGACTCCCCGGGTCGGGTTCGGGACAGTTCCGGACGCGCAGTCGAGAGGTAAAAGTGGGCTGGTTAGCGGGCTGTGTAGCACGCATCGGGCTAAGACGAGAGAAGAGAGAGAGTGGCCCGGCGGCAGTTTCGGAACCCCGAAACGTCCGACGTTTATCCGGCTATAGTGCCACTATAAGTTTATCGGTTGGGCTATCAAACAAGCTCCGAATGCGACGAAATTTGAGAGGCGGTCTACCTACGCTATAATAAGACCGCACGCCAAGTTTCAACCCATTTCGAGAACATTTTCTGGCCACTTATAAAATAAATATTCGGAGGTGCCGCGGGCGCGTGCGAGTGTGTCTGGACTCAGAACGGACAACGGAGAGAACTGGGGAACCCGAACGAATGCAAGTTTTGAAAACATGCTAATGAAATGCACATGATGACATGGCAAAGTGCAACACGCAAGCAAATGACATGGCAACGACGACGAATAACTGGCTGACACCTGGCTCATCGGTCTCGAGGCGTCACAACTCTCCCATACTAACAGAGGATCTCGACCCGAGATCCTGGAGATGGCACCGGATAAAAGAGGATAAATGAAGAGGTAAAAACAAAGTTGCCTCTTTGACCAACGAGTGAAACCACGAACCTTGAGAGGTTGAACAATCTTGAAAGAAAGAATACAACAGAGATGAACGAAGTTAAGAGCACTCCGGTAAAAGGAACAAGGTATGTTACGAGAACCTTGTAGGTTGAAACACATGAAACAAGAGCTTAAGAACCAAAAGAATATGAAACCGCAATGGTACAACCAAGGAATATGAATGACATAATTTGGGCAGCACTTCGACTGAAAATGGAAGGAATTAACGTGAGCTTGAGGAGATGATATAATACTTGATGAAATCAGCAACACATTGCCTCCGAAACAATTAAAAGAATGGCACAAGGTTAAGAAAGATTTCAGACAGCACTCCAGTTGAAAAGAGAGGAAAATCTTTGATAAGATGAGAGAACTCGAACGTTGGGCACAACACTCCAGTTAAATGGATAAACAAGGAAAAGAATGTGATTTTGACAAAACGAGAATATGGGACAAAGAGGGCAATATCACAATGCCTCCGGAATGAAAGAATATATGCTAGATCGTTGGAAAGAAAAGAACGGAGAAGAAAAAGACAACTTCTCCGACAAATGAATATGAAAAATCATCCTTACGAAGAAGGGTTGAACGGAGTTGTTGAAAATAATCAACAACAAAAGAATAAGCTTGTTGTGGCCTTATGGAAAACATCTCAAAGTTATGAGGTGACAACCAGCCACTAATGGAAAACAATTGATTGGATTGACATCAATGACAAGATGAAAACATGTTTCTGCATGAGGATAAATGAAGAAACTGGGTCATTTATATGCACCATAAATAGCAACAATCCTTAGGGAAAGCTTTAGGTGAAATATAACCCAAATCACTCCAACATAGAGATTGAAGGGTTGAAAGATCTCTTGAACGGAGAGAAAATGATGGGTTTACATGTCTCATTCTTGATAACTTGAGAATCATGAAGCACGAAGGAAAATTGTCAAGAATGACATAACACCACCTCAAAAGATAAAGTAGAAAGAATTGCACTTCAAAATGCAAGAAGAAGAATGCTTAAGTTCCAACAAGAATCTTGAGTAACACTTCGAGCATGAATTAATTCATGATGAACCACCAAGATGTTCTCCGGTAACAAAAGGATGAAAAGAATAAGATTGAAGCCTTGCAATGCTTTAGATGAAGCTTCGTGACAAGATAATTGAGAGAGCTTAGAACACCGGGGAACAAGACGAACAACTTGAAACCTAGAATTTACTCCTCATGAATAAACTCTAAGCAAAGGGATTAATCCACTTGGATGAAATAAGAATAAGAATTATGTTATGCATATCCTTCATCAATTTAAATTGACGACAAGCAATGGATTTGGCATACTACTTATTCTCGTTGCAAAGAATTAAAGAGAGATCTAGCACAACCTTGGATAAATATTCAACGAAGCACCGGTAGGATTATGAAAAGAACAAATGAATTAATACGATAACAACGGAAGGGTAATCTTGAAAGAACCACCGTAAAAATATGGAGACGAACGAAGAGACATCAATTAAGAATAGTTGGAGGACAAAGTTGAAAACTGAGAACGAAGAAATATTCTGAAATGATGGCCTTCGTAGGATCACAATGGAAAGAAATTATGAAATGCTCCAGATGGTATAAAAGAATTCCTCACAATCTGAACAATAATGAGGATGGCATGAAGCTAGAATCACGAATCTTCAAGAGAACTAGCCAAGATTTAAGAGAAACTCTTCTCCGGTCTTCAAATGTTGAGAATGAAGACGAGAAATGCCATGACGAATTTCGAGATACTCCGGACGAATGACAAGAGGAAGGTGGAGCTAAAGATGGAAATAATTAAAAACAAGCTTGGAGAAGGCGTGTGACTGATGGAAATCATTCTTACGTCACACTTGAAAAGAATTCCGTAACAACTCCGGCTAATTAGAAGAGTCAGGTAAGATCCTGGGAAAGACCTTTGGGTTAGGGCCCACTCAAAAGAAATCACCGTTGGAAAAGATTGCTTAAGAGGTATTGCACTGGTTGAATTAAATGGCTTGAATAAGATGACAATCCTTCAAATAGCTTGGACGGAATAAGAATTGAAACACGAATCTTCTGAGATATCTTCGGCACTCCGGAGAAGAATTAGAGAGTTGAATAAGCAAGAGAGATTTCGGGTAAGAAATTTCAACATGGAAAAACATGTGAAACAAAAGGAAAAGATATGATCATGATCGAAGTTTGAAATTAAGTTCACCGGAGAAGAAACGAGAACGAAGAACGATAACTTGAAGCTTCCTTAGCATCTTCCTGAGGAATCACCGGATAATGAAATTGAACGAAAGAATGAAGAAACATCACATTAATAAAATGGATATTTCATTTAAGAATTTCTGGCTCCGAGAAGAAGAAGGGTGGGAGGGTGGGGAAACAAAGACAACTTGAAGTGAATGAAACAGACACCATTGAGAAAAACCAAGGATTAGTCTTGCACAACTTGAAAGGATCTGGTTAACTTGAAGAGAAGCACGCCGGTTGAGAAGAATTTAACATGAAAATCTTGATGATCAAGAAGGACTAGCACTCCCATAGAAATATGAGAACGCCGATTAGGAAAGGTATGTAATCAACATTTGACATCGAAGCAACTCGAATACCAGAATCAAAACAAAAACAAAGGATAGATATGTTGCAACATGATCTTCACAATATCATCCGAACAGAGAATTGAACGAATGAATTCCGCGGGTACATCAACTTGTCGAGAAGCCACTTGGGAGAACAAAAGGTAAATACAAAGCAACAAGGAGCAGATAGAACAAATACAAGATAGAAGCTTCGTTCCACATGTTCGTGCTGAAAGCTCATGGAACGTGTTACAAAAGGGTTTTGCAATCCCCGGATCAGCATAGCCAATGACCCTTTAAGATGCAACTCCAGATCGGAACAACGCCCATAAAACCACTTCACTCAATGTAGAACCCCGAACTCCATATCATGCATTCGTGGAAAGAATGCCTACGAGCTACTAGATGAACCCACCTATGAATTTCCGAAAGTTTCCAGTTATGCAATCAGGTGTTGGGGATACAGGGGAAGCATCGCACACTCAACTCTAATCCTACATCCAGTTGTATCCATCCTTCAACACATAACCAGTTATTTCCGGAAACCGTTTACCTCGGACCTTCGAAACGCATCTGCTATACAAGCTATGGCAATACTCCCGAACTACCTCCCCAGTACTGGGTGATGTCGTGGTTATCTTGCCACTAACCGCATAGGAGAGTTTTCGATGTCGGCCGTCTTAAGTATTCCAGAACTGATGCGATATATTTGTGACGACAACACCTCGGAGCTCAACTCCCCGGGACACTGCCACAACCCCTAAATGACAGGAGGCATCGAGAACAATGTTCTCGTCACAAAGACATCGAAACAATCCAAACAATACTCGCGAGATTCCTAAAAAAAAATTGGTGAATTTCTTAGAGTAGAAGAGACAAGTAATCGTCAGGAGTCCTCACCAGAGTGAAAAGGGATGAGGAGCAAAAAGAAATCCTACTCTTCGATATATATATAGGACTCAAAACATTTTCAAGTGTGTGCCTAGACTCAATCGTCAACGATTCGATCAATCAGTGGGGACTTCTAGGTCGGAGAAGGCTCTGATTACCAACTTGTAAGGCCCAGGATGGGACTATACCTCCTACGTGTTGAGGCACGACTTAAAGGTATAAGCCCATTCTGGAATGATCTCAAGTTTGGTATCTTTGCACGACTCATGTAAAAATTGGGATGAAATTGCAAAAGGATAGTTGGCTTACACTCGCCACGTCACACAATACATTACATAAGCAAATCATCATCCAAAACATCACAACCCGACTACGGGCGAAGATCCAAAAGAAAGATACCAAAAACATAAAGCCACAGGTCCGAATCACCCCTAGTAGAAACCACTACTGATCGTCGAGACACGTCACACACATACGGCCACTCAATTCATCGAGCTCCCAGTGAAGTACTTGAACCAGCTCCTGCATCATTCTCGGCTGAACCTGCATCTGGTGTTGTAGTATCTGTGAGCCACGAGGACTCAGCAATCCCATAACCATGGGTATCAAGACTAGCAAAGCTTTATGGGTAGGAAGAGGTAAAGTGGTGAGGTTGCAGCAGCTGCTAAGCATAACATGGTGGCTAGCTTACGAGTACAAGAATAAGATGAGCATCTACGCAAACGGTCGCAAACTAGTAGTAATCGCTAAAGATCCTGAACTACCTACGAGTCATACATAACCCCACCGTGTTCTCTTCTCAAAATGAGAAGAGACAGTCACGGTTACTCACACAGTTGTGTGTTTTACTTCGGATCCTCTGTCAAGTTTTCTACAACCGGACATTAACAAATTCTAATCTGCCACATAACCGCGGGCACGGCTTTCGAAAGATCATAACCCTGCAGGGGTGTCCCAACTTAGCCCATCACAAGCTCTCACGATCAGCTGAAGTAATAAATATAATATCATCACCCCTTATCTTAGGGAAATCCGATCAGGCTCGGCATCCCGGTGCACAAGACATTTCGACAATGGTAAAACAAGTCCAGCAAGACCTCCCGGCGTGCCGACACCCTGATAGTAGCCGCGCGTATCTCGTCTCAGGCCACGTCCGGATGAGCAATACGTACAGCAACCGAAGACCCCAGATAACTAGGTGGCACCGCAAGTGGCTCTAGTTTGGGACCAACACCATCAGCACTGGCCCCCCCTGTTATGTAGAATTAAGAACCCGGGGACATGACCCCCTATGCAATTAATTAATTAATTAATTTGTTATTATGAGCAAATTAAAACTAATGTTGGGCCTTGCTGGAGGAGTTTTATTCAAAGTCGAACTGTCAAGGGGTCCCCATATACCCAACCGTGTAAGGAACGCAAAATCAAGGAACATAATGCCGGTTTATCGGCGCCTAAGGTGGCATGGGTGGAACAAAACACCGAGCAAAAGGCCAAGCCTTCCACCCATGCCCAGTATATAGGTGTGTTATTATTTATATAACATATTGTGATATTCCAACAACAAGTTCCCACCTGGAACGATCTTCATCTTCACCTATAACTAACAACGCTATAAGAGGGGCTGAGCAAGCGGGCAACATAGCCAAACAATGGTTTTTGCTAGGAAGGTGTCAAAGGTTAAAGGTTTCATGGCAACACGGAGAGGCTGACAATAATGATGGGTAGCGCGACATGTAATGATAGCATCGAGAAACTAAGCATGGCAATGATAGTAAAGGTATCCAAGGGTATGATCATCTTGCCTGAGATCCCGCAAGGAAGAAGAACGAATCCATGAAGAAGACGAAGAAGAAGCCTTGAAGAAGAACCACGGGTAGACGAACGAATCCTCACGATCACAACGGAACAAGCACTAACGAGAAGAAGCAAGCAACACGGTAAACACACCACACGAGACATGACAATATGCTCAACCAAGTATGATGCAAGACAGTTCTATATAGGATGCACCACAAGTCTATACAGGAAGCAAAACATGGCAAGGTAGGAAGCACAGAAAAAACAACACAAGTCTACATGATGCAATACATGGCAAGGTATGATGCATGACAAGTATATACAGGAAGCAATACATGGCAAGGTAGGAAGCACAAGTAAACTAACTATTTAGGCAAGTTTAAATGAGGCCGGAAACACAAATAACAATTCCGGAAAATCCCCATGTGCATATTATGAATTTGGTACTGTTCTGCCTAGAACCACATTTTATTATTGTTAAACAGGAAAATAAAGTGCACCATGTTATTCTACACATTTTTCTACCCATTTACATATAAAGTTTATTAAAAACCGAGCTACGGTTATTTAGTTATGAAATAAACCATTTTAGCAAGTTATTTACACAAATTAATGAAAACAGCAAATTAAACATTTTTAACAGGGGTGAAAGTGGCATATTATGAATCTACACAAAATTCTAAGCATTTTTCATATATAAAGTTTTTACATGTGATGCACAGATGTGAAGTTATTATATGCATGATGATTGAGGGTTTTTGTGCAATTCTGAAAACCTGGGATAATAGCTAAATCGCAACAGAGGAAAAAAACAAAAAAACATGCATTGGGCCGAAACTGCCTGGCCCAACAGGAATAGGCGCTGGGGAAGGCAACTCACCATGGGATTCCGCCTGGGTCGGTTGAGAGGGAGGCCGGCAGGGGCGCGCTGGGCCGGAACAGAGGAGGCCCAGGCGACAGCGGGGTCAACGCGCGTTGTTGTTGCGGATCGAGCGATCTGCTCGTTGACGAGTAGAGACAGGCCGCGGTGGTTCGACTTGCCGCAGGGGAGGCCGGCGGGCGAAGGGGCGGCGAGGCGAATGACGACTTGGGGCGGAGCTCCGAGCTCCATGGCCATAACGCAACGGCGATTGGAGGACAGGGGTGGCTGCCGGATCCGGCACATGGAGTATGCTGGAGACGCGCGGAGGAGAAGAAGGGCGGAGCTTGAGGAGGCGATCCAAGACGGGGCTCGGCGCGGGAGCTCGAGTGGTTGGAGGCGGCCACGGGCAAGAGGACCTTGACGAAGCTGCTGGCGGAGGTGTGCTCCGGCGAGGTCGCGCAGACGAAGGCGGTGGTCTCGGGACAGAGGAGCTCGGGCTCCTCCTGCTGGGCCTCGGTGCGAGGGACGGGAGGCGAGGTCACGCACTCCTGCTCGGGCACGAGCGTGGAGGAAGGCGCGGGGAGGCGCTACCTCATGCGGCTTCTGGAGCTGCTGGTTGGAGGGGTCGATGGAGATCAGTGCTTGGCACGGAAGGAGAGAACCAGTGGATCAGGAGGAGATCCCGAGGTGGGAGACGACACGGTGGAGTGTGGCGGCGGCGGAGGGATGGATGGGACAACCATCCGAGATTTTAGGGTTGGCTTAATTTGGACTAGGGGTGGCTATATATATATATATATATATAAAAGAATTTTTGGAAGGGACTAGAATGACCCTCCGATTTAGATCAGACGGTCAAGATAATTAGGTTAGGGAGTCCAAATACAGAACCGATGATATTTTAGGGATGTTTGGGGATGATCCGGACCCAACGGTAACGACTCCCCGGGTCGGGTTCAGGACAGTTCCGGACGCGCAGTCGAGGGGTAAAAGTGGGCTGGTTAGCGGGTTGTGTATCAAGCATCGGGCTAAGACGAGAGAAGAGAGAGAGAGGCCCGGCGGCAGTTTCGGAACACCGAAACGTCCGACGTTTATCCGGCTATAGTGCCGCTATAAGTTTATCGGTTGGGCTATCAAACGAGCTCCGAATGCGACGAAATTTGACAGGCGGTCTACCTACGCTATAATAAGACCGCACGCCAAGTTTCAACCCATTCCGAGAACATTTTCCGGCCACTTATAAAATAAATATTCGGAGGTGCCGCGGGCGCGTGCGAGTGTGTCTGGACTCAGAACGGACAACGGAGAGAACTGGGGAACCCGAACGAATGCAAGTTTTGAAAACATGCTAATGAAATGCACATGATGACATGGCAAAGTGCAACACGCAAGCAAATGACATGGCAACGACGACGAATAACTGGCTGATACCTGGCGCATCGGTCTCGGGGCGTCACACAAGATCACACCCATGAGGAACACAAGCAAAAAGGAAACAAAACTAACATGGCCACAAGTGGTTATGTAGATGATTTAAACAAGCACCCAACAAGTTTAAAAGTTGTTTAACATGGCAAGGGGTGCATCTAGGACTAACAGAAACATGCTAGCAATTTAAATGGGCCGGAAAGAACAAACAACAATTTCCGGAAACTCCCATATTCATATAAATACAATGAGGACAGATCTGAGATAGTCATGTTTTAAAGTTGTTAAACATGCAAGATAACAGCACCACATTAATCTACCCATTTTCCACCCCAAATACATATAAAGTTTGCCAAATTTGGAGTTGTAGTTATTTAGTTATGATTTTTACAAGTTTAACCATTTTTAAACACAAATTAAATCAAACAACAATTTAAATGTTTTTAAACATGGCAACAAACTGCATATTAATATTCTCCATGAAAAAGTAAGCAGTTTTCATATATAACTCATTTTCAAAAGAAGCATATTTTAAAAGATATAAATTATGCAAAGATAATGCAGAAAAAGAAAATAAAAACACAAAACAGAAAAGAAAAACAAAAGAAAAGGGGCTAACAGACCCAGACTGGATCTAGCCCGAGGCATTGACCCGTGGGTCCAGGCGCGCTGAGGTGGCAGCAGCGGGTGTGAGAGTGGGTGTGGGTGGCGCTGAGAGGTCGACAGGTGGGGCCGCCCTGTCAGTGGCACATAACAAGCAAAAAGGGGGGAATAAGCCACTGCCCCCGGCGTGATTCGAACCCAGGCCGCTAGCTAACTGACGATGAGACACACCACTGGGCTAAGAGCGTGCATCTGACAGAGAAGGTGCGTGTGGCCTTATGTGTTAACTGAAGAAGTAGGAAGCAGGGGGAAAACAGAGCCCGTCGGAGTAGTTCGTTGAAGCTGCTCCGGCGACCAATTCAGGTGGCGGAGTGGTGCGGTGTGCTCCTGGGGGGAGTTCCGCACCCGCGACGTGAACTTGCAGCACCTAACGAAAACTACAGCGACGCCGGCGACAAGCAACAGAGGCGGAGGCGACGCACAACGTCGCGGCAAAACACGGTCCCTAGTGGAGTGGCGAGAGCACGAACGGGACCTACGTGACACGGCGGAGGCGACGGGCAACAGCGGAGGGCTACGGTGCTCGGGACACTCGCCGGAGAAGAGGCCCCACGCCGACGAGCTCGGGTGCACGGCGAACTAGGTGCTAGACGGCGCGAAAGAAGAGAAAAAGGGCACGGGCAGGTGCGGATGCTCACCACGAACACGAAGGTGTGTTTGGCTGGCCGGGAGGTGGACGGTGTCGACGACAGCGACGATCAAACGCTTGCAGTGGCCGGAGTCGATGTCGAGGAAGAAGAGGACGACATCGTGGCCTTTAGCTCCGTGTAGTAGCCGTATACGACATAGTCGACGTCGAGGAAGAAGATGGACAGGCTTGGCGAGGCTGCGGAGGACGAGGGGCTCGTCGGCGACGAGCCCATGCGCTTAGATGCGCTCGGGACAGCGATTGCGCGACGGATCTGGTGGCTCTCAGCTTGCCAGGCGGTGGGAGGAGGAAGAGGAGAACCCTAGGGGTTCAGTGGACAAGGTGAGGGGTTAAAAGGGAGGCTAGGGTGACGACGGTGCGCGACGGCGTGCACTGCCGCGGTCGCCATGGCATGCGCTGGAGGAGGAAGAAAAGGTGGGTGAGAAGATGGCCACGGTCGCTGACATGTGGGTCCGACCTGGCCATGTGGGCGCGAAGCAGTGGAGGTAAGTGGGGCACGGGTGAGAAAGGGAGAGAGGGACGCACGCGGGCTGAAGCTGGGCTGCTGGCGTGGCAGGCTGCTGGGCCGAGGGGGAAAAGCTGGCCCAGGTAGCTGCTGGGGTGCGCTGCTGCGTTGAGGCTTTTTCTTTTTCATTTTCCTCAAACAGAAAAATAAAAGAAAAAGCTCAGACTAAAAGAAAAGGAATTTGGAGAAAAATAAAATATCCCCAAGCTCTTGGATTTATGCCCTATTTTATAAAATTGGTTTGTGCATTTTTAGAGGTAGAAAAATAAAACAAGTTTGAATATGGTTCAAACTTCTGTCATTTTTTAACCTAACCAAATCAATTCAAATTGGGGTCAGGCTTTGCAAGGTGACTTATGACAAGGCAACAAAGAAGTGGGGAGGAGATGAACATTTATGGAAGAGGCTAAGTCACTTGCAAAATTGCTTGAAGAAAGTAAAGAAAAGAAAGAAGGGGAAGAAGTGGTGCAAGAGAAGGAGGAGGTTAGGGTTTAGCATGGCCATGGGCTTGCCACCACCATCACACAACAAACAAGGACCAACACAAGACAAACTAAGGGTGAATAACACAATGACAAGTAAAAGAAGCTATGATGGTCATGATGCAATGATGATGATGAGCAATGCATGGATGCATAAGGAAAACTAAAATGACAATGCAATAACAATGGGAATGCATAAATGAAAAAGAACCCCCAAGGAAAGGACAAGGAACAAATGATAAATGCTTTATTGCCATATATGGAAGGTATCACATATGGGGTGTTACATCACGGCCAACGGCCAGATCTAGCCACTCCATGGCGTCGGGGCAAGGGAGAAAGAGGTCATCCCGCCCATGGTGTCCCGGTGCTCGAGCGAGGATGACATATTGGATCTGGGAGGGAGAGAACATGAGGCGAGGAAGTGAGGGACGGATGTGAAGAGGAGGAGATGGAGTGGAGGGTTTGTCCATAGGCTTTTCTTGGAGTTATATTTTAAGGGTTTGTCCATAGGCTTTTCTTGGAGTTCATTTGTTGGTTTCAAGGAGAGTTTGTGATGACCAAGGTGCTATTAAGGAATTATCCAAAGATTGGTCTTGTGGGTGTTGAGCTTATTGCAAGCATGTCTTGAAGAAGAAGAGTTTGTGATCATTCATGTTTACCTTCAAGACATCATCCAAATGAAGAGAGTTGGAAAGATTCAAGGTTGATCAAAACTAAGTCAAAGAATGAATCAAGTTGATCAACACACAAAGTGTAGAAGATGTACCGAGAGGGATCAAGCAATCCTATGGTATGGTTGCGGTGTGCAAGTTCAAGTGGAGAATCACGAAGAGATCAAGTGCTTGAAGCTTGCCGTCCATTGTGGTGACAATGGACTTGTGAAGATATGCCGAAGAGTGGCTCACCCATAGTGGAGTATGGGGGAGCAATCTACTAGTCTTCACCGAGACAACGCAATCAAGAAAAATGGTCCAACTTGAGGAAGTCAAGATCATCTACATCTAGCTCAAGTGGACTTTGTGCAAAGCAAAGGTTTGCCCTTGATAGGTTTTCTATTTTACCGGTCTCGTGGTGGTAGTTGGGAGACTGGGTTATAGGATCGTTTGCCGTACTATCAAGGGGGGCTCTCAAGTTGGTAGCTTGATCGTATCGTTTGTAGAGAGCTCAAACCATTGCATCCTTGCATCATGTTTCTTGGTTCTAGTTTGGTTCTCTTTGTGAGTCTTAGAGCTTATGGTCATCTTGATGACAAGCTTGAGTTCATCGAAAACGGAGCTCACATGCATCTTCTATGATGTTTTCGGTGTTGGATGTTTTACCGGTCTTATCCGAGGAAGGGTTCTCACCATTTTCTTTTGGGCCTTTTCTAATTTGCTTCTTATTGATATTTCTATCAAGATTTTTTTAGCCCTTTTCGCTAGCTTTCCAACAAACTTGGTTTCATCGAATTCGGAGTCCGTATGCAAAAGTTGTGGTCGTTTTGGTGTTCTAAAAAGGCTGCAGTGGTACTACCGTGGGTAGGAGCGGAAGTAATTTTTTACTACCGCTTTCGGGAGCGGTACTACCGCTTGGAGCAATACTATCACGGCTACTTCCGTGGCTACTTCCGCTCGGGACCAAAAACTCGTCACAAGTCCAGCGGTGGTAGGCACGGATGTAATTTTTTTAGTACCGCTCGCAAGCAGTAGTACCGCTACCCTTAGCAGTAGTACCGCTACCCCTAGCGGTAGTACCGTGAGGTCAAGCGGTACTACCGCTCCGACGGTTTTTCTAGCCTTTTTGCCTCCTCGTTGTTGTTTTTCAAAGGGGTACTACCGCCCTAGCGGTAGTACCGCTCTGTGTGGGCTGTGAGCTTAACGGTTGGACTTTTTCCCACCTATAAAAGGGGGTCTTCTTCCCCAATGAAGCTTATCCTTTGAGCTCGTGTTCTTCCCCCATTGTTGACCTTCTTCGAGCTTGCTATCTCTCAATCCCTCCATCGATTCTTGCTAGTTTTTTGGGGAAAAAGAGAGGAGATCTAGGTCCACATTTCCACCAATCACTTTCTCCTCTTGGTGAGGGGAACCCCTTGGATCTAGATCTTGGAGTTCTTGGTGTTCCCCTTCTTGTTCTTCCTCTCATTTCCCTCCCTAGCATTAGTTGCTTCGGTGGGATTTGGGAGAGAAGGACTTGGGCACTCCGTGTGCCCTTGCCATTGCATTTGGTGCATCGGTTTGAGTTCTCCACGATGATACGTGGAAGTTACAAGTTGAGAAGCTTATTACTCTTGGGTGCTTGGTACCCTTGAGCTTGTTCCTCTTGGGTGCTTGGGCACCCTAGATGGTTGTGGTCACCTCGAAGCCATATTCCAATGTGGTGAAGCTTTGTGGTGTTGTTGGGGAGATAACCCCAACCTTGTGGTGCTCGGAGCTCAATCATTGTGGTGTAAAGCTCCGGGTAAGCATCGGGGTCTCCAATTAGGTTGTGGAGATCGCCCCGAGCAATTTGTATGGGTTCGGTGACCGCCCCCAAGAGTTGCCATTTGTACGGGTTCGGTGACCGCCCTCAAGGGTCCCTTAGTGGAATCACGACATCTTGCATTGTGCGAGGGCGTGAGGAGATTACGGTGGCCCTAGTGGCTTCTTGGGGAGCATTGTGCCTCCACACCACTCCAAACGGAGATTAGCATCCGCAAGGGTGTGAACTTCGGGATACATCGTCGTCTCCGTGTTCCTCGGTTATCTCTTACCGAGCCCTTTACTTATGCACAATACTTTGTGATAGCCATATTGTTTCTTGTCATATATCTTGCTATCAACTAGTTGATTATCTTTCTTAGCATAAGTTGTTGGTGCACATAGGTGAGCCTAGTTGTTGTAGGTGTTGTGCTTGACAAATTAACCGCTAGGTTTATTCCGCATTTGTTCAAGCCTAAACCGTAATTATTTTAAAGCGCCTATTCACCCCCCCCCTCTAGGCGACATCCACGATCTTTCAATGAGGAGGGTCGTCGGATCCCGTGTGTGTGGATCATTTTAGCTTTAGGTTTTAGGGTCCTAGTAGCTTAGATTTCTGGATTATTCGACGTCTTGACTTCGGGGGCGGCAGCGGTGATACTGAATAAAGAAGCTCAGGATTTTTATCCGGCAAGGCCGCCAGCAAGGACCTCGGCCCGTAGAGGAGCAGGGCATCGATCAGATGGTCGTGAGCGAGGAGTTTTCATTTTCTTTGGACGAAAAATCAATTTTCCATTTTTCGAGTGCCCAAAATGAGTTTTTTTGTGAAGGACCTACCATAAATTTGTTGCAAAATTAGACCAAATCAATTTTCTAAAATACTAGGCCATATTTAATGCACAATTGACCAAATGGTTGGGTGTCAAAAGCTTTTATCCACCTCTCGTGAAAAAGTCAAATTTCCACCGATTCAGTAGGACACGGGTCAAATTTGAACTGCAACTGCCTCATAGTTTGCTCTTTAATTTTTCCAAAAATCATTTCTAGGTACATAAGTATCTATTTAATCAGAGAAACACCAAGAGTTTTCCAAGATTCAACCACTGGCTAGGAACGGTCATGCCCGCCGTTTTGACCGCATTTTGAAATGGCCATGAAAAATTCAAAAAAATCAAAAATTTGGAAAACCTTCGCATTGTGTCATTATATGTGACCAATTTGTCAGGAAAAATAATAAACATGTAATTCATCTATTATTCTTAAAAAGTGTTCTTAGAAATGAGCTATCATGTGTGAAGATTCATGGTTTCCAAGCCAAATGAGAAATCTTATGGCCGCATTCATGGCATAGTTTGTTCAAATGATCTCATATTGTACACAATGGTGCCTCTTGGAATGGCAAACAATGTTGCCAAAGGAATTTTTCATTTCCTTTGGATGAAAAAACAATTTTCCATTTTTGAGTGCCTAAAATGAGTTTTTTTGTGAAGGACCTACCATATATTTGTTACAAAATTGGACTAAATCAATTTTATAAAATACTAGGACATATTTAATGCACAATTGACCAAATCGTTGGGTGTCAAAAGCTTTTATCCACCTCTCGTGAAAAAGACAAATTTCCACCGATTCAGTAGGACGCGGGTCAAATTTGAACTGCAACTGCCTCACAGTTTGCTCTTTAATTTTTCCAAAAATCATTTCTAGGTACATAAGTATCTATTTAATCATAGAAACACCAAAAGTTTTCCAAGATTCAACCACTGGCTAGGAACGGTCATGCCCGCCGTTTTGACTGCATTTTGAAATGGCCAGGAAAAATTCAAAAAAAAAATCAAAAAATTGGAAAACCTTCGCATTGTGTCATTATATGTGACCAATTTGTCAGGAAAAATAATAAACATGTAATACATCAATTATTTTTTAAAAGTGTTCTAAAAAGTGAGCTATCATGTGTGAAGATTCATGGTTTCCAAGTCAAATGATCAACCTTATGGCCGCATTCATGGCATAGTTTGTTCAAATGATCTCATATTATGCACAAGGGTGCATCTTGGAATGGCAAACAATGTTGTCTAAGGACGTTTTCATTTTCTTTGGACGAAAAATCAATTTTCCATTTTTCGAGTGCCCAAAATGAGTTTTTTTGTGAAGGACCTACCATATATTTGTTGCAAAATTGGACCAAATAAATTTTCTAAAATAATAGGCCATATTTAATTCATAATTGACCAAATGGTTGGGTGTCAAAAGCTTTTATCCATCTCTCGTGAAAAAGACAAATTTCTGCCGATTTAGTAAGACGCAAGTCAAAATTGAACTTCAGCTCCCTCATAGTTTGTAGTTTATTTTTCCCAAAAATAATTTTTAGGTACAGAAATATCTATTTAATTAGAGAAAAAGACCAAAAGTTTTCCAAGATCCAACCACTAGCTAGGAACGGTCATGCCCGCCGTTTTACCGCATTTTGACATGGGCATGAAAAATTCATGGCATAGTTTGTTCAAATGATCTCATATAGTGCACAAGGGTGTGTATTGCAATTACGAACAATGTTTCCTAAGGGAGTTTTTTTTTCTTTGGACAAAAAATCAATTTTCCATTTTTTTAGTGCCCACAATGAGGTTTTTTTGTGAAGAACCTACCATATATTTGTGTCGGTGTACTAAGGTAGGGGTACCTCAGTACCCCAACTTGTGCACGGGCAGTTGCAGCTTCCTGCGGCAGGGTTTACCGCGTGCTCGCCGGAGACCTTCCTGCTCCTTATTAAGCCATTCAAAAACAAAGTATACAAGACAGAAGATCGAGACCCCGGCAAGAGGGGCTTGCCGGGAAGGCCGTACCAGGCTCAAGACTACCTCACTAGCACAAGGCCATGGCAAGAGGAGCTTGCCAGGAAGACTAGAAGACCCGGCGAGGGCCCGGGGAGCGACGAGCTTCAGAGCCCGGCAAGCTCCCGGGCCCGGCAAGATCAAGGCCCCGGCAAGGTGCTTGCCGGGAAGGCTGCGCCGTGTGCCCGCGCTCCAGCTCACCGGCCCACGCGTCGCCCTGGGGCCTATCCAGGGACGCGTGGCAGATGGCTGTGCAGCCTGGGGGACACGGTGGCACTCCACGGTGGTGGATCCATCGCCGTGGCAGACGGAGACGCAAGGGCGGGAGCTTTTGGGGTCGACGGCGACGGGCATTGAATGCCCTTGTCCCCCACTGTCTAAGTAGGTATAGACCACTGTTCTGCACTGTAGCTCCACTGTTCTCGCACTGTTACAACTACCACCTCTTTTACGTTTTTACCCCTTTCTCCTACGTTGACACCTGTCGGTGACCCCTTGCACTATAAAAGGAGGCCCATGCACAACGTGGAGGGGGTTCGGAACCTAGATCACTCTCACGCTCGGTGTAGCTGCTTCTTCAAGCTCCCGAGCACTAAAACTCAATACACAACTAAGCAGGAGTAGGGTTTTACGCGTCTACCGCGGCCCGAACCTGGGTAAAACTGCCCGCGTGCTCGCTACGATCTGCTCTTTGTGCTCCCTCCGCCCTCGTACCGCACAGACAAGGGGCTCCGGTCCCATAGGTGTTCGTGGCGGACAGTTTCCCCCGACAATTTGTTGCAAAATTGGACCAAATCAAATTTCTAAAATACTAGTCCATATTTAATGTACAATTGACCAAATGGTTCGGTGTAAAAAGTTTTTGATCAACCTCTCGTGAAAAAGACAAAATTTCCGCATATTCATTTTCTATTTTTCGAGTTCCCAAATGAGTTTTTATGTGAAGAACCTAACAAATATTTGTTGTATAAAAAACTTCTCCATTTTTCAAGAATATTAGACCACATTTTCTGAAAAAAATTGTGTACACTAGAAACTTTTTTTATAGATATTAAACGGTCTTTAGTTACATCATTAACATTTTTAATAGATATTTTGATGTCTAATATTTTGAACACATGTCTACATTTTTTCAGACACATTGTACATATTGTTTATATATTTTTAACTTTTTTCAAATACATAATTAACATATTTTCATATATTCCCAACAAAAAAACATATTTTCATAAATACGTTTTGATGTCTATATTTGTTTTTACACATTGTACATTTTTGTATACATATAAAACATTGTTTATATTGTTGCATACACATGATTTTTTTATACATATCTAATATTAAATATGATTATCATTTTTAATATGCATGAAACTTTTCAAATACACACATTTAGTTTTTTAAACACATGGTTAATTTTTTTTGAAATACGTATTAATATTAACAATTTTTTGAATTACACATTTAGTTTTCTAATTGCTAAACCATATAGCAAGAGTCATGAAGGAGTTCATTATTTTCCTATTCTTATAATTTTATATTATTGTTTAATTGGTTTTGAGATTTTTCTATAAGAAAAAACCTTTTTAGAGTTATACAATGAAAAACCTATTTTTTTAGACAATAATTAAAACTTTTTTTCGGATAACTGGCCATCCTTACCAAATGGTAATAACGAAAAACTTGTTATTTTCCCCGTTTTCGTTGGGCCGAATATATGTTTTTTGAGTAATATGAGGGCATCCGACATTTCTTGCTGGATGGCCGAGGCCTACATGGCACACATTTTAAGCCCGACGTACCGGAGAAGTACGACGGCAAGACGCACCCCTCGGAATTCCTCAGCGTCTATACCATCGCAGTGCAAGCTGCCGGGGGGCGCGACGAGAAGATCTTGGCGAACTACTTCCCGCTCGTGCTAAAGCCGAACGTCCGTTCGTGGCTTATGCACTTGCCGGAAGGTTCTATTTCTTCTTGGGCCGACCTTTGCCACCAGTTTGTTGGCGCCTTCACCGGCGGCCACAAACCCCACGGCCAGGAGAGCGATCTCCACATTCTGGCCCAGAAGGAAGGCGAAACCCTGCGCAAGTACATTCAACGCTTCAGCCGCGTGCAGCACAACATCCCTGATGTCCACCCTGCCGCGGTTATCAGCGCGTTCCACCAAAACGTGCGTAACCGCCGCATGCGTGAAGAAATGGCGATGACCAAGATTCGGGATGTCAGCGAGCTCTATGCTCTGGCTGACAAGTGCGCACGCGCCGAAGAGGGGAGGAGACTCCCCGGGGAGGATGCTGGCGCAGGAGGAAGCGACAGCGACGACACCGCCTCGGCAAAGAAGAGCCGGCGGCGGAATAACAGAAGGAAGGGCAAGAAAGAGGTGCTTGCCGCCGAGAAGTCCGGCAAGGAGGCCCCCGCCAAGCAAACGCAGGCTGGCGGCTCCGGCAAGGAGCCTGCCCCTGTAGCGGCGGCCGACAAGCCGGGCAGCTCCGACAAGCAATATTGTAAGATCCACCGCACCAAGGGTCACGATCTCTCCAACTGCAAGCGCGTCGAATATCTCGTCGAGCAACAGAAAGCTGAGTACGAGAGGCGCGACAAGGAGAAGGCCCAAGGTGGCGGGGAGGAGACAAGCAAGAAGCGGCCGTTCAACGGCCGGGGAGGACGCCGCGGCAAAGCCAAGCAGCGGCAAGGAGATCGACCTCCCCGGGGCCGCGACAAGGACGAAGAGGACGACGACGAAGACATGGAGGACGAGGATAACAGCGAGCAGGAGTTCCAGAAGGCCACGGAGGTCCTGTGCGTCGACGGTGGCGCCTCTCTACACACCTCCCACCGCCAGCTCAAGCAGTGGGTGCGCGAGGTGAATGCAGCAGAGCCGCCCGTGGAGTCGCGCAGGCTCCTCAAATGGTCCAGCACGCCCATCGTTTTTGATCTTGAGGATCACCCTGACCGCACCACTGCGGTCGGGTGCTTGCCGATGCTGGTCTCGCCCACCATCCGCAACCTCAAGGTCACCAAAATGTTGGTTGACGGCGGGGCCGGGTTGAACTTGATCTCCTCTGCTGTGATCAAGAAACTCCAGATTCCAGATAGCGAGCTCGAAGAGACCGGTTCATTCCAAGGAATCAACCCGGGAAGGAGCAAGCCCAAGGGAAAGATCACTCTGCCGGTGACCTTTGGCGGGGAGCTCAACTTCAGAACTGAGCGCATCACTTTCGACGTCGCCGATATTCCGTTGCCCTACAATGGAATACTCGGCCGTCCTGCCCTCGCCAAGTTCATGGCAGCTTCCCATTATGCTTACAATGTACTCAAGATGCCGGGGCCGATAAGCGTCATCACTGTCCACGGCGACAAGAAGGATGCGCTTGTCTGCGCCGACAAGATCTACCGGGATGCGACAGCTGCGGCCGAGAAGGATACCCTTGCCGCTGAAGCTCCCGGGGGGAAGAAGACGAAGACCAAGTCCGGCAAGTGCTCTGGGACCCACTCCGGCAATCGCACCTCTTCGGAGTGCTGCGCTGCCGTCGAGGACGTTCCATCGAGCTCCACCGGCAAGAGTAAGAAAGGGATGGCCGCTCCTCCGGCAACCAAGAAGGTGTCCGCCAAGGAGGACGGCACTGGTGGTACCTTCACCATCAGTGCCACCCTTGACAGCAAATAGGAAAGCGCGCTCGTTGCCTTCCTGCGGGCGAATGTCGATGTGTTTGCCTGGCAACCATCTGACATCCCCGGTGTTCCCAGGAAGGTAATTGAGCACAAGCTTGCTGTCTGTCCTCATGCGCGGCCCATCAAGCAGAAAGTGAGGAAGCAAGCCGTGGAGCGCCAAGAATTCATCAACGAAGAAATCAAGAAGCTAGAAGCAGCAGGCCTAGTTAGAGGCGTGATCCATCCGACGTGGTTGGCGAATCCAGTCGTCGTGCGCAAGGCCAACGGGAAATGGAGACTGTGTATAGACTTCACCGATGTGAATAAAGCATGTCCCAAGGATCCATTCCCTTTGCCGCGCATTGACCAGATCGTTGACTCCACTGCCGGATGTGAGCTACTCTGTTTTCTTGATGCATACTCAGGCTATCATCAGATTTTCATGGCCAAGGAGGATGAAGAGAAGACTGCATTTATCACCCCGTGTGGCACTTATTGCTTCATACGCATGCCATTTGGGTTGAAGAATGCAGGCTCAACCTTTGCAAGGGTAGTATACACTGCTTTCGAGCCACAGATCCACAGAAATGTAGAGGCTTACATGGATGACATCGTGGTGAAGAGCAAGAGCAAGGAAACCCTGATCCAAGATTTGGAGGAGACGTTTCAGAACCTGCGCAGAATACAGCTCAAGTTGAACCCCGAGAAGTGCGTCTTTGGAGTTCCCTCCGGCAAGCTTCTCGGGTTCTTTATGTCACAGAGGGGGATTGAAGCCAACCCCGACAAGATTAAAGCCATTGAGCAGATAGAGGCCCCAAAGCGTGTCAAGGATGTCAGGAGGCTTGCAGGTTGCGTAGCTGCCCTCAGTAGGTTCATTTCAAAATCTGCAGAACGCGCCCTACCTTTCTTCAAAATCTTGAAGAAGGCAGGTCCCATGAAGTGGACTCCGGAAGCGGAGGCGGCGCTGCAGGATTTGAAACGGTACCTGTCCTCCACTCCAATACTTGTCGCACCTAGACCACAGGAAAAGTTGTTGCTATACTTAGCGGCAACCAACCAGGTGGTTAGTGCTGCGTTAGTAGCGGAGAGGGAGTCCGACGAGGAGTCAGCACCTCCGGCAAGCGAATCCAGCGACAAGCAGGGGGTTGCTCCGGCAAGCTCTGGCCCCGACAAGGATGACTCTGCGCAGGAACAAAATGAGGTGCGGAAGAAGATGGTGCAGCGCCCAGTGTATTTTGTAAGTTCCCTTCTCCAGGGGGCTAGATCAAGGTACTCTGGTGTGCAAAAGTACTTTTCGGCCTCCTCATGGCCTCGAGAAAGCTGCGCCATTACTTTCAAGCCCATGAGATAACGGTGGTCACTCGCTTCCCGCTGAAGAGGATATTGCACAACCCAGAAGCAACAGGCAGGATAGTTGAGTGGGCACTGGAGCTGTCAAGCTTTGGACTCAAGTTTGAAAGTACTTCAACCATACAGAGCCGAGCTTTGGCAGAATTCATAGCTGAGTGGACCCCAACGCCAGATGAAGAAGTTCAAGAAACAAGTGTACCCGTACAAGAAGCGACAAGTGAATGGGTAATGTATTTTGACGGTGCCTTCTCGCTGCAAGGCGCCGGTGCTGGCGTGGTTCTCATCGCGCCCACCGGAGAGCACCTCAAATATGTTATCCAGATGCACTTTCCCAGGGAGCAAGCGACAAACAACACCGCAGAATATGAAGGCTTGCTTGCCGGCCTCAGGATTGCGGCCGAACTTGGGTTCAGGAAGCTGATTGTGCGGGGAGATTCTCAGTTGGTGGTCCGGCAAGTCAACAAGAGCTATCAGAGCCCTTTGATGGAAGATTATGTCGATGAAGTGAGGAAGCTTGAGGAGCACTTTGAAGGTCTGCAGATGGAGCACGTCCCAAGAGCTCAAAATGAAATTGCGGATGGCCTTTCGAAGTGTGCTTCGATGAAGTTACCTGTGGAACCAGGGACCTTCTTGCTCAAGCTGACTCAACCATCCGTTACACCATCAATTGGACAGTCCAAGAAGAGAAAGTTGGTCTCCGGCGACTACTTGCCGGCGGATCTTCCTGAAACCGCCGCCAAGGTCCCCAAGATCAACAACCACAACGCTGAGGAACAGTTTGCTCCTGCAGATCCTCGGGTTTGTACAGTTGAAGCAAGCGTTCCCGACAAGCCTCGCCCCGGCGAGCTTGCCGGGGGACCATCAGCTCCGGCAGAGCCAGAGGTTCTTGCCGTAGAAGCTGAGGTTCCCGCAGCGGCCCTTGAGCCTTTAGTCCTTGCCGTTGAGCCTCGGGCCCCGGCATGGGCACAGCAGATCGTCCGTTTTCTTCAAACTGGAGAACTTCCCGACGACCCAGAAGAAATAGAGAAGATAACCAGGCAGTCAAGTATGTACCAGTTCGTGGATAACGAGCTGTACAGAAGAAGACTCAATGGTGTCAGACTGAAGTGCATCTCCAGGGAAGATGGACAGAAGCTGTTGGCGGAAATACACGGAGGCATATGCGGCCACCACATTGGCGCAAGGGCGCTTGCCGGGAAAGCTTTCCGGCAAGGGTTCTTTTGGCAAGAAGCCCTCCAAGATGCAACTGCACTAGTAACCAAGTGTGAAGCGTGCCAGTTCCATGCAAAGCAGATTCATCAGCCAGCTCAAGCTCTCCAAACAATCCCTTTGTCCTGGCCCTTCTCGGTCTGGGGGCTCGATATCCTCGGCCCCTTCCCCCGAGCCATCGGGGGCTTTGAGTACTTGTACGTTGCAATCGACAAGTTCACAAAGTGGCCAGAAGTGGAGCCAGTGAGAAAGGTGACAGCACAGTCAGCAGTCAGGTTCTTCAGGTCGATTGTTTGCCGTTTCGGGATCCCTAACAGGATCATCACCGACAACGGTACGCAATTCACTAGTCGCACCTTCATGCAGTACGTCCAAGACCTTGGCGCCAAGGTCTGTTTCGCTTCTGTTGCTCACCCGAGGAGCAACGGTCAAGCGGAGAGGGCCAATGCTGAAGTGTTGCGCGGACTCAAGACAAGAACCTTTGACAGGCTGCGCAGGTGCGGAAGAAATTGGATAGAGGAGCTACCGGCGGCTCTTTGGTCAATCAGAACGACACCAAGTCGAGCCACCGGACAGACACCCTTTGCCCTAGTCTATGGGGCAGAGGCAGTTCTCCCCACGGAACTCGTATACGGATCTCCTCGAGTGCTCGCTTATGATGAGCTCGAGCAAGAGCAACTGCGGCAAGATGACGCGTTGCTCCTCGAGGAGGGACGTCTCCAGGCTGCTGTACGAGCTGCTCGATATCAGCAAGCCTTGCGTCGCTACCATAGCCGCAAGGTCAAGGCCAGGAGTCTCGAGGAAGGCGACCTTGTTCTTCGGCGTGTTCAGTCCGCCAAGAATTCCAACAAGTTGACGCCGAAGTGGGAAGGCCCTTATCGGGTGAGACAAGTCACGAGGCCCGGCGCTGTCCGCCTCGAGACCGAAGAAGGCTTACCGGTGAGCAACTCCTGGAACATAGAGCATCTTCGCAAGTTTCACCCATAAGGCGCGGTTGCCGTGATCCGCTCCGGCAACCACCTTTAGTACAAGCTTTGCCGCTGTTGCATGTAACCCTTTGTACAAAGCCGGGCGCAGACCCCGTGCATCAGTAAAGTTTTTGTGTTTTTCGCACCGATTGCCTTTTGCATGCTTTTCTTTGCTATTTGCATGTTTTGTTTGGGCATTTGGTGCAACACTCAAGTATACGGTAAGCATTAGCACGCCGAAAGGCCATATACTTGTTTCCCTCTCCCTTTTCTTTCCCCTTAAGCAGAAGGAACGTTCCTCGCGCACAAGTTTGCCGGGGGGGAAGGAGGTGGAGGAGGAACCAAGTGCTGTTCAAGAAAGAGAAGCCTTACCGGAAAGCAAGCAATATAAGCAAGCAACATATGAAAGCTAAGTTGTTAGAGTTTGACCAGTTCAAATTTTAAATTTTAGTTGTCTTCCTTGAACAATCACACTTTGTATGGAAAACCTGTGCGCGGAGGAACCTACCCGTAGCTTGCCGCACCCTTATCTTGCTTCCGAGTTCGCTCAACGATTTAAGTGAGCTGCGACAAGTGTCGCGCCCTTGCTTCGTTTCCGAGTACGCTCAGCAAAGCTAAGTGCGTTGCGACTAGCCGCGGCGAGGTTGCTTGCCGGTAAGACCTTGGCCAGCAGGCTGCTCAGAGTCCAGCACTCAGCACTCGCGGCAAGGGCCCCTTGCCGGCAAGCTCCCCGGGAGTGTAGGGTGAAAAACATACAAAGTCAAGGGTTGGAACAAGGAAGATAACATTGCACTGATTGATCAAAATGAGATAAATATCTTACAAAGGATAACTTGTCACAATGGACTAATGAGTTCATGGCATCATGTGCAGCAACAAAAAAAAGATGAAGATAATGGAGGCCTAATCTACGCGGTCGCCCTCCTTCCTGGAGATCTTGGCCACCTTGGCAATGATGTGGGCGACCTGCTCCTTCAGGGCCTCCGTGTTTGCATCAGCCGGCAAGCTGCGAAGAACGTTGGTGAGATTGATCCCCGGGTTACGGTACACGATCTTCGTCAGCACCCGCTCCAGAGTTCCCGCGCAGAGCAGGCGCGACTCCTCGGCCAGCTGCGCGGGGATTTGGTTCTGGAGACCTGCCAGGTCCGGCGCGATCCCTCTGAAGAAGAGGCTGAGCTTGGCGCTGTGCGGGAGATCCGGATCCGGGGAGTAGATGAGATGTTCAACTTTCAGCGCCAGCAGCTCCTGGTCAATGTTGGACGCAGAAGATACCAAGTCTTCGGTCCATACCTCAATGGTCTGGCGGAAGAGCTCGGATGCTTTGTTGACGCTGTCCACCAAGGTCCGCTCCTTGCGGAGCTCCTCCTTCAGCTTGGTCTCCTGAGCCCGGGCAGCGTCGAGTGAATCCTTCAGAGTAGTGACCTTCAACTCCAAGTCCTCGATGGAGTCCTTGGCGGCCTTCAACTCGTCGCCCCTCTTAGAAAGGCTCACCTGGAGCTCTGAATTTGTGTGGGCGTCCTTCTCACGCTCCGTGATAAGCGCGGCAACCTTCTCCGCGCTCACCTTCAGCGCCTTCTCCAGCTGCAATACCTTGGCGGCGAGCTCCTTCTTGGCGTTTTCCGCGGCAACCGCGGCGGCTTTCACCTCCTTCAATTCCCCGCCAAGGGCCGCCTCGCGAGCGGCAAGGTCCTCCTCATGGGAGTCGAGCTGGACCTTCCGCTGCGCGAGCTCTCCTTCTCGCCGGGACAGCTCCACCCCGGCGAGCCGCTGCCGTTCCTCAGCTTCGGCCTTCTCCAGCACCCATTCTTGGTACTCGCCGGCGAGACGCTCGCGCTCCTCCGCCACCTCGCGGAGGGCCGCCTGGTTGGCGGCGCTGAGCTCCGCCGCGCGCTTCTCCATCTCCGCGGCGGCCTTGGCGGCAAGGGCTTCCCGGGAAGCGAGCTTCGCCTGCCTGGCCCGGTAAAGGGCCAGGAGCTGGTGGAGCAGCTTCTCCTCCTCGGGCCCTTCGCTCCCGCCGGGCACCTCGACGATCTTCAGACCTGCGGAGGCGAGGACTTCTCCGTCAAATGCCTCGCCCTCCGCGGGAGCTCGCGATGAAGACCCCCAAGGCATCTGGATGAAGACGCCGTTGGGGGCCTCAAGGTAGTAGCCTTGCTCCTTGCCGGCGGAGGGGTCGGCGGCCGGCGCAGCATCTGATGATCCCGCCGCCTCCGGGTCGGCGGTGCGGTCGCAGTCCCCCTCCCCGGCCGCTGCGTCCGCAGCCGGAGCGGTCTCCTGCGCGGCCGGCTCAGCGGCTCTCGCCGCGTCCTCAACGACAGGGACGTCGCCGCCGCCGCCCTGCGCGCCCTCCTCGTCCTCGATGTTGATGACCTCCGTCTCCATCGGTTCGGGAGGAGGAGGATCTAAAAAGAGAAAGAAGAAAAAGAAGTTCAAGTTCAAGAAAGTATCCAAAAAGAGACGAAGCCGAGAAGACAAAATGCAAGACATACCTTGGCGGACGTCCTCAGCGGCGGGCTCCTTCGCCGGGGAGCTCGGCCTTGTCGGAGTGACCGCCCTCGCCGGGCTGCTCGCCCTTGGCGGGGTACTCTGCCTTGGCGGAGTACCCGCCCTTGGCGGAGCACTCTCCCTTGCCGGAGAGTTCGGCCTTGGCGGGGACGGCGGGGCCTGCGGCTCCTCGATGACGGTCTCCGGGCGCTCTTCCCGCTGCGGCTCCACCTCTGCGCAAGAAAAGACAAGAGACATCGAGATATTAAGACAAGACTAAAAATCCCCAAGCGCGTCCCGACAAGCGAAAGAATAGACCCCAGACTTACGCTGGGGGCTGCTCCTCGGAGCAGCGCTCGGGTCCGGCAGGCTCGGCTCCGGCGCACCTCCTGTTGCCGCGGCGGCTGAGTCTTCCGCGGCCCCAACCACAGGCGCCTTGGCCTTCTTCGCCGCGCGCTGAACCAAGGTCCTGAAATCAAAGCAATAAACAGAGTCAGCATCAACAGAAATCAAGACAAAACTCGAGAAGGTGTAAGATCCTGGATCCTTACTCCTGGTCCTCCTCGTCGTCCTCGCTCAGGGCGGAGAAGTCGTACTCCACCGTGGGCGCGTCGGCGCGAGGAGCGGAAGACGAAGATTCCCTCGCGCGCTTGGTGGTCCCCGGGACTGGGGGCTGCGAAGACCCAGCCCCTGTGGTAGCCGGCGCCCGAGGAGCGGGCGGAGCCGTTGCTCCGCTCCGAGAAGACCCCTGTCGGCTCGGCGCCGGCCTACGAGGCGCCTCCGTCGTGGCCCGCGCGCGGGCCGCCTCTGCTGTGGCTGGTGCGCCGGTCGCCCTTGGCGCGGCTTGGCTCCCCCGGGGAGCTGCCCGGCGAGCTGGTTGTTGCCGGGGCGCTTGCGCCCTCTCTCCCGTCGCCGTCTTGCGGAGACGCTTCGGTGGAGACTGCCTTGGGCTTGCCGGGGGCGGGGAGCTCTCCGACGAGGAGAGGTCATCGGCGTAGAGCTCCGTAGATCCGCCGGAGTCCTCGGCCTCCTCCTCCTCCTCTTCTTCCCCGGCCGGCTCGCTGGGCCCAGCGCCCTGCGCTGCGGCCTCTTTTCCCTTGGCGCCTCCACTCCCTCCGGCGCCTCCGCTCCTCGCGGCGCCTCTGTTCCCTCCGGCGGCACCCTCCATTGCCGCGGCCTCGGCCACGATTCCGTGGATCCCGGAGTGCCTCAGCGAGGGGACCCCGGCGAGCGCGTCGGGAGGGAGCTGCAGCAGTCTGCGGATCTCCGCCTCCTCCGCCTGGCTGGACGCGTCCGCAGCCTCCGCCTCAGCAGGCGTGTACCCGAAGTCTCCTGCCGCTGCGGCTGCAGCGGCCTCTTCAGCCCGAGAAGCCATATAGGCAATCTCCTGGTCGGTGGTGTCCCGCGTGTGCTCCTTGACGTCATTCTTGTTCTTCGCCACCTCCACGAGGTTGTCGTAGAAGTTGAGGACGTCGATGGGCTTGGGCGCAATCCACGTGCGGTCAACGCCGTGCGAATCGCATGCGGGCATCATGGCGAGGATACGATCCCGGACCGTGCTGATGCAGAGCGGCACTACTCCCCGGGGAGCTCGGAACCACTCAGGGTGTGCCGGGTCATACTTGAAGAGTTCCCGGACCATCCCCCTCAGCTCGAGCGTCGTGAAGTTGAAGTTGAGCCCGGGGCGCAGCCTCATTATGTCCGCCGGGCCGCCGTACTCCCAGGCCGGCCTCTTCCTGTCTTGGAGAGGGGCGATGCGGCGGCGAAGGAAGTCTGCGCCCACCTCTGCAACGGACAGCTGCGCCACCCGAAGATGAAGAATCCGGACGAGGGCGATGTCGAGCTTGATGTCGTCCGAGTCTAGCTCGCTCCAGTCCCTGTCGCGCACGATGGGCGTTGTGCGCGGCGCGGTGAAAGCTTGCGGCTGGTCTTCGACGACCCAGCACCACTCCGCGCGCCACTCCTCCCACTTGCCGCGGAGCTCTCCCGGCAAGTAAGATCCCTTCTTATTCAGACGGAAAACCCAAGAAATTCCTCCGGAGAGGGGGGCGTCGGCCTCTGCTCTAGGAGTGAAGAAGTGCCTAAAAAGCGCTACGTTGGGCTGTATTCCTATGAAGTTTTCGCACATGTGTGCGAAAACCGCCATGGTGAGGATGGCGTTGGGGGTGAAGTCAAGGAGATGGAGGCCGTAGGTGTGCATGACATCGCAGAAGAAATTTGAGAAAGGAGGGCAAAGACCGCAGTGAAAGAAAGCTCCGAAGAAATAGTACCCGCCGGGGTAGCTGTCCTTGGCGGCGGCCGGATATGCTCGCGTGCGGGGGTGCGCCTTGGTTTCCTTGGCCCAGAACAAGTAGTACTTGTTCCAGAGCTCCCGCGCGCCGAGCCTCGGCGGGAAGACGAGATGCTGCTTCCGATACGCGGCGAGTTTCGCCGCTTGCTCCGACTTCTCCCTCTTGGACTTCTCCGCCTTCGCCTTGTCGGTCTTCGGGGCCATGGCGGACGCGGCGGAAGAAGAGGGACGAAGAACTCAGCGACGCCGGAGATGCAGACGGCGGCGGCGGAGGTGTGGAGGCGGAGCGCAAGAGGGATCTCTGGAGGAAGAAGGAGAAGCAATGAAAGCGCAAGGAGGGGAACCGCGCCTGCTTCCTCTGCTTTTATGGGGGAGTGGGGGGCGTTTCGCCCTTTCCATTAAGAGATCGAGGGCACGTCCCATCCCACGACGCCGCAATCGACGCGTGCCGTTACGGTGGGGTGCGGCGGATACGGAAGTGGATTCGGCGCGCCGCGGGCCGCGGGTGCCCGTGCACTGTTTTGGGCCTGGCCCAACAGCGCTCGGCACCGTGTGTGGCCCAGGCCCGGGGGCTCCTGTCGGTGTACTAAGGTAGGGGTACCTCAGTACCCCAACTTGTGCACGGGCAGTTGCAGCTTCCTGCGGCAGGGTTTACCGCGTGCTCGCCGGAGACCTTCCTGCTCCTTATTAAGCCATTCAAAAACAAAGTATACAAGACAGAAGATCGAGACCCCGGCAAGAGGGGCTTGCCGGGAAGGCCGTACCAGGCTCAAGACTACCTCACTAGCACAAGGCCCTGGCAAGAGGAGCTTGCCAGGAAGACTAGAAGACCCGGCGAGGGCCCGGGGAGCGACGAGCTTCAGAGCCCGGCAAGCTCCCGGGCCCGGCAAGATCAAGGCCCCGGCAAGGTGCTTGCCGGGAAGGCTGCGCCGTGTGCCCGCGCTCCAGCTCACCGGCCCACGCGTCGCCCTGGGGCCTATCCAGGGACGCGTGGCAGATGGCTGTGCAGCCTGGGGGACACGGTGGCACTCCACGGTGGTGGATCCATCGCCGTGGCAGACGGAGACGCAAGGGCGGGAGCTTTTGGGGTCGACGGCGACGGGCATTGAATGCCCTTGTCCCCCACTGTCTAAGTAGGTATAGACCACTGTTCTGCACTGTAGCTCCACTGTTCTCGCACTGTTACAACTACCACCTCTTTTACGTTTTTACCCCTTTCTCCTACGTTGACACCTGTCGGTGACCCCTTGCACTATAAAAGGAGGCCCATGCACAACGTGGAGGGGGTTCGAAACCTAGATCACTCTCACGCTCGGTGTAGCTGCTTCTTCAAGCTCCCGAGCACTAAAACTCAATACACAACTAAGCAGGAGTAGGGTTTTACGCGTCTACCGCGGCCCGAACCTGGGTAAAACTGCCCGCGTGCTCGCTACGATCTGCTCTTTGTGCTCCCTCCGCCCTCGTACCGCACAGACAAGGGGCTCCGGTCCCATAGGTGTTCGTGGCGGACAGTTTCCCCCGACAATTTGTTGCAAAATTGGACCAAATCAAATTTCTAAAATACTAGTCCATATTTAATGTACAATTGACCAAATGGTTCGGTGTAAAAAGTTTTTGATCAACCTCTCGTGAAAAAGACAAAATTTCCGCATATTCATTTTCTATTTTTCGAGTTCCCAAATGAGTTTTTATGTGAAGAACCTAACAAATATTTGTTGTATAAAAAACTTCTCCATTTTTCAAGAATATTAGACCACATTTTCTGAAAAAAATTGTGTACACTAGAAACTTGTTTTATAGATATTAAACGGTCTTTAGTTACATCATTAACATTTTTAATAGATATTTTGATGTCTAATATTTTGAACACATGTCTACATTTTTTCAGACACATTGTACATATTGTTTATATATTTTTAACTTTTTTCAAATACATAATTAACATATTTTCATATATTCCCAACAAAAAAACATATTTTCATAAATACGTTTTGATGTCTATATTTGTTTTTACACATTGTACATTTTTGTATACATATAAAACATTGTTTATATTGTTGCATACACATGATTTTTTTATACATATCTAATATTAAATATGATTATCATTTTTAATATGCATGAAACTTTTCAAATACACACATTTAGTTTTTTAAACACATGGTTAATTTTTTTTGAAATACGTATTAATATTAACAATTTTTTGAATTACACATTTAGTTTTCTAATTGCTAAACCATATAGCAAGAGTCACGAAGGAGTTCATTATTTTCCTATTCTTATAATTTTATATTATTGTTTAATTGGTTTTGAGATTTTTCTATAAGAAAAAACCTTTTTAGAGTTATACAATGAAAAACCTATTTTTTTAGACAATAATTAAAACTTTTTTTCGGATAACTGGCCATCCTTACCAAATGGTAATAACGAAAAACTTGTTATTTTCCCCGTTTTCGTTGGGCCGAATATATGTTTTTTGAGTAATATGAGGGCATCCCACATTTCTTGCTGGATGGCCGAGGCCTACATGGCACACATTTTTTTTAAAAGGAGGTGGCTCGTTCCACCGAGGCCCAAGCCCACCTTGAGTGACACCTTAAGTACCAATGCATCCACGTTCACAACCTTAGGACCATTTATATTGGTCGTAATCAGGTAGAAATAAGGTCCTTGACCACTCTTGTCTGCTTTATGACCATTTGGTGTAAGGCAATTTGAGGGTTTGAGCCCTTCCAAGTGAAATGGTCGTGGATTTACGACCAATTCAGCTAGGGTCACTGAGAGAAGATCACAAGTTGACAGATTTCTTGTAGTGGTAGGATGAAGATGGTCTCTCTCAAACAACCCTGCAACCAAATAACAAAGAGTCTCTTGTGTCCCCAACACACCCAATACAATGGTAAATTGTATAGGTGCACTAGTTCGGCGAAGAGATGGCGATACAAGTGCAATATGGATGGTAGATATAGGTTTTTGTAATATGAAGATATAAAAACAACAAGGTAACTAATGATAAAAGTGAGCAAAAGATATTGCAATGCTTTGAAACAAGGCCTAGGGTTCATACTTTCACTAGTGCAAGTTCTCTCAACAATAATAACATAACTGGATCATATAACTATCCCTCAACATGCAACAAAGAGTCACTCCAAAGTCACTAATAACGGAGAACAAACAAAGAGATTATTGTAGGGTACGAAACCACCTCAAAGTTATTCTTTCTGATCGATCTATTCAATAGTCCATAGTAAAATAACACGAAGCTATTGTTTCCGTTTGATCTATCTTAGAGTTCGTACTAGAATAACACCTTAAGACACGTATCAACCAAAACCCTAATGTCACCTAGATACTCCATTGTCACCTCAAGTATCCATGGGCATGATTATACAATATGCATCACACAATATCAGATTCATCTATTCAACCAACGCAAAGAACTTCAAAGAGTGCCCCAAAGTTTCTATCGGAGAGTCAAGACAAAAACGTGTGCCAACCCCTATGCATAGATTTCCAAGGTCACCGAACCCGCAAGTTGATCACCAAAACATACATCAAGTGAATCAATAGAATACTCCATTGTCACCACGCGTATCCCATGCAAGACATACATCAAGTGTTCTCAAATCCTTAAAGACTCAATCCGATAAGATAACTTCAAAGGGAAAACTCAATCCATTACAAGAGAGTAGAGGGGGAGAAGCATCATAAGATCCAACTATAATAGCAAAGCTCGCGATACATCAAGATCGTGCCATCTCAAGAACACGAGAGAGAGAGAGAGAGAGAGAGAGATTAAACACATAGCTACTGGTACATACCCTCAATGGCCCGTTCTACCATTCCCTTGAATTTTAATGCATTCCTAGAGAAAACTAAGTTGAAAGATGATGGTAGCAACTACACGGACTGAGTCTGTAACTTGAGGATTATCCTCATTGCTGCACATAAGTTTTCCGGCGACTGAAATTGGACTTCCCTTCACCTCCATACCATTCCGGAACTCCTCGTGACGTCCGGGATCTCATCTGGGACTCCGAACAACTTTTGTAACCACATACAATTCCAATTACAACTGTAGTATCACCGAACCTTTAGTGTGTAGACCCTACGGGTTCGGGAACCATGCAGACATGACCGAGACACCTCTCCGGCCAATAACCAATAGCGGGATCTAGATGCCCATATTGGCTCCCACATGTTCCACGATGATCTCATCGGATGAACCGCGATGTCGGGGATTCAATCAATCCCGTAAACAATTTCCTTTGTCCATCGGTATGTTACTTGCCCGAGATTCGATCGTCAGTATCCCCATACCTTGTTCAATCTCGCTACCGGCAAGTCTCTTTACTCGTTCCGTAACACATGATCACGTGACTAACTCCCTAGTCACATTGAGCTCATTATGATGATGCATTGCCGAGTGGGCCTAGAGATACCTCTCTGTCATACGGAGTGACAAATCCCAGTCCAGATTCGTGCCAACCCAACAGAAACTTTCGGAGATACCTGTAGTGCACCTTTATAGTCACCCAGTTACGTTGTGACATTTGATACACCCAAAGCATTCCTACGGTATCCGAGAGTTGCACAATCTCATGGTCTAAGGAAATGATACTTGACATTAGAAAAGCTCTAGCAAACGAACTACATGATCTTGTGCTATGCTTAGGATTGGGTAATGTCCATCACATCAGTCTCCTAATGATGTGATCCCATTATCAAAGACATCCAATGTCCATGGTCAGGAAACCACAACCATCTATTGATCAACGAGCTAGTCAACTAGAGGCTCACTAGGGACATGTTGTGGTCTATGTATTCACACATGTATTACGGTTTCCGGTTAACACAATTATAGCATGAACAATAGACAATTATCATGAACAATAAAATATAATAATAATCATTTTATTATTGCCTCTAGGGCATATTTCCAGCAATATCATCATAACTATGCGCATTTCTATCAATTACCCAACAGTAATTTGTTCACCCACTGTATGATATGTGTTTGAGAGAGAAGCTTCTAGTGAAAACTATGGCCCGGGGTCTACCTTTATCATATTATTGAAACCAAAAATACCTTGCTGCAAGTTTATACTTCTTATTTTACTTTTATTTTTATCTATCTATCACTATCAAAATTAATCCTTGCAAGTAACGAGTTCGAGGGGATTGATAAACCTCTTGCCCATGTTGGGTGCAAGTATTTGCTTTTGCATGTGTAGGTGTTGTTGAAAGGAATTTGTCTGGTTCTTCTATTGATTTGATACCCTTGGTTCTCACTGTAGGAAATACTTATCTCTATTGTATTGCTTCACCCCTCCTCTTCGGGGAAAGTACCAACAGAGTTTACAAGTAGCAGACTATGATAGATCCCCTATACTTATGGGTCATCAAGGTTGTGGGCTGCTTTTTCAGTTTTTTCATTTTCTTAATTCTCTAATGACATTGCAAGCTCAGGCCACCCTCTAAACAAGAGTGTGTGCATGCTGCCTGGCCAGGCAAGATGCAAAATCCCAGGCCCAGTTCGAGCGTCACAATTTCCCATGCAAGTGGCCAAGGATAGCAACCAAACTTCCCCTCTATCTTCTAAAAAACTTCTCTTGACTTGCATGACCCCTGATCGAAATAATATGGCCCAGAAGATTCTAAAAAATCTGCTTGTGGGCTATGAAAAAGATGATGTGTAACTTAAGAAATCTTATAAATATTTTGTTGTTGTGTGCTACGAGAAAGCTGATGCAAGCTTTGAATAACTATGAGAAAGATGATGTGACTTGATCAATCTTCTAAATGACTGTTTTTGTGATCTATGAGATATTTGATTTCTAGAAAATTCTGAAGATTTGTTGTGAGCTATGAGAAAGCTGATAAATCTTCCAAAAAAAATTTATTCTGAGCTGAGCATCGTGCAAAAGCTGAAGGTTGTTTGATTGAGAAAAGAATTTGAAAAATCATTGTAGATATTACAGATAAACTGAAAATTGTTTGATTTAGAAAAGGATTTAGAAATTGGTTGTGAGCTATGATGGCTTCTCGCCCCTCGTTGGTTACCCCAAGTGGAAGGTTTGAGATGCAGTGTAGCGGTAGTTTTCCCTTGGCAAAGATACCAAGGATCGAATCCACTGAGACTCCAAGGTTCAACAAGAAGGTGTCAACTGCTAGCGGCGCAACTAGCGATCGACCGGACCTGCACACAGATACAAATAACTTTGCTCCAACGAGTACAGAGAGGTTGTCAATCCCTCCAGCCTTGTCGTTTACAAAGGATCAAACGCAAGAGATAATAGTGATAGGTATTACTGCAACTAGTAAGTAAGAACTGAAAGTAAATAGCGGATGTGATCAATGATGGTAATATGGACCGGGGTCCCATGATGTTCACTAGTGATGTCTCTCTCCCAAAAGACAATAAAATAGCTAAGCGAGGTACACAAATTACAGCTGGGCAATTGACAGGATTATGTGCGCAAACCAATGCTAACTATGCTGCAAGAAAGGTAGAGGCTCAAAAGCATGGGCGGTACGCCAAGGTAAGTAGACCGAAATCCATCTGCATCTACTACTAATCATCCACCTTGAGATATCTATCCAGAACATCTCGCTGGTATTAAGTTGCGAGTCCCACCCATAGTGTAAACTCAAAGCAACAGACAACTGCATTAAAAGAACTTTGCGTAAAGTAAAAAATCCTTGCACCCGCGAGTACAAGCACCGTTGTTTTCCCCCTTGTGGCAACAGCACATCCCCTAGACTCATGTTTCTGTCACTCAAGCTAGTCATCGAGGGGCATGAACCCACAATCAAGCATAACGTTCCCTCTTGGAGTTACTACCTACTACTTGGCCAAAGCAATAAACAGCAACGGAGAACATGCAAGAATTACTCAAGAACATAAATATAAAAGAGGTAAATCAAATATATTACTCAAACACAATCTGAACATAATCTCATAATCCATCGGATCCCAGCAAACTCATCATAGCAACAGCATAAGGATTACATATGTGCCTCGATCATGTAGGGCAGCTCACGAGGTCTGATCGGTGAAGGACAAAGAGGGGAGGAGAACATCACATAGCTACTGGTCATGGACCCATGGTCCAAGGGAGACTACTCACAACTCATCCGGGAGGCGTCCATGGTGGTGGAGAGGCTCCCGGTGGTGATCCTCCCCTCCGGCAGGGTGCCGGGAAGAGTTCTCCTGGTGCTCCCGATCTTGGAAGCGCGGCGGCGGCAGAACAGAGATGAGATCGCGAAAAAGGGTTCCGTCCTCGAGGGTTTCGGGACGCGGTGTAAATATATGCCAAAGGGGGGCATCAGCGGAGACCTGGGGGGGGCAGGCGCCCCCCCAGCGCGGCCAGGAGTGGGGCCGCGCCCCCAGGGCGCCTGGAGTCCTGGTGGTCCCCCTCCGGCCCTACTTTGGCCGCATGGAAGCTTCCGGAACGCTGATTTTTTATATATTTTTCCCGGAATTTTTCTGGCAGTTTACGTAATGGGAAACCCTAAAATACAAAAACAGCAGAAAACAAAAACTGGCACTGGGGTGCACTGAGTTAATAGGTTAGTCCAAATATGATCAAAAGTGTATGGAAGTGCATAAATATCATAGCAATATCACACAAAAGAGGCATGGAGCAAGCAGAAATTATAGATACGTTTTGGACGTATCAACATCCCCAAGCTTAATTCCTGCTCGTCCTCGAGTAGGTAAATGATAACAAGCATAATTTATGTGGTGACATGCTATTAACCATATAAGAACTTTTCACAGTCACATGACAAAAGCTTACTGAGATAATGAATCTGTAGTAATTAAGTTGCCTCATGAGAAAATCACAAAGAACTGAAAGTTTTACAATATGATACTGAAACATCAATAGATTCGTAGTGAGCATGGTGTGCAAATATGATAAAGTGGTACCTCGCTTGCCCCCTTTAGTGAAGCAAAACATAAATGCAGGGGCACCTCCAAGGTTTAAGTGACGACTAGATACAATGATTTCAGAATAAACGATATCATAATCATGCAAAAGACAATGGTACTTTGGGACAATGCACATTACACTCAGAATGACAATCATGCTCTCAATAGTTGGTGCTTTAAAGAAGGTGGAGACTCTCGAACTGTGGCTTTTGATGGCAAGGTTGCAAACCCATGGTCGGAAACAAAAACTAAACATGTACCAAAGCTCTTGGTTTTAAAAACAGAGGCAATAAATATTTTTTTATAATATGCATGCTTCGTCAACGAATGCTAGCAGATAATTCAATTACTTCTTGAGCTGGACAAGTTTCGAGGAACGGCTCCCGAATGAGGACGATCACATCCTCTTAATCTCCTTTGTTTATCACTGCCAAAGTTTTCTGATTTCTCATGAACAAAGCGTGAAGGAGGGTTTGTTTGTTGTATTATTTTTTAATGAGCCGGGCGCACTCTATGCCAGTTCCTTTGCGCATTATGGGTTTGCACATTAGACATGCAATCCCGGGGTGAAGCTTGTCCAACTTAAAAAGATCATGAATTAACTACTACTTCCTCGTGAGCTAAAACAGAGGCACAAAAGAGAAATGCCTTATTTGAATAATTTCGAGATGGTACATGAAAGTCTTCGTTAGGAATGGCAGGTAAATACCATGTATAGGAAGGTATGGTGGACTCATATGGCATAACTGGTTTAAAGGATTTGGATGCACAAGCAGTCAGTCCGCTTAGTACAGGCGAAGGTTAGCAAAAGACTGGGAGCGACCAACTAAAAGAGCAATGACGGTCATAATCATGCAGAGCGACAAAGCAACATTGAATCGGGCATGGAAGTTATATCGCTACTCAGAAATTAAAGATCATCAAGGCTTGATAGACTTTATTTACAGTCTTAAATATGCGTGAGCATACGCCAAGTCAATCAAAATAAATTCTTGAAGGAAGATATCACTAGACCATACCACATCATAGGCAAACAAATCATGTTGGTACTCCAATAACACATTGAGAACCCCCCCAGCTATTTGAGACTAACCATAAGAAAACATGAACTACTAAGCACCATTATGCACATAGCATTTTTATCATAGACATATCAACCAGTGCAACAGAAGCCAACTCTCTTAACAAGATAAGCATGATAACTAAAGAGAGTTCCAGCAACCAACTAAACAAAAGCTCTTTAAAAAGAAAAGCGTGAAAACTAAGAGCTAAGCATGACAGTAGCTATTGAAAGACCAAGAACATACACAACAAAGATAGACATGAAAATTCTATGTTATGTTCTAGGTTGAAGTGGAGCGTGTTTCTCTCCCACACAAAGAAAGCTGAGTTCCAACTCGTTATGAACAGAAAGCAAAGCTAAAGAAACTAAAAAGGAAAACTAAAAGCAAGACGCTCCAAGCATAGCACATAACACATGAAGTGATAAAAATATAGTGGAACGAAAGACGAACTGATAATGCTGATGGAGAAGGGAATGCACGGGGGGCATCCCCAAACTTAGACGCTTGAGTCTTCTTGAATATTTCTTGGGGTTCACGGGGGCATCCCCAAGCTTGAGCTTTTGACACTCCTGAATCTTTTTATCATCTTCCCTCGCACACTTGAAAACTCCCTTCATACATAACTCATCATAATCTGATTAGCGAGGTTAGTACCCTTAATAAAATAATTTTTCCTTGCTGGAAATAAGGATATTCTTGAAGGTCTACTGTTTCTCAAGATTGCCAAAAGGTTTTTGCAAAGAAAAAGCAAGCTCAAGGTTTGCAAAATGAAGGAAAGGCAAAACATGACAGAATATGTGAAAAACAGACCAGCAGGTAGTAAATGATTTTTTTGGGGCACTTCTGCAACTCAAATCAAAAAACTCAGAACAGATGCCCGAAAGACAATTGTATAGAGCACGCTGTCGAAAAAATTCAGACCAAAAAGATGATCTGGTGATTTTATACGAATTTTTTTGTCCAAGGACAGAATCTGTTTCCTGGACAGCACGTCACAACTTTTGAACTTTCTTGCAATCAGAGGCTACACTTGGCACAAAGCTGAAAAGTAAAGATATAATGATGATGCTACTGTAGTAACAACATCAAGACACAACAAAAGCAAAATAAAATTTTATTCATTGTGGGCTGCCTCCCAAAAGCGCTTTCTTTTATGCCTTTAAGCTAGGCATAATGCAAAGAGGAATCAATAATCATCATAATAATCGGAGTTATAAATTGCTTCAAATGGTTCCGCAACAAGTTCACTCTTGTTCCTTCTAGGAAAGGGGTACACACCTTTTGCCTTCCTGCGTAAGCGGATTTGTCCCTTACCTATATCGATGAAGCCTTTTACTGCTCGAAGGAAGTCCCTTCCAAGCACTATATTTCCTTGGTTTGGCTTCATGATGAAGAAATCAACCATTGCAATCCCTTTAAGGAATGTAACTGGCACGTCTTTTATTTTTCCCTGGATCTCAGAAATATCTCCATTAGTGTGTTCATGATAAGATGATATTCTATCCATGTTAAACTTTAAAGAATCATGAACAATTTTTGGCATAGTAGAAACCACAGATCCAATATCACAATAAGCAAGGAAGTCTTGATTAGAGATGCTAATCCTAACAAAAGGCTCCCAATCATTGTCTATTTCCAAAATATCTCTCTTATTGGGTTTGGGTTTCTCTACCTTCATCAAGTCTAGAGCATCCATTCTCTTCTCAATAGTAGCAAGTCTATCTATGACAGTATCAAAATTATGATCATAAACAAAGTAACTAGATAGACCATGTATAATTTCAAGAGCTCTAGCTTCATCACACTCTAGGAAATCTCCTTCAGCTATAATATCAAGAGAGTGTTTACACCATTTAAAAAGACCATGGTAAAAATTTCTAAGCACAATTTTTATAGGTATCCAAGGCATAATTCTCCTATGTGCATCAGAAATTCTGTCCCATGCCTTCTTCATATTTTCTCCATCCCTTTGATGGAAATCTAGAACTTCTGATTCCCTCAAAGCACCAAATCCTAACATGCTTGACTAAACAGAAAGGACTACTAAATAGAAAAGCAAATAAAAAAAATTTGTGATTTTTGATAGAAGACACTAAAGCAAAAACTGAAAGGCAAAATAACAAGACTAAAAAGCAAAGGTAAAAGATAGCGTGCAACTCCCCTATCTTCAAGAGTGGAGTCCCCGGCAACGGCGCCAGAAAACTTTGCTTGATGGCTTCTCGCCCCTCGTTGGTTACCCCAAGTGGAAGGTTTGAGATGCAGTGTAGCGGTAGTTTTCCCTTGGCAAAGATACCAAGGATCGAATCCCCTGAGACTCCAAGGTTCAACAAGAAGGTGTCAACTGCTAGCAGCGCAACTAGCGATCGATCGGACCTGCACACAGATACAAATAACTTTGCTCCCAACGAGTACAGAGAGGTTGTCAATCCCTCCGGCCTTGTCGTTTACAAAGGATCAAATGCAAGAGATAATAGTGATAGGTATTACTGCAACTAGTAAGTAAGAACGGAAAGTAAATAGCGGATGTGATCAATGATGGTAATATGGACCGGGGTCCCATGATGTTCACTAGTGATGTCTCTCTCCCAAAAGACGATAAAACAGCTAAGCGAGGTAAACAAATTACAGCTGGGCAATTGACAGGATTATGTGCGTAAACCAATGCTAACTATGCTGCAAGAAAGGTAGAGGCTCAAAAGCATGGGCGGTACGCCAAGGTAAGTAGACCGAAATCCATCTGCATCTACTACTAATCATCCACCTTGATATATCTATCCAGAACATCTCGCTGGTATTAAGTTGCGAGTCCCACCCATAGTGTAAACTCAAAGCAACAGACAACTGCATTAAAAGAACTTTGCGTAAAGTAAACAATCCTTGCACCCGCGAGTACAAGCATCGTTGTTTTCCCCCTTGTGGCAACAGCACATCCCCTAGACTCATGTTTCTGTCACTCAAGCTAGTCATCGAGGGGCATGAACCCACAATCAAGCATAACGTTCCCTCTTGGAGTTACTACCTACTACTTGGCCAAAGCAATAAACAGCAACGGAGAACATGCAAGAATTACTCAAGAACATAAATATAAAAGAGGTAAATCAAATATATTACTCAAACACAATCTGAACATAATCTCATAATCCATCGGATCCCAGCAAACTCATCATAGCAACAGCATAAGGATTACATATGTGCCTCGATCATGTAGGGCAGCTCACGAGGTCTGATCGGTGAAGGACAAAGAGGGGAGGAGAACATCACATAGCTACTGGTCATGGACCCATGGTCCAAGGGAGACTACTCACAACTCATCCGGGAGGCGTCCATGGTGGTGGAGAGGCTCCCGGTGGTGATCCTCCCCTCCGGCAGGGTGCCGGGAAGATTTCTCCTGGTGCTCCCGATCTTGGAAGCGCGGCGGCGGCGGAACAGAGATGAGATCATGAAAAAGGGTTCCGTCCTCGAGGGTTTCGGGACTCGGTGTAAATATATGCCAAAGGGGGGCATCAGCGGAGACCTGGGGGGCCCAGGCGCCCCCTCGGCGCGGCCAGGAGGGGGGGCGCCTGGAGCCCTGGTGGCCCCCCTCCGGCCCTACTTTGGCCGCATGGAAGCTTCTGGAACGCTGATTTTTTATATATTTTTCCCAAAAATTTTCTGGCAGTTTACGTAATGGGAAAACCTGAAATACAAAAACAGCAGAAAACAGAAACTGGCACTGGGGTGCACTGAGTTAATAGGTTAGTCCAAATATGATCAAAAGTGTATGGAAGTGCATAAATATCATAGCAATATCACACAAAAGAGGAATGGAGCAAGCAGAAATTATAGATACGTTTTGGACGTATCAAGCTATGAGAAAGCTGCTGTGAGTTGAGAAATCTTTTGAATTTTTTTAGCTGTGAAAAAGCTAATGTAAGCCGAGAATTGCGAAAAAACTGAAAGTTGGTTGGTTGAGAAAATTGTGAAACTGCGGATTGTAGAAATTGCATGTAAGGTTACTGTGACATACAAAATGTTTATATAGTAGTTAACTATAAATCAACAATTGTATTATACTTAGGTAGGCAATTAAATGGCCATTTAGATGAAAATATATGATAATGTGGACAATCCATAACTAACGTATAGACAATTCAACTATTATTAATGTTACATCACTACTGCAGGTTGCTGCTAACGCGACACTACGATCGGAGACCCTTTGAAGAAACCGTGTGCGATGCATTAATCGCAAACGGCGATGTAAAAAAACGTCAAAAAGATGAAAAACGTTTGCGATGATTGATACATCAAACACGGTTCATATTTTAGTTGCGTGTGCGATGAGGGGCATTCGGTTGATCGGTACGAACTGTTTGCGATGAGAAAGAACAACATAAACGGGGAGCCAGATCAAGGTGTGTGCGATATACGGCATACAGTTCACTCCGATGAACCGTTTGCGATGATTGAGGTGAACATAAACGATTCGGCGTAACAAGATGTGTGTGATACCCGGCAAACAGGAAGGTAATCAGAATTGTGTGCGATCATTATAGATAACCCATACAGTCCTTTTTGTGAATTGTGTGCTCATCAGGACACACAGTTCAACGAACTAACCTGTGGGCGATAATGCAGAAGATCTCTGTCGAATACATTTTACTAACCGTCTAGGATGAGATTGACAGCATAAACAGAGATATATATACAGTCGGCTTAATTTAGTCCTTCTTCTTCTTGTTGTTGTTGTTGTATGGCCCCGCAACATCATCTTGGCGAGGACGCTTCTTGCCGCTGACCGTTGGCTTTTCATCGCCGCCGTCGTCATCGTCGTTATCCTCCTCCCCGTTTGACCATTTCTCCTCATCATCATCGTCGTCCTCTTCTTCATACTCCAATGGCTCCTCGTCCGTCTGGTTGTCGTCTGACAACTCCGGAGGCGGCGTCCCTTCCATGAACTGGATATTATCGAGGTCTGGGCTCGATGTTGGACTCATGGAAGACGAGCGGGATGATTCCGATGTTGACCTATCATCGAGCGCCAGACTGCTGGCCGAACGGTCGTCCTCGCTGTCGCTCTACATGGCTACAGAGTGTGTGCCAGTGTGTAGCGCGGCCTGCCGAGGATGATGAAGATGGTGGACACTTAAGCGGGGTATGCAGAGAAGAGGAACTTCCAATTGAAGCGGGATTTTTTTGCACGAGGGGGGATTGAAGCGGGGGTTGCGCGGGACTCCTATTGGCTATTTGGCTGGTTTCCTTTTTCAGGACAAAAACAAGGAATGAGTTTTGGGATTATGCACCGGTACCGGTGCAAACGGAGTAGGACTGTTGGCAAGCAATACATTGAGCTCTTCTTATTGATAAAGCCAGTAATAATCAAACTAGAAAGGAAAAGAAAAAAGACAAAGAAAAATATCTGCATGAATCTTTGCGTAACATCTAGGGCATAGGACCTAGATGTGCATTACTTAGACCACATCTAGATGTGCTTTAGCAATACTGTCAAACAAAAGCCCTAATCATCATTGCAAGCAGCGCATAGAACATGGCTAATGCGACAACCACAACTACACATGCTAGTTCCTTCTGGTCTCTTGCTTTCATCTGTTGCCTATGATTGATTCTTTCTTGCTTCATCTTACTGATTGTACATTCCAGATCAGCCAGTTTCTTCTTTAGCTTTACGTTATCTTCTGCGAGCTTGGTGATAACACTCCGTGCCCTGCCATGCCATTCTTCATCCAGCCAGTTAACAAAGGCACAAGCCTCATATCCCTGCCAATGTAAAATAGTATTCAGGATGAGCAGTGGCATTAACTTAAGTAAAATGATGAACTTAATTAGCATTAACCTCTAAGGGGCAACTGAGAAACCGCCTGCCAATGTCGAATCCCTCCGTGCATACACGTCGAGTGGGAGTGTGCACGTGCACACAACTCATCTTTTGGTACTTCTCGGTGGCGCAAAACTCGTTGTCGAACTCGTGTTGCGGGAGTTTGGAGTCATGCTCCGGATCCGGCGACATATCACTTTCCTGGGGGAGGGGGGTCATTCAGGACGGGTTCAGCAAGGAGCTATACTTTGGACATGCTAAAAAAGATAGAGATAGATTGGAAGCTGACAGGACGATTCAGATCCGTAGTACACCTGCCTTCTGATGACCTTAGGCAAGTGCTCGGCGGCGGCCGCCGTTGTGGCGGCGATACGAGCAGGAGCAGCCACACCGAAACCATCAGCATCACTCGTCTGCATTCCCCCAATGTCAGTGCCACGCGAGGGAATTTGGAGGCTATGTAGGGATTTGGGGGGAATGGGGAAACTGTGGAGATAAGCTAACGGTCGGGAAGTACTTATGGCACTATATGTTGTATACGACACACTGTTTATACACGTTGTTTGCGTTAGGTATTATAGCGTCACACACGATTTCCGCACCAAACCGTGTGAGAAGACAACGTAGGTTAGACAAGATTGTCGTTACATAACAGTATGTGATGTACTACCCTATCCATATAATTGAGTTACATTGAGATACTGTGTAAACAGCCACTCTGCGGATAGCCGTAAAAAAAACATCCGCTCTACATATAGAGATGGCGGCGGCGGCCTAGGCAGCGGCTACCGGAGAAGAGGTCAATCCTCGGTAGGTGGGCGGTGGCGGCGTCATAGGAGGTCAATCATTGGTCTATGGCGGGAGATAGGAGGAGCTCAACCATCGTGGTCGGCGGTAGCATGATTCGAGCACATCCATCGCGGTCGATGGCGAGATAGTGGAGGTCGAACTTCAGGCGGCAGCCGCACTAAGCTTTGATCCTCGACCCTGCTATCTCGGCGTGCCGCCGCATCGCGCTTCTCTGTCTGCTGGGTGGAGGTCGCCACGCGGCTAACTAATTAAGGTATTCTTTTCATGAGTGGCTTAATTAAAGTATTCAATTCCTATGGGTAGTGTTGTACTAGTACTCTGCATATAAATTGACTGGCCATTAATTTTTGTCATTGCATGTCTGGATAACAACATGGAGCACCCTTAGTAATTATGAAAATAAAACCTTGTGATTTATGCACGCATCTTTGGGTAGCAGTTAATCCATGTTTTAATGTTGTTGTTTTGTTTTTAGTTATCATCTGTGTGCTTCAGATGGAACGATCTTGATGGATGAAGAATCAGAAAACCGCATATTTTATCAGTGGCATGACAAAGTTCATGAATTTGGCTGAAAGTACAAAGAGGAGAATTGGTGATGCGGATTACATCCTATGTCCATGTACTGATTGTGCCAATACAGAGTCACATGAAGTTGCAGATGTCCAGATGCACTTAGTCTCTAGGGGATGAATGGATGGATACACACGTTGGACCAGACACGGTGAAGAGGAGGTCATGGATGAAGATACCCAGGGCAGCGAGATGCCAAACCCTGATCAATGTCACATGGATGTTGAATCTAACATCAGGGTAGAGGCGTCAAGCTACCAATGGAACACCGGAAAGCCGAAACACCCACTGGAAAACCAAGACGTCGACGCAGATGACGACGATCTTGATATGCTAGATTTTGTTGCTATGATTGTAGATTTCAAGGGCCCAAAAAAGTATATGATTGGGTACAAGGATATGCCAACCATTGATGCGGACTCCAAGAAAGAAGTGTATCCAGGTTGCAAAAAGAAATATTCCAAGTTGAGTGCCACCCTAGCGATTCTCAGATTGAAAGCAGCAAACGGTCTATCAAACAAGGGATTCACAGAGATGTTAGGTCTTTTCGAAGAAATTCTTCCAGAAGATAATGTGCTCCCTAGAAGCACAAATGAAGCAAAGAAAATTGTTTGCCCATTGGAACTTGAAGTACAGAAGATGCATGCTTGTGTGAATGATTGTATATTGTACCGTGGTGAGTACAAAGATTTGTGTGCATGTCCCACATGCAATCATGCACGATACAAGCGCGGGAGAGCAAAGGACAAGTACACATTGGACAACGAGATCAAGACAGGAATCACGTTCAAGGTTGTTTGGTACTTGCCTTTAATTCCATGGTTGAGGCGTTTGTTTGCAAACCCTAGAGAGGCCAAGAGGTTGCGGTGGTATCATGATGGGAGAATTGCGGATAAGTTTATGAGGCACCCGAAAGATGGGGCTCAGTGGGAATTAATCGACAACAAATTTGAAAATTTTGCCAAGGATCCTAGAAGTATAAGGCTCGGGGAGTGTACTGACGGGATGAATCCTTTTGGCGATATGAGCACCAATCACAACACATGGCCGGTTCTTATGTGCATATATAACCTAGCTCCTTGGTTGTGTATGAAGAAAAAATACATTATGATGTCAATGATTATCCAAGGCCCGAAGCAACCTAGAAATGACATCAACATTTACTTTCAGCTACTGGTAGAAGAACTGCTGACGGTGTGGATAGATGCGTCGGCTGTAAAATGTTATGATGCTTACAAAAAGGAGATTTTTGATCTACATGCGATGCTGGTGCACACCATTCAAGATATGTCGGCATTAGGCAACACATCAGGGCAGAAAACAAAGGGAGATGTAGGGTGTGTCACATGCATGGATAGGACAGTTAGTAGAAGACTTCCCAACATGCACAAAACCGTGTATTTGCGTCATCGTAGGTTCTTACAGAAAACACACCCATACCGAAAGATGAAAGCTGAATTTTATGGTACGGCAGAGGCAGGTGTGGGCCCAAGACCCTATGAAGGGGATGTGGTCTAGAACATGGCTAAAAAATTAATGTTGTGCTTGGCAAGAACCACCCTTTGACGGTGAAACAAACACCCAAGGGTCAAGTGTTTAAGAAGAAATTGGTGTTCTGGAACTGCATTGATGTCATGCACGTAGAGAAGAACGTATGTGAAAGCATCCTTGGTACTCTGCTCAAGATTAAAGGTAAAAGAAAGGATGGTGACAGTTCACAGCTCAATATGCTTGCTGATCAATCAAAATGCAAGAGTGAAGTAGAAGATGATGACAAATTCATCAAAGCTCGCCAGAGTTACAACTTCAGTACAAAATAAGCAACACAGTTCTTCACCTATTTTTTGTCAGTTAAGACACCCTCTTCCTACTACGCAAACATCAGAAGTCTCGTGGATGTGAGCTCAGGTAAAATGAAGTTGGGACACATGAAGTCACACGATTGCCACGTAATGTTGACACAAAACCTCCCGGTGGCCATCAGGAAACTGATGGACAAAGATATAAGAAACACCTCTGTGATTTCTTCAACAAACTATGGCAGAAAGTTGTAGATCCTGAAGAGTTGGATCATATGCAAAATGATATTGCAAGAATATTGTCCAACCTAGAGATGTTTTTCCCACCATCATTCTTTGATGTCATGGTCCATCTCACTGTGCACTTTGTCGACGAGATAAAGTATTGTGGTCATGTGTTTCTTTGCAACATGTATCCCTTCGAGCGGTTCATGCGAATACTGAAGCGCTTTTGTCGGAACCGAAACCATCCAGAGGCAAGGATCCTACAAGGTTTTACCGCGAAGGAGGTGGTTGAGTTTTGCACCGAATACATGAAACAAAGACCTATAGGTTTGCCCTTCTCTCACCATGAGGTAAGGCTGAAAGGTAAGCCGGTCCTTGCTGGCACGCAAATGGCTGCACTCAAAGAATTGGCAGGGAAAGCCCATTTGATGGTACTACTTAACATCCGAGTTCTCAGTGCTTATGCTGAAGAACACTTGGCGGAGATACGCCAAAGCTTCTTACCAATGGTGCCTTCATTGGATGTGGAGATGAAGGAGCACACTAAGAACTACGTCGAATGGCTGAAGAATCGTTTGGCACAAGGATCCATCGATGACATTGCTACGTGGTTGGCAAAAAAACCATCACCTACGGTGTTGATGTACCAAGCATATGACATAAATGGATACACTCTCTACACTGAGGAACGTGATCAGAATACCTCATATCAAAACAACATTGTTCGAATAGAATGCATGACTATAGATGAAGCTGATAAAAGGGTATACTATGGAACCATCAAAGAGATTTGGGAGCTTGAATATGTGAAAGTTAAGGTGGCATTATTCAGGTGCGCATGGATCCCTCTTGGTCATGTAAAGGTCGATGAGTATAGGAAGACATGTGTTAACAGGACAACGATGGCATATCACGCGGACCCGTTCATTCTTGCCAGCGATGCTACCCAGATTTTCTTTGTGGAAGACCCCTTGCATAAGAACTGCCATGTAGTGATGCATGGGAAGAGAAGGGTACTAGGTGTCGACGATGTTGCCGATGAGGACGAGTACGATGAATTTGATGAGTTGCCAGCTAAGGGATCACGCACCAGTGTAACAGAGAAGTGTAAAATCATTAGAAAACCCAAGTTCATTCGGGGTCAACGTAATGATCCTAGTTCCCCCATGTACATGGGAATTAAGCCGTAAGACTAGTCTTTATGCCTATCCTGCAACTTAATTTGTTCAATTTAGAACTGTCGCGTGTACTGAATTTGTGAGTTATGCCCAGTTTTCTGTTGATGTAAGAACCGTTAATATGTTGACCTTGATATGCTATCAACTCAGGCATTGAATATGAACTGTTTTTTGTTGTTGTTGTTGTTGTTATTATTATTATTATTATTATTATTATTATTATTATTATTATAGAGGTAGCACACTCAATTGATCTCACTACACTATGTGTGAACAAAAATATGCAATCTGGTTTGCGAATAGCACATGGTTCATTGATGAAAGCCGTGTGCCGACCAAACCCGGCCACCGCGCCCACGGTCTGAGTCATGCTTTCTGATTGGCCAGAACCCAAACCCCATGGATCGTAAGTCTGCACCGTTGGATGCTCCTAGATTGAACGACGATCCTCATCCCTTTCGACAATGCATGCAATTCCGGTTGTATTTTTATTTTTATGCACAAAATGCACGTCAATCTAAAAAATGTCTTAAATATAGCTAATGATACCTGAAATGCGCCAGAAAATCAAACCCATGGTATAATGATGATTGCGTATGGTGGAAATTTTTATCAGGACAAACGATGAAGTCATCGGCCACAGGAGTTTGAATTGACACATCTCCTTTTGGAAACCATGATCCTTCATGTGAGATGCTCTGGCTTGGAAGGAGTGGTCATCAAAACTTGTGCCAAACTTTACCAATTTTTTTCCACGGGGTTTTGAGAGCACGCCACGGGCACACATCGATTTTAATGATGTCCGAACTCCATATGAATTTCTTGTAATTAAAATACCAACTAGGCCTACGTAAGTGGCCGCACCTGCAGACTAAGGCATAGCCTAGTGGTGGGAAGGGGCTGATGCCTTCCCACCCACCCAGGTTCAAGGCACGGTACTTACAATTTGGGTTTGTTGCACCAATTATACTGCAGGGTGTTCCCTTATAGTCTTTCTGTCAAAAAAAAGTGGCCGCACCTCGTGGCCGAAATGTTTGAAACTTCTCCCCGCTCCTCGAACAAACAGATGAAAACTCACAAAGCGACGCACAAATGATATGTACACTTTCTTTGCTAGGCTGATAATAAGGGGGTATCATAGCTAGTATCATGCATGCCAACTAGGCAATTTTTATGAGCTGTCATAGAATTAAATGAAGAAAGAGAGGGTTAAGTATCATATCATTAAACCGTATCATAATAAATGCTATGCTACTATGTGTCTTGCATGACAATATAAATAAAGTACTACATCATATGCTAGCTACTCTATGATACTATGCATTGGACTAGCTAGCCACAGCGGGAGTAACTTCAACAGTAACATCGAGTCCAACTCAACAAATTTGCTTATGTGGCAATGAGTTAATGAGGAGAGAGGTAGTTTGAGCAACTTAGCTAGTTACTGTAACATCACATGTCCCAATGCAATATGAGTCTATAACCTAATAGATGAGGCTTTGCATGTTACCATACTTATGTTACTACCCACTATGAAAGGTAGTAACATAGTCTAGGGATATGTGTATGTTACTAGTGTATGTTACTGTCCATTGTAGCTAGTCTTAGAGCAAGTACAATAGAGTGACATAAGCAGGCTATAAGGAATAGAATAATATATGTGTGCTTATTAGTTGGAGGAAAGAGAAGAGGAGAGAGTAGAGAAGCGGGCTCTTGGTTAGTAGAGCTAGCTGCAACACGAGACCCGAGACACTTTTGTGAGGATGTAAGGTGGGCCAACTATTGATAAACTAGTACGTATTTAGAACTTATTATTGTACATGCCTGCTAAGAGGTTGGCTGTATATGACATGGCAACTTCTTATAGCCCATCGTTGGCTGTATTATTAACCATGCTCTTAGTGAGGTAGCTAGTATATCATAGACTAGCTAGTATCATACTCCCTCATTTCCGATTTAGGCTGGTTGTAATGGTAGTATCATAAGCGGTATCATGCATGCCAACTAGACTTTCTGGATGATGTGGCACAATTAAATAAGGAATTAAAGAGAGGATGTGGTATCATATCATGATACTGTATCATATTAAATATTGTACTACTTTGTGTGATGCATGCCAATTAAAAAGGCAACCTAAGATACTAACTTATGATACTATGCATTAGGCTGGTCGTAATGGTAGTATCATAGCTAGTATCATGCATGCCAACTAGACAATTTTGATGAGGTGTCATAGAATTAAATGAAGAAAGAGATGGTTGGGTATCATATCATGATACCGTATCATAATAAATGCTATAGTAGTATGTGTCATGCATGGCAATAAATAGAATACTAATTGGTACTAATATATGATATTAGACTAGCCACAATGGGTAGTAACATAGACTAGTAACATGCACATGTTACTAGTCTATGTTACTACCTCTATAATGGGGAGTAACTTATGTGTGGTAACATGCAACACTTCATTTATTAGGCTATAGACTCATTTTGCCTTGATATGTGTGATGTTACTCATACTACTAGTAACTAGGTATGTTACCACTTTCCTCCATTTCTTCATTTATTGCTTGTTGCATCATCTATTTTATCTAGATATGTGTGATGTTACTACCTATGTTACTCCCACTGTGGGTAGTCTTATGCATTAGGGAGGTAGTATCATACACTAGTATCATATGCATGATACTAGTATATGATACTCCCCATTACAACCAGCCTTACGGAAGTAGTATCATACACTAGTATATATCATATGCATGATACTAGTATATGATACTCCCAATTACAACCAGCCTTATAGGGCTCAATTCAAAAATCTCACTAACCAAGGTAGATGGTGAGTGGTGGAATACTTTTTGTAGTTTGCAAAAACACCCAATTAATGCTTTTGTTTTCCTCAAAAATTTATGTTTTCCAATGTATTAATTGCAATACATGCATGCATAAAGTACATGAATTGGTCAACTTTCTCTTAATACTTGCATGCAATGATTTAATGCACCTTGGAGTGGTGAACAACCAAATTGAGCCTTATAAAATGGAAAAACTAAAATTTTGAGATAAGCCTATAAACCGGAAAGGGGGAGTATATATGCATGATACTAGTATATGATCGGTAATACCTTTGTAATTCGCGCATGCATAGTATCATAAGTTAGTATCTTAGGTTGCCTTATTAATTTCCATGCATGACACAAAGTAGTACAACATTTAATATGATACCACACCCTCGCTTTCCTCATTTAACTGTGTGCCACATCATCCAAAAAGTCTAGTTGGCATGCATGATACCGCTTGATACTCCCATATTACGACCAGCCTTAGGGTGGACATAGTGCGGGTATCATAGCCGGTATCATGCACTCGGGAATAGCAAATATGATGATGTGGCAAAGAAGCAGTAACATAGCTAGATACCGTAACATATATATATATATATATATATATATATATATATATATATATATATATATATATATATATATATATATATATATATATATATATATATATATAAATATAATAAATGCTATACTACTTTGTGTCATGCATGGCCATAAATACGGTCATCTATGATATATACTACTCTATGATACTATATATGCAATATGAAGGTACGTACGTAGTATCATACACTAGTATCATATGCATGATACTATATATAGTATATGATTCTCCCCACTATATAAGGCTGGCCATAGTGGTGGTATTATAGCCGACGATGTCATGCACTCGGAAATAGCAAGTATGCTGATGTGGCAAAGAATTAAATATATGTAGAGAGGGTTAGAGTAACATATAGGTAGATATCGTATCATGTTAAATGTGATGCTAATTCGTGTCATGTATGGCAATAAATATGATCTATGATACTATACTCTATGTATTATTGAAAGTGCAACTATCCCCGGGTGGTTTTGGTAATTACTAACAAGATATAGCTCATTGAACTAATGCTATCTCAAGATAAATATTTCAGGAAAGTTCAATGATTGGCATGGCATGGACTAGGAATGTGGAACGCTCAAAATGCTAAGGACATATATTGTCTCAAGCTCAAGACTCCATTTTAGTGATCCAAGATCACATTGAGTCCATAGGAAAGCCAATACTATTAAAAGGGGATGAGGTGTTGCTTAATGGCTTGCTTGCTCAAAATGCTTAGTGATATGCTCCAAAAACCCTCAACCATTTTCCCACATCCACATATGTCCCAAACCAAAAGTCAAACTCGGCCCCACCGAAAAGTTCTACCCGGTGCCATCGAGTTCATTTGACATAGCTTTGCCAAAACCCTAATCATTTTGGTCTCACCGAAAGGGATCTCGGTCTCACCGAGATGGGATTGCAAACTCTCTGTTTCCCTTCATAACATTTTGGCCTCACCGAGATGAGCAATCGGTCCCACCGAGTTCGCAATGCAAACTCTCAGTTTCCTCTTCATAACATTTCGGTCCCACCGAAACGAGCGAATCGGTCCCACCGAGTTTGCCTGACCAACCCTCCGTGTGCTTATTACCAAAATCGGTCCCATCGAGTTTGTGTAATCGGTCTCACCGAGATTACATTATGCCCTAACCCTAATGAAATCGATCCTACCGAGTTGATCATATCGGTCCCACTGAAATGCCTAACGGTCACATTATAAACTAAGTCGGTTCGAGTTCTCTGAATCGGTCCCACCGAGTTTGGTAAATTGTGTGTAACGGTTAGATTTTGTGTGGAGGCTATATATACCCCTCCACCCACTCTTCACTCGTGGAGAGAGCCATCAGAACATACCTACACTTCCATCATACATGTTCTGAGAAGAGAACCACCTACTCAAGTGTTGAGATCAAGATATTCCATTCCTACCATATGAATCTTGTTCTCTAGCCTTCCCCAAGTTGCTTTCCACTCAAATCATTCTTCCACCATATCCAAATCTGTGAGGAGTTGTTTGAGTGTTGGGGAGACTATCATTTGAAGCATTTGAGCAAGGAGTTCATCATCAACACACCGTCTATTACCTTTTGGAGAGTGGTGTCTCCTAGATTGGTTAGGTGTCACTTGGGAGCCTCCGACAAGACTGTGGAGTTGAACCAAGGAGTTTGTAAGGGCAAGGAGATTGCCTACTTCGTGAAGATCTACCCTAGTGAGGCAAGTCCTTCATGGGCGATGGCCATGGTGGGATAGACAAGGTTGCTTCTTCGTGGACCCTTCATGGGTGGAGCCTTCCGTGGACTTGCGCAGCCGTTACCCTTCATGGGTTGAAGTCTCCATCAACTTGGATGTGCGATAGCACCACCTATAGGAACCAAGACAAAAACATCCGTGTCTACACTTGCGTTTGCTCCCTCCAAACTCCTCCCTTTACCTTCATATGCAATTGTTTTACTTTCCGCTGCTATACTCTTATAATTGCATGTGTAGGTTGATTGCTTGACTTGTGCTAAGTGGCTAAAATCTTCCAAGAACTAAAATTGGGAAAAGGCTAGATTTTTATTTGGTCAAGTAGTCTAATCACCCCCTCCCCTCTAGACATACTTTTGATCCTACAGGTGGTATCAGAGCTTTGGTCTCCGTTTGCCTTGATTTCCATAGCTTTGGTGATCATAGCCTTGGTCTCACAACCTAGGAGAGTATGGCGTCTAGCGAGAGGTCCTTACTTTGATGGTACTAATTTTGCTAGTTGGAAGCATAAGATGAAAATGCATATTCTTGGACATAACCCCGCCGTTTGGGCTATTGTGTGTATTGGTTTGCAAGGTGAATTCTTCAATGGGAAGGAACCAAATCGTGAAGCTACCGTGGAAGTGTTGAAGATGCTGCAATACAATGCTCAAGCTTGCGATATCCACTTCAACGGATTGTGCCCCAAAGAATTCAACAAAATCAGCCGTCTTGAGAATGCAAAGGAAATTGGGGATACTTTGATTGATATGCACGAAGGTAACGACTCCGTCAAGGAATCCAAGTTGGATGTGCTTCAAAGTCAACTTGACAAGTTCATGATGAAGGATGGTGAAGGTGTCGCTGAAATGTACTCTAGGCTTGCTCTCATCACAAATGAGATTGCCGGCTTAGGAAGTGAAGAGATGACCGACAGATTCATCATCAAGAAGATCCTAAGAGCCTTGGATGGAAAATATGACACTGTGTGCACATTGATCCAAATGATGCCCAATTACAAAGATCTCAAGCCAACGGAAGTCATTGGAAGAATTGTTGCTCATGAGATGTCACTCAAAGATAAAGAAGAGCTTCACAACAAGTCTAGTGGTGCTTAGAAAGCCTCATGTGACGCTCCTGCATCATCAAGTGAGAAACAAGTCTTTAATGAAGAATTGAGCTTAATGGTGAAGAACTTCAACAAGTTCTACAAGAATAGAAGCAAAGAGAGAAGTTCCAAGTCAAAGTCCTACAATGACAAGAGATCTTCAAGTCGTGTTCGGAATTGCTACAATTGTGGAAGACCCGGACACTATTCCAATGAGTGTACGGCTCCCCACAAGAGAAGAGAAGACTCACCCAAAAGGAGAAGTAGAAGAGAAGAATCACCACCAAGAGAGAGAAGGAGTAGAGATGATCGTTATGAACGAAGACCTTCTCGCAGAAGCAAAGATTCAGAAAGGAAGGACAAATCATCAAGGAGCTATACAAGACGAAGACATCAAGCTCATGTTGGTGAATGGGTATCCGGCTCCGACTCCGACGACCACTCCGAGAGAAGCTACTACTCCGACTCCGAAGATACTCAAGATGAAGGTGTTGCTGGAATTGCTCTTGTGTCAACCAACTCCTACGACATATTTGACTCACCAAATGAAGGAATTGGAAGATGATTCATAGCTAAAGGCCCTAAGGTATCACACCCCGAGTATCTTGATTTTGATAGTGATGAAGATGATTTGCTAGGAGATGATGATTTACTTGTAGGTAGCAATAGTGATGAAACTTTTGATGAAAACTATGATGAAATTGCTATTAATCATGCTAATCAAGATAAAACGAATGACACTGATAAGGAGAAGATTGAGCGTCTAACTACATAACTAAACACTCTTAAGTTAGCTCATGAAACTACCTTGGAAGATCATCGAGAACTTTTAAAGACTCATGAGAAGTTACGCTTTGAAAAGCTCAACCTTGAGCAAGAGCATGACTTCTTAAAAGAAATCAATGATGATCTTCGCAAGAAAAGTTCTTCTTACATTGCCAAGCGTTTACTCTTGTCTACTTACATGCCACAAGTAAAATCTAGCAACAAGAACAAGAAAGATTCTTTCTCTAGTAGTAACAATAATCATGCTAAATCCAATGATGTTGCTTCTAGTAGTTCTCTTGATTCCACTAATGATTCTCTTAGCCAAGTCACACTTGAGCAAGAAAATAGCTTATTGAAGGGAATTATAGAGAAATGTGTTTACAAGAGCCTTGCCGGGAGTAAGCAATTTGAGGAGATTGTACGCAAGCAAGGAAGGCACCAGAAGAATCAAGGTGTTGGTTTTGAACGAAAGTTCAATGCCAATGGAGTTGAGTGGGAGGAAGATCAATACCCCAAGACGAAGTTTGTTCCTCAACAAGAGAAGTATGATCCTACTTCTTTTCGAGGGACACAAGCACAAGATGATCTTCCACCACAAGACCACAAGCTAAAGGGCAAGGACAAGCTTCAAGAAGGGATTGATGCATTTGAAGAAGCTCCTAAGGCCTTGGTCAAGTGGGTTCCCAAGACTACATCAAGTTCTACTTCATCAAGTACAACTACAACTCCAAGGATTCCCATCAAGATGGTGTGGATCCCGAAGAAGAAGAACTAGAAAGTTCTTGAGGGTGACTCCGCTAACATACTTCACTCATATCATTATGGCGAGAACAAGTGCAAACAACTTCCACATCTTGCACTAGTTCGAGGAGTCACAAACCCTCTTGTTGGTAAGATAAGGGACAAGGTAACCTAATGCTTTCATGGACATCATCATGTGTGCAATTCACTCTATGTCTATGGATATCCTTGTTTCTTCCTTGTGGGACTAACCCGTGTAGGTATTGAAAGTGCAAATCACTCCAATGGTTTGCTCCAAATGATCTACATCAACATTGAGCATCTACATCTTCAACACCTACATGAAGTCATCATTGACAAAAACCAAGGTTAGTTCATCCCTCTTAGGGGGGATATCACATCTAGGGGGAGCTTTACTCTAACAATTGAGCTAAAGCAACTCTAATGATGTGAACACAACAATGCTTTATGTAAAAGTGGTAACCCCACTTGTGCTTAAACGATGAGTATGACCTATGATCAAATGTTCTCATTTGACTCCTAAGTCATTATACTCATATATCGATGACCTAGTCATCGCTAATTGCTCGATAGATGCTAGAATGGTGGTGCATGCTTTGCCACATGTTTCATTTGCTATCTTATTGTGTGAGCATGTTGACTTCATATTTTTATCATTTGAGGACATCCATTTTTTGCTTTGATTGTTTGGATCTTTTTCTTTTGCCAAATGGATGGACAAGAATGCCTACGAACACTCTCTAGCTATCTATGCTTTTCTCGTCTCAAACTCTATTCATGCTACATCACAAAGTTTGATCAAGTCAGATTTGAACCACTCTGTGTGAGGAGCACTCGGAGTCCCCGATTCTTCATAGACTTAAAGTTCCAGAACCTCTTTGTGCATTTCGGTATGACCGAGTCATCCACTTCGGTCACACCGAGTTCACTAAGTTGATCTAGGTTTTCAATCTCGGTGCAACCGATTTGAACTTTTCGGTCACACCGAGTTGTAGTAACTGCTAGCAGTTTTGCATCTCGGTTCCACAGAGTCGTTCCACTCGGTCACACCGGTAGGGTCGGGTTATATATACCGACAGGTTGAATTTTGGAAAACTTTTCGAAACTCTTCGCCCGCGCATAACCTGCTCTGCATCATTGGGTCTTCGGATCATCTCCTCGCCACCAACGACCTCCCACCACTGGTCTCTGCCACTGTCAATGGCAATCTCCTCTGCCGTTGCCGCTGTAGCAAGTTCACCGCCGAGTTAGGGTATGAACTTGATCCTTTGTACTATTCTTTAACTCCGATTCATAGCACATTGCTTTGCCATGTTCTTTACCACATATGAAATCTTCCTATCCAGCAGAAACTCTGTAGAAATTAGTTTTGATTCAAAAAATTAGGGTTAGGTCTCCGCCGAACTCATCTCGGACCGACCGAGTTGTAGAAATCGGTCTCACCGATTTGGCTTAGGCCATTGCACTTGCACTTTTTGGTCTGACCGAAAATTGCAAATCGGTGCGACCGAGTTCAACTCTCTGTGAAATCCTAGCAATATCGGTGCCACCGAACTGTGACTCGGCCTGACCGAGTTCACTAGTTCAGGCTCCAAAATTGCTTCGGTATCACCGAGTTTAACAAATCGGTAGCTCCGAAATGCTTTCTGTAGAGAACTAAAACTAAGTTTTTCTTGTCATCTGTTTGCAAAAATTCTATGCTTTGTGATCCTCATCCACTCTACCTCATCTACATCTATTCACAGGGTCAGCATTCAGTTTGCAGTGCCAAGATGTCTGACTAGAGTGATAGCCAGAATTTGTCTTAGGAGCAAGTCAACCTGAGTGAGGGCACTAGTCCCTCTAGCAGCTATGATGAGGGTAGCAGGAGCACACCTAGCAACTTGCCCAAGGCAGCTACCAAGACCAGAAAGAAGAAAACCTCAGGTACTAAGGATCAGTATTTTGTGGTTGATGAGGCCACTTCAAAGAAGAAGGTGCTCAGGAAGGAGTATGGCACAGCTGCCGCAACTAAGCCAAGTTTTAACAAGAAAGCACCTGCCAAGAGGATTCCCATGTCAAAGGCAAGATCATCTACCCAAGAGACTATGGTGTTCACACTTGAAACCAGAGATGATGAGCCTAGAGGAAAGAAGAAGAGAGCTAGAAAGACAATAGCCAGAGTGATTGGCAAGCCATCCATGAGGGATGATGATGAAGTTGCAGAAGAGGAAGAAGAGGTTGCTGCACCAGCTCCTAAAGCTCAGAAGCTTATGGGAGATGCAATCAAGTCTGCGGCTGCTCCTTCAAAGCCCAAGACTGCTCCAGAAGCTTCTCAAGCCACCAAGTCTGCACCCAAGAGGAGCACAAGAAACATCCCAGCTTCAGAGAAGAACAAGGCCTCAGTGCCTGAGGTTGATGAAGAAGCTGAGGCCCAAGTGCTCAGAAAGTTGTAGCCCAAGATCCCTGATCACAATGATGCTCATCTAGTAGCAGAAGACATGAAATTGAGGAAGGATGCAGGTCTCAGAAGATGGAGATAGACTGATCCATATGTTGTGAGGAGAAGGACTATTGTGGACTACATGTTTCATACCAAAGAACAGCAAGACTTCTATGAGACAGTTCTGCTCGACAAGAAGCCCATAGTGTGTGATATGAAGAGAGTGGATTGGGACTTCATTGATGAGAATGCAGATTATTTCCCCAATGTGCATGAATGCTTCAATGCATATGGAGTTGACAAGTTTGTGGCTTAGAAGTTGACAAAGTGGAATGATGAACTCATCATGCAATTCTACTCCACAGCTCACTTTTATCCTGATGGTAGAATTGTATGGGTGTCTGAAGGTATAAGGTACCAGTCAACTGTTGATGAGTGGGCCAAGCTGATTAATGCCCCTGAAGAGCATGAGGATGATTTGGATGTGTATGCCAAAAAGAAGCAAGACCACAACTCTATGGCCAATATGTACAAGGAGATCCCTGATGATGACTTGGAGACGCATAAGCTTGGATCTGTACATCACTTGCTGTCTGGTCTAGCCACTATCAACACAATCTTGAGGCATACATTGTTGCCCAAATCTGGAGATGCAAAGATGATCAGAGGACATTCAATCAACTTACTGCATATATTTGATGTGCCTCGGAAGTTCAAAGTTATGAGCCTGATTGTAGAGACAATCAAGAGGACTGCTGCAGACCAAAAGAGATCATGTGGGTATGCTCCACACATCTAGATGCTCATCAACTCCAAGATGGGCACAGGCACATACTTATTGGACAGAGAATATCTTCCCTTGGTGTCTGACTTTGAGGACAACACTGTTGTCATGGATGAGAATGAGCCATCTTTAGTGCAAGCACATGAAAGGAGAGAGAAAGCCAGAGCTGAGAAAGCTGCCAAGATGCCAAGTGCTGCAGAAGCATCTCAAGTGTCTCTCGAGTCCAAATAGGACCAAATGGCATATCTGATTCAAGCAACTATGAGGATTGAGAAGGGCTTGGCCACCCTGACTCGGAATCAAGAAAGCTTGGAGAGGATCATCGAAACTAAGTTCTATAGTCTTGATCTGAAAGTGGAGAGATCCAGTCTGCAGTTGAGAAGCTTCAGGTGGAAGAAGAGGAGAGGGGAGGACAGGCTACCACAGATGCATTTCAGCGAGTGCCTCGAGGTCAGAGATCTGCTGCAGTGCCAGTGCCTGATACGACAGCTACTACATCAGCACCAGCAGCCACAACTTCAGTGCCACCTCCAGCAGCCACTCCACCAGCTCCAACTACGTCATCTGAAGCCTTCGTCCTTGGAGTTCTCTCTACACCGCCTCCCGAAGACCAAGCCTGAGAGACGCATAGCACTATGCGGTTTCAAACTTTTTGGTAACTTGTTGCCAAAGGGGGAGAAATATGTATACATCATAGGCTTCTAGAGAGAGTGTTTTGCCTCTTTGGTCTCTCTTGCTTTTGGTTGAACTTTATTGTGCGTTTGCTTTATACTCTATGTCTGTGTGTGAGATACTTGTTTGATCATGTGAATGATCATATGCTACCTTAATGCTTGCTTGGATGATACTATATTTTATATCCTTATATGATCATTCACTTTGCTTGGTGATGAGTGCTTGTTTCAGTTATATCATTTTGAGCGCTCCACCAAGATGTATGTAACATGGAAGAGTAACCCATGATCCTAATCGATTGTGCATTTGCATTCAAACGCAAATTTTAAATAATGCACAAATTTAGGGGGAGCTCTTGTTTATCACACACTTCTCAAAGCGACGATATATTTAAATCTTATTATCTTTTGTCGAAGCTTTGATCTATATGTTGTCATAAATTACCAAAAAGGGGGAGATTGAAAGTGCAACTATCCTCGGGTGGTTTTGGTAATTACTATCAACATATAGCTCATTGAACTAATGCTATCTCAAGATAAATATTTCAGGAAAGTTTAATGATTGGCATGTCATGGACTAGGAATGTGGACCCCTCAAAATGCTAAGGACATATATTGGCTCAAGCTCAAGACTCTACATTTTCGATTTTAGTGATCCAAGATCACATTGAGTCCATAGGAAAGCCAATACTATTAAAAGGGGATGAGGTGTTGCTTAATGGATTGCTTGCTCAAAATGCTTAGTGATATGCTCCAAAAACCCTCAACCATTTTCCCACATCCACATATGTCCCAAACCAAAAGTCAAATTCGGCCCCACCAAAAAGTTCTATCCGGTGCCACCGAGTTCATTTGACATAGCCCTGCCAAAACCCTAATCATTTCGGTCTCACCGAAAGGGATCTCGGTCTCACCGAGATGGGATTGCAAACTCTCTGTTTCCCTTGTAACATTTCGGTCTCACCGAGATGAGCAATCGGTCCCACCGAGTTCGTAATGCAAACTCTCTATTTCCTCTTCATAACACTTCCGTCCCACCGAAACGAGCGAATCGGTCCCACCGAGTTTGCCTGACCAACCCTCCGTGTGCTTATTACCAAAATCGGTCCCACCGAGTTTGTGTAATCGGTCTCATCGAAATTACGTTATGCCCTAACCCTAATGAAATCGGTCCTACCGAGTTGATCATATCGGTCCCACCGAAATGCCTAACGGTCACATTATGAACTAAATCGGTATGACCGAGTTCTCTGAATCGGTCCCACCGAGTTTGTTAAATTGTGTGTAACGGTTAGATTTTGTGTGGAGGCTATATATACCCCTCCACCCACTCTTCACTCGTGGAGAGAGCCATCAGAACATACCTACACTTCCATCATACATGTTCCGAGAAGAAAACCACCTACTCAAGTGTTGAGATCAAGATATTCCATTCCTACCATATGAATCTTGTTCTCTAGCCTTCCCCAAGTTGCTTTCCACTCAAATCATTCTTCCACCATATCCAAATCTGTGAGGAGCTGTTTGAGTGTTGGGAAGACTATCATTTGAAGCATTTGAGCAAGGAGTTCACATCAACACACCGTCGATTACCTTTTCGAGAGTGGTGTCTCCTAGATTGGTTAGGTGTCACTTGGGAGACTCTGACAAGACTGTGGAGTTGAACCAAGGAGTTTGTACGGGCAAGGAGATCGCCTACTCTGTGAATATCTACCCTAGTGAGGCAATTCCTTCGTGGGAGATGGCCATGGTGGGATAGACAAGGTTGCTTCTTCGTGGAGCCTTCGTGGGTGGAGCCCTCCGTGGACTCGCGCAGCCGTTACCCTTCGTGGGTTGAAGTCTCCATCAACTTGGATGTACGATAGCACCACCTACCGGAACCAAGACAAAAACATCCGTGTCTACACTTGCATTTTCTCCCTCCAAACTCCTCCCTTTACCTTCATATGCAATTGTTTTACTTTCCGCTGCTGTACTCTTAGAATTGCATGTGTAGGTTGATTGCTTGACTTGTGATAAGTTGCTAAAATCTGCCAAGAACTAAAATTGGGAAAAGGATAGATTTTTATTTGGTCAAGTAGTCTAATCACCCCCTCTAGACATACTTTCGATCCTACAATTATACTATGCTCTATAATTAATAAAGGTAGTATCATACACTAGTATCATACTAGCAAAAGAGCCCGTGCGTTGCAACGGGTATAAATTTCAAAGTTCACGTGATATTGAGGAGTTTATCTGTCATTGTGAAATATTGAGCTATATCTCTCAGTCCGTTAAATTCTTCATTGTCTTAATATGAACTCATAATTTATACTTGCCTACTTCAAAGATAAGATGGCCGGTTAGAAAATAAAGAGTTCACAATGATTGATGCTCTTTTGTTAACATTGTCGTCAATAGTAGGAGCAAACCGACTGCATCAACGCAGCCATGCTTTCCTTGACACAAACATCACGGCCTCAAGGAGGACCAGTATTGGGGCATGCAAAGCCGGGGGAGAGATAGTACGACAGAGGGGAGTAGCCACATAAAGGTGGGGTATGGAAGGACTAAGGACATGGTCATCCTAGGCATGATCACATGCTTCTTTCTACCTCTCTCTCCATAGCCGACGTGTGGAGCGAACAAGACGTGGCCCCTACTTCACCCAGTTCAAGCAAGATGCACCGTCGTCATACTCTTTCAACTCTCCATCCCTCCTTCCCTCCTCTGTATCTCACACCAACAGCACTGGTACCATATAGAGTGGAAGAATATATTGACGGGAGAAACAAATCCTCATATGCGCTTAGCAACTTATTCTATTATGTTACCATTTCTCCTCCGTGTCACCATCACCAATGATGCTTATATTGTCCATCTATTCACTACTAACATGATCAATCTAAAGTGATGTGCTTGTGATCATACTATGGCATAACGCTCGTGCGTCGCTATAGAGTAAACATTGAACAATGGGTCCTCTTCCTCGTGCGACGGAAGGGTGCCACCGTGCCAGCGGGTCTAGCATGGCCGACTTCTTCTAGGCGGCACATGCTTTGTCGAGCACCTTAAAATCGTGAGGTTTTCCTCCTTGATTTGGCATAGTATATAGTAAAACATGTCATCGATGCAACTGGGGCACCACTGATCCGCCCATCACCTCGGCTCAGGAAACATATTGTTGACTGGGAGCAAATAATAACAAGAAATATATAAATCAAAATAGCTACCTTTTTTACGCGATGAGAATTTTACTTACCTTTTTTTGCGAAAAGAAAATTTTACTTACCTTTATTTTTCTAGGCACGTCTACCAATTAATGCACGGCCATTGTACTTTTTACATGAGTCTATAGTATTGGATCAATTTTCTTTAATTTGCATGCAGGTGTACCAATGCATGGTTGTTGTGCATGTTTGACAGTCCCTAGACGCACGCGTATTGGATCGATTTTCTTTAATTTGCATGCAGGTGTACCAACTATGCACACGGCTGTTGTGCATGTTTAATAGTCTCTAGACGTTTGACCGTCTTTAGACGCACGCAATATGCCTTCCTTGCATCGCCGGAGCTACAACGGCGCCATGGCCACGGCCACGCGACTGGCCAACCATGGCCATTCTAGGATTTTTGTTTCCATGTCTCTCCCATTGGCCCATATTATATTTTTCATATCCTTCCTTCCTTTTTCCTCATAGAAGAGAATATATGCCCTCTTTATTCCTTTCCTTCCTGAACCAAATCGAAATTAATTCCCTCTTTTATGACTTTTCTTTCTGTTCATTGATTCTTCAGGAGGCTAATTACCATCAAATTATAAACGTATATAAGTTGTTCTTATGCAGTATAAGCAAGCGAGGTGGGACTATTTAATAAGTTAACAAATAGTATTTTCTTTTTACAACAATGATGTAACTCAGATGGACTTGAGCTTTGTTTCCATGTCTCTCCCATTGGCCCATATTATATTTCCATATCCTTCCTTCCTTTTTCCTCATAGAAGACAATATATGCCCTCTTTATTCCTTTCCTTCCTGGACCAAATCGAAATTGATTCCCATTTTAATGACTTTTCTTTCTGTCCGTTGATTCTTCATGAGGCTAATTGACATCAAATTATAAACATATATAAGTTGTTCTTATGCAGTATAAGCAAGCGAGGTGGGACTATTTAATAAGTTAACAAATAGTCTTTTCTTTTTACAACAATGATGTAACTCAGATGGACTTGAGCTTTGTTTCCATGTCTCTCCCATTGGCCCATATTATATTTCCATATCCTGTTGGAAATATGCCCTAGAGGCAATAATAAATTGGTTATTATTATATTTCCTTGTTCACGATAATCGTTTATTATCCATGCTAGAATTGTATTGATAGGAAACTCAGATACATGTGTGGATACATAGACAAACACCATGTCCCTAGTAAGCCTCTAGTTGACTAGCTCGTTGATCAACAGATGGTCACGGTTTCCTGACCATGGACATTGGATGTCGTTGATAACGGGATCACATCATTAGGAGAATGATGTGATGGACCAGACCCAATCCTAAGCCTAGCACAGATGGTGTAGTTCGTATGCTAATGCTTTTCTATATGTCAAGTATCTTTTCCTTATACCATGAGATTGTGCAACTCCCGGATACCGTAGGAATGCTTTGGGTGTACCAAACGTCACAACGTAACTGGGTGGCTATAAAGGTGCACTACAGGTACCTCCGAATGTGTCTGTTGGGTTGGCACGAATCGAGACTGGGATTTGTCACTCCGTATGACGGAGAGGTATCTCTGGGCCCACTCGGTAGGACATCATCATAATGTGCACAATATGTGATCAAGGAGTTGATCACGGGATTATGTGTTACAGAACGAGTAAAGAGACTTGCCGATGACGAGATTGAACAAGGTATCGGGATACCGACGATCGAATCTCAGGCAAGTATTGTACCGATAGACAAAGGGAATTGTATACGGGATTGATTGAATCCTTTACATCATGGTTCATCCGATGAGATCATCATGGAACATGTGGGAGCCAACATGGGTATCCAGATCCCGCTGTTGGTTATTGGTCGAAGAGTTGTCTCGGTCATGTCTGCATGGTTCCCGAGCCCGTAGGGTCTACACACTTAAGGTTCGATGACGCTAGGGTTATAGGGAAAGTATGTACGCGGTTACCGAATGTTGTTCGGAGTCCCGGATGAGATCCCGGACGTCACGAGGAGTTCCGGAATGGTCCGAAGGTAAAGATTCATATATGGGAAGTCCCGTTTTGGTCACCGGAAAAGTTTCGGGCGCTATCGGTAGCGTACCGGGACCATCGATGGGGTTCCGGGGGTCCACCGGGAGGGTCCACCTGCCCCGGAGGGCCCTATGGGCTGTATGTGGAGAGGGACAAGCCCCTTAGTGGGCTGGGTGCCTCCCCTCCCTAGGGCCCATGCGCCTAGGGTTTGGGGGGAACCCTAAGGGGGGCGCCCCCCTTGCCTTGGGGGGCAAGGCAACCCCCCTGGCCGTCGCCCCCTCCTCAGATTGGATATGAGGGGGCCGGCCCCCCTCTCCCTTGCCCCTATATATATGTGGGGGTTGGGAGGGCAGCCGCACCACAAGTTCTGGCGCAGCCCTCCCTCTCTCCCAAGTCCTCCTCGTGTCTCGCAGCGCTTGGCGAAGCCCTGCTGGAGTCCCGCGCTCCTCCATCACCACCACATCGTCGTGCTGCTGTTGGATGGAGTCTTCCCCAACCTCTCCCTCTCTCCTTGCTAGATCAAGGCGTGGGAGACGTCATCGGGCTGCACGTGTGTTGAACGCGGAGGCGCCGTTGTTCGGCGCTTAGATCGGAATCAACCGCGAGCTGAATCGCAGCGAGTACGACTCCTTCATCCGCGTTCTTGCAACGCTTCCGCATCGCGATCTACAAGGGTATGTAGATGCACTCACCTTCCCCTCGTTGCTAGATTACTCCATAGATAGATCTTGGTGATGCGTAGGAAAAATTTTGATTTTCTGCTACGATCCCCAACAGTGGCATCATGAGCTAGGTCTATGCGTAGTATCTTGCACGAGTAGAACACAAAGTAGTTGTGGGCGTCGATTTGTCAATTTACTTGCCGTTACTAGTCTTATCTTGATTTGGCGGCATCGTGGGATGAAGCGGCCCGGACCGACCTTACACGTACTCTTACGTGAGATGGGTTCCACCGACTAACATGCACTAGTTGCATAGGGTGGCTAGCGGGTGTCTGTCTCTCCCACTTTAGTCGGATCGGATTCGATGAAAAGGGTCCTTATGAAGGGTAAATAGAAATTGGCATATCACGTTGTGGTTTTGGCGTAGGTAAGAAACGTTCTTGCTAGAAACCTATAGCAGCCACGTAAAAACTTGCAACAACAATTAGAGGACGTCTAACTTGTTCTTGCAGCATGTGCCGTGTGATGTGATATGGCCAAAAGGATGTGATGAATGATATATGTGTGATGTATGAGATTGATCATGTTCTTGTAATAGGAATCACGACTTGCATGTCGATGAGAATGACAACCGGCGGGAGCCATAGGAGTTGTCTTATTTATTGTATGACCTGCGTGTCACTGAATAACGCCATGTAGTTACTTTACTTTATTGCTAAAAGTTAGCCATAGTAGTAGAAGTAATGTTTGGCGAGACGACTTCATGAAGACACGATGATGGAGATCATGATGATGGAGATCATGGTGTCATGCCGGTGACAATGATGATCATGGAGCCCCGAAGATGAAGATCAAAAGGAGCAAAATGATATTGGCCATATCATGTCACTATTTGATTGCATGTGATGTTTATCATGTTTTACATCTTATTTGCTTAGAACAACGGTAGTAAATATGATGATCTCTCACTAAAATTTCAAGAATTGTGTTCCCCCTAACTGTGCACCGTTGCTAAGGTTCGTTGTTCCGAAGCACCACGTGATGATCGGGTGTGATAGGTTCTAACGTTCGCATACAACGGGTGTAAGCCAGATTTACACACGCGATACACTTAGGGTTGACTTGACGAGCATAGCATGTACAGACATGGCCTCGGATCACGGAAGACCGAAAGGTCGAACATGAGTCGTATAGAAGATACGATCAACATGAAGATGTTCACCGTTGATGACTAGTGCGTCTCACGTGATGATCGGACACGGCCTAATCGATTCGGATCATGTATCACTTAGATGACTAGAGAGATGTCTATCTGAGTGGGAGTTCATTAGATGAACTTAATTGTCATGAACAATAGTCTAAGTTGTCTTCGCAAATTATGTTGTAGACCAATAACTGCGTTGTAGCTCCCTGTTTAATACGATCCTAGAGAAAGACTAAGTTGAAAGATATTGTAAGCAATGATGCGGATTGGGTCCGTAGTCCGAGGAGTGTCCTCACTGCTGCACAAAAAGCTTACGTCTTTGATGCACCGCTCGATGTGCAAACCCCTACAACGTTGTCTGTGGATGTTGTGAACACCTGACAGACACGTCCCGATGACTACTTGATAGTTTAGTGCACCATACTTTACGGCTTAGAATCGGGATTCCAATGACGTTTTGTACGTCATAGAACATATGAGATGTTCTAAGAGCTGAAATTGGGATTTCAGTCTCATGCCCGTGTTGAGAGGTATGAGACCTCTGACAAGTTCTTTTGCCAAAAAGATGGAGGAGAATAGCTCAACTAGTGAGCATGTGCTCAGAATGTCTGGGTGCTAAAATCACTTGAACCAAGTGGGAGTTAATCTTCCAGATGAGATAGTGGTTGATAGAATTCTCTAGACACTATCACCAAGCTACTAGAACTTCGTGATGAACTATGACATGCAAAGGATGGAGATGATCCCGGAGCTATTAGCGGTGCTTAAGACCGCAAAAGTAGAAATCAAGAAGGAGCATCAAGTGTTGATGGTTTAACAAGACCACTGGTTTCAAAAGGGCAAGGGCTAGAAGGGAAACTTCATGAATGGAAAACCAGTTGTCGCTCTGATGAAGGAACCCATGGTTGAACCCAAACCTCGAGACTAAGTGCTTCTATTGTAAGGGGAACGGTCACATGGTAGCGGAACTACCCCAAATACATGGTAGATATGATAGCTGGAAACTTCAACAAAGTATATTTGATATACGTGTTATTGATGTGTACCTTACTAGTACTCCTTGTAGCACCTGGGTATTGGATACCGGTTCAGTTGCTATTATTAGTGACTTGAAGCAAAAGCTACGGACTGAACGGAGACTAGCTAAGGGCGAGGTGACGATGTGTGTTGGAAGTGTTTCCAAGGTTGATAAGATCACCATCGCACGCTCCCTCTATTTTCGGGATTAGTGTTGAACCTAGATAAATGTTATCAGGTGTCTACGTTGAGCATGAATATGATTAGATCATGTTCATTGCAATACGGTTATTCATTTAAGTTAGAGAATAATGGTTAGTCTGTTTACATGAATAATACCTTTATGGTCATGCACCCAATGGTTTATTGAATCTCGATCATAGTAATACACATGATAATAATATTAACGCCAAAGGATTTAGAGTTAATAATGATAGTACCACTTTCTTGTGGCACTGCCGCTTAGGTCATTTTGGCATAAAATGCATGAAGAAACTCCATGCTGATGGATGTTCGGAGTCACTTGATTTTGAATCGCTTGACACATGCAAGCCATGCCTCATGGGCAGAATGACTAAGATCCTATTTTCAGGTTCAATGAAACGGGCAACTGACTTGTTGGAAATCATACATGCTGATGTGTGTGATCCAATGAGGATTGAGGCGTGTGGTGGATATCGTTATTTTCTCATCTTCACTAACAATTTGAGTAGATATGGGTATATTTACTTAATGAAGCAAAAGTCTGAAACGTTTGAAAAGTTCAAGCAATTTCAGAGTGAAGTTAAGAATCATCATAAGAAGAAGATCATGTTCCTACGATCTGATCAAGGGGAGATTTTCTGAGTTATGAGTTTGGCAATCACTTAAGACATTGTGGAATTGTTTCGCAGTTGAAGCCACCTGGAACACCACAGCGTAATGGTGAGTCCGAACGTCGTAGTCGAACCTTATGAGATATGGTACGATCTATGATGTCTCTTACCGATCTACAACTATTATTTTGAGGTTATGCATTATAGACAGTTGCACTCACTTTAGAAAGGGCACCATCTAAGTCCATTGAGACGACGCCGTATGAACTATGATTTGGCAAGAAACCAAAGTTGTCGTTTCTCAATGTTTGGGGCTGTGATGCTTATGGCTTCAGCCGGAAAAAGCTCGAACTCATAGCGGACAAATACATCTTCATAAGATACCCAAAGGTAACAGTTGGGTGTACCTTCTATCTCTGTTCCAAGGGCAAAAATGTTTGTCACTAAGAACGGGTCCTTTCTCGAGAAGGAGTTTCTCTCGAAAGAATTGAGTGGGAGGAAGATAGAACTTGATGAGGTTGTCGAACCCTCACTTCAACCGGAGAGTAGTGCAACACAGAAAGATGTTTCTGTGGAACCTACGACTGTTGAAGAGGAGACTAATGATAGTGATCATGAAGCTCCAGGTCAAGTTGCTATCGAACCTCGTAGGTCGACAAGGATATATACTACTCCCGAGTGGTACGGTGATCCTGTCTTAGATGTCATGTTGTTTAGGACAACAATGAACCTACGAACTATGGAGAAGCGATGGTGGGCCCATATTCCAAATGATTAGAAGCCGAGAAATCCGAGATAGGATCCATGTATCAAAACAAAGTATGGACTTTGGTGGATTTGCCCAAAGGTCGGCAAGCCATTGAGATAAATGGATCTTTAAGAAGAAGACGGACGTGGACGGTAATGTCACCGTCTATAAAGCTCGACTTGTGGAGAAAAGTTTTCCACAAGTTCAAGGAGTTGACTACGATGATATTTTCTCACCCGTAGCGATGCTTAAGTCCGTCGGAATCATGTTAGCATTAGCTGCATTTATGAAATCTGGCAGATGGATGACAAAACAAGTTTCCTTACTAGTTTTCGTAAGGAAAGGTTGTATGTGATACAATCAGAAAGGTTTTGTCGATCCTAAGGATGCTAAAAGGTATGCTAGCTCCAGCGATCCTTCCATGGACTGGAGCAAGCATCTCGGAGTCGGAATATATGCTTTGATGGAGTGATCAAAGTTTTTGGGTATACAAAGTTTGTTAGAAACTTGTATTTACAATAAAGTGAGTGGGAGCACTACAACATTTCTGATAAGTATATGTGAATGACATATTGTTGATCCGAAATGATGTAGAATTTCTGGAAAGCGTAAAGGGTTGTTTGAAAGGAGTTTTTTCAAAGGAAGACCTAGATAAAGTTGCTTACATAATTGGGCATCAAGATCTATGGAGATAGATCAAGACGCCTAATGATACTTTCAAAAGAACACACACCTTTGACATGATTTTGAAGGAGTTCAAAATAGATCAGTCAAAGAAGGAGTTCTTACCTGAGTTGTAAGGTGTGAAGTTGAGTAAGACTCAAAGCTTGACCGCGGCAGAAGGAAGAGGAAGGGCGAAGGTCGTCCCCTATGCTTTTGTAATAGGCTCTATACGGTATGCCATGCTGAGTATCGCACCTGATGTGTGCCTTGCCAAATGTCTGGCAAGAGGGTACAAAGGTAATCCAGGAGTGGATCACTAGTTAGCGGTCAAAATTATCCTTAGAGGAATAAGGAAATGTTTCTGGGTTGTGGAGGTGATAAAGAGTTCGACGTAAAGAGTTACGTCGATGCAAGCTTAACACCTATCCGGATAACTCTAAGTAGAGATACCGGATACGTATAATGGAGCAACAGTTTGGAATAGCTCCAAGTGGAACGTGGTAGCATCACCTACGTTATGACATAAAGTTTTGCGAAGTACATAGGGATCTGAATGTTGCAGACCCGTTGACTACAACCTCTCTCACAAGCATAACATGATCAAACCCAGAACTCATTGAGTGTTAATCACATATTGATGTGAACTAGATTACTGACTCTAGTAAACTCTTTGGATGTTGGTCACATGGCGATGTGACCTGTGAGTGTTAATCACATGGCGATGTGAACTAGATTATTGACTCTAGTGCAAGTGGGATATTGTTGGAAATATGCCCTAGAGGCAATGATAAATTGGTTATTATTATATTTCCTTGTTCATGATAATCGTTTATTATCCATGCTAGAATTGTATTGATAGGAAACTCAGATACATGTGTGGATACATAGACAAACACCATGTCCCTAGTAAGCCTCTAGTTGACTAGCTCGTTGATCAACAGATGGTCACGGTTTCCTGACCATGGACATTGGATGTCGTTGATAACGGGATCACATCATTAGGAGAATGATGTGATGGACCAGACCCAATCCTAAGCCTAGCACAGATCATGTAGTTCGTATGCTAATGCTTTTCTATATGTCAAGTATCTTTTCCTTAGACCATGAGATTGTGCAACTCCCGGATACCGTAGGAATGCTTTGGGTGTACCAAACGTCACAACGTAACTGGGTGGCTATAAAGGTGCACTATAGGTACTTTCGAAAGTGTCTGTTGGGTTGGCACAAATCGAGACTGGGATTTGTCACTCCGTATGACGGAGAGGTATCTCTGGGCCCACTCGGTAGGACATCATCATAATGTGCACAATATGTGATCAAGGAGTTGATCACGGGATTATGTGTTATGGAACGAGTAAAGAGACTTGCCGGTGACGAGATTGAACAAGGTATCGGGATACCGACGATCGAATCTCAGGCAAGTACTGTACCTATAGACAAAGGGAATTGTATACGGGATTGATTGAATCCTTGACATCATGGTTCATCCGATGAGATCATCGTGGAACATGTGGGAGCCAACATGGGTATCCAGATCCTGCTGTTGGTTATTGGCCGGAGAGTTGTCTCGGTCATGTCTGCATGGTTCCCGAGCCCGTAGGGTCTACACACTTAAGGTTCGATGACGCTAGGGTTATAGGGAAAGTATGTACGCGGTTACCGAATGTTGTTCGGAGTCCCGGATGAGATCCCGGACGTCATGAGGAGTTCCGGAATGGTCCGGAGGTAAAGATTCATATATGGGAAGTCCCGTTTTGGTCACCGGAAAAGTTTTGGGCGCTATCGGTAGCGTACCGGGACCACCGAAGGGGTTCCGGGGGTCCACCGGGAGGGTCCACCTGCCCCGGAGGGCCCTATGGGTTGTATGTGGAGAGGGACCAGCCCCTTAGTGGGCTGGGCGCCTCCCCTCCCTAGGGCCCATGCGCCTAGGGTTTGGGGGAACCCTAAGGGGGGCGCCCCCTTGCCTTGGGGGCAAGGCAACCCCCCTGGCCGCCGCCCCCTCCTCAGATTGGATCTGAGGGGGCCGGCCCCCCTCTCCCTTGCCCCTATATATATGTGGGGGGGTGGGAGGGCAGCCGCACCACAAGTTCTGGCGCAGCCCTCCCCCTCTCCCAATTCCTCCTCGTGTCTCGCAGCGCTTGGCGAAGCCCTGCTGGAGTCCCGCGCTCCTCCATCACCACCACGCCGTCGTGCTGCTGTTGGATGGAGTCTTCCCCAACCTCTCCCTCTCTCCTTGCTGGATCAAGGCGTGGGAGACGTCATCGGGCTGCACGTGTGTTGAACGCGGAGGCGCCGTTGTTCGGCGCTTAGATCGGAATCAACCGCGATCTGAATCGCAGCGAGTACGACTCCTTCATCCGCATTCTTGCAACACTTCCTCATCGCGATCTACAAGGGTATGTAGATGCACTCACCTTCCCCTCGTTGCTAGATTACTCCATAGATAGATCTTGGTGATGCGCAGGAAAATTTTTGATTTTCTGCTACGATCCCCAACATATCCTTCCTTCCTTTTTCCTCATAGAAGAGAATATATGCCCTCTTTATTCCTTTCCTTCCTAGACCAAATCGAATTTGATTCCCTTTTTTATGACTTTTCTTTCTGTCTGTTGATTCTTCAGGAGGCTAATTGACATCAAATTATAAACGTATATAAGTTGTTCTTATGCAGTATAAGCAAGCGAGGTGGGACTATTTAATAAGTTAACAAATAGTCTTTTCTTTTTACAATAATGATGTAACTCACATGGACTTGAGCTTTGTGTTAGTACGTCAGGTCGGGAGTTCGATCCACGGGACCTCCTATACAACGCGTTTTGCGTCATACAACAGCTCGACGCACAGGGGAGACGCACTAATGGGCCGGCCCAATCTGATTCCTGTCGCGCGACATAAAAATGTCATAAAAACATTAGAGACTCACAAGATTTGATACCAGGACCTCATGCAACAGACAGCGAGCCCTTCACCACTACACCAGACAACAATAGCTGGCTATAAGAGGTGCAAAATATAATAAGACCACACAGAAAGCGTTCAGATTTGGAAAACATTTCTTAAAAATTGTGAGCAGTTTTGAAATGTCATGATTTCATTATATTCCTTTTTTTAGAAGTGAAGATTTTTTGATATCCCACTTTAAAAATTAAACACGAACAAATCATGCAAGTCCTGAACAGTTTTCTAAAATGCGAACAATTTTCTAAAAGTTTAACCATTTCTGAAAAAACAAACAAATTACAAAAAAATGTGAACTTTTCTTCAAATTTCCGAATATTTCCAGAGATCGTCACCAGATTTTAAGTTCTAAATAAAAATGGAAAACATGAACATTTTTTAAGTTCAGAAAAAGAAGTTAAAACCGAACATTTTTAATACAAAACGAAATTTGTATTGTATGAGTTTTTGGAATGCGAACAAAATTTGAAACATGGGAACATTTATTGAAATCGCAAACAAAACAATGAAACCGCGAACATTATTTTAGACATGAAAGTTTTTCTGAATTTGTGAACAAATCTTCAAAAAAAATTGAAATTCCGAACATATTTTGAAAACCACAAACATTTTTTGAAACTCCTGAACATTTTTTGAATTTGTGAACAAAATTTGATAAACAGGAACATATTTTTGGAATTTGAAAAAAAATTGAAAGCACGAACAATTTTTGAATTTGTGAACAATTTTTGAATAACGGGAATATTTTTTGAATTCGTGATTTTTTTTGGAAAACAGGAACATTTTTTGAAATTCGAAACAAATTTTTTGATACACGACAATTATTCGAAATTATGTACAAATTTTGAAAACCAGGGACATTTTTTGAAATTCTGAATAATATTTGAAATATCCAAAAAAACTTGAAAAAAGGAAAAATAAAGAAAAGGAAAAAAGAAAAGGAAAAACGAAAAATAAAAGAAATTGAAAAAAGAAAACCAAAAAAGAAAACTAAAAAAGAAAAAGCCGGTTCAGGAACCTTCTAGAAGATTCCAAAACCCAGAAAAAACCGTTTGGGAAACTCTAGAAGGTTCACAAAACCAGAAACGCTGCAAACACGTTAAATGGGCCGGCCCATGATATCGCTCGACCCCCAAGTCTGCGCGAAACGACGACACTTTGACGCAACAAGCGTCTAATAGGAAATTCCTCGATACACCACGCCAGCTCTTATTTTTTGCCTCCTCAAATCGGACAGGTCTGATGGGCTGAGGCACAGGCGTGCCGAGGCCCAATGCAGCGACCAAGTGTAAGTTCGTTAATAGATTTTTGGACCATTAGAAATTTAGTACCACCTCGAATATGTTTTAAAGTCAAACTGAAACCGTAAAATTACAGGAAGAAGCATATTGTGACGGTGAACCCGACAAACTCGTTCCGCGCTTTATTATTAGGTAATGATATATATGCATAATACTAGTATATGACATTCTCCACTATGAGTAGCCTAAGTATATTATACCATGTGGCCGAATTGTTTGATTTTTTTTCCCGTTTCTCGCACAATGGATTAAAACTCGCAAAACGACACATGAATGATCTTGCTAACACGCACGTCTAGTTACGACTATATATACATATACATACAAACGAGATCTTTATTTTTGCATATTCATAGTTTGAGATTGCTAGTGAGGCCTGCCCCCTCGTAAAATGTATGAGAAAATCAAACCATAGGGTACAATCGTGATTTCTTACCGTGGGAAAAAATTGGAGGCAAAACGATGAACTCATGTTTTCATTCGAAGAAAAATATGATGTTAGGTAATGTAAATGTTTTCAAAGAGCACACAGTTCACTCACGAAAGCCGTGTGTCCACTAAACCGTGGCCGATGCCACCCCTCTACCATGCGCGCGATCTGAGTCGTGCGTTCTGATTGGCCAGAACTCCAACCCCACGAATCCTACGTCTGCACCATTGGATTCTCCTTGATCGAACGGTGATTCTCATCCCTTTCGACAACACATGTAAATGTTTTCAAATAGCCCCTCCCAAAAAAATGTTTTCAAATAGCACATGGTTCACACACGAAAGCCGTGTGCCTACCAAACCGTGGCCGATGCCACCCCTTTGCTGCGCCCGTGATCTGAGTCATGCGTTCTGATTGGTCAGAACCCAAACCCACGGATCATACGTCTGCACCGTTGGATGCTCGCAGATCGAACGACAATCCTCATCCCTTTCGATAGGAAATGCAGTCAAGCTAGGAATTGATTTATGTGCCAAAATGCATTGTAAATGCCAAAAAATGTCTTACATATAGCACACGAGACCTGAAATGCGCCAGCAAATCAAACCCGTGGTATAATTGTGATTGCTTTACGTGGGGAAAAATTAAAGGCGAAACGATGAACTCACGTCTTCATTTCAAAATTAGTACGTCTTCATTTCAAACGAAGTTATTTTGTTTGTACGCACGAGCGCTTAGAGGCAACCGTTTGCATAGGCCTTTCCGCGCGCGTAGCTACCGGGGATATTTTTCACCCTTTTCACCTAGGCCGCCAACACCCAGAGTCCCCAACACCCCCCC
>LR738715.1:229978190-229988778 GCA_902687465.1 Secale cereale | reverse complement strand
TTAATTCCTACTACAACACAAAAAGATTACAACTACACCAACAAGTTATGCATTGCATAATTTTCCTAGACAAAGCTTTTTCTCTATATATTCACATTGTTGCTAGCAGGGGTGTGCTTGGCACAAGCTATGTACTAGTAATTTTCAGTACCGCTCAACAAAGGGGTTACCTATTGATGGTGTAATACATCGGGGGTGGCTTCTCCACGAGGAGCCGGGCAGTAGGCCTACCAAGGGGCCCGGAGGCCCTACTTCACCCCTGACGGTAGCTAGGAGCTCGGGGACCAGATAGATGCCAATAGATAATCTTCGTGCCCAAGACATCCAGGTGGTGGGCTAGATCGGATCTCTCTACTGTAAAACCCAAGCCGCCATTGTGCATATAAGGTGGAGACAATGGGGCTCTCATTCCCATCTACTTCCATAGAATACACTCCCTGATATTTCCATCGATAGTTATCCACCAACTGATGAGAAATCCATGGCTAAGGCAATGTGTCACCAGATGTCGGGGAAACGACGCCTATGGGATCACTGGAATCCCTTCTACGGTTGACGGGCGCGGGGTTGTGCAAAGAGCGGGTCTAGGAGTCAGCACAAGGATCGTTTACCTAGGTTCGGGCCGCAAAGATGCATAATACCCTAGTCCTGCTTTGGTGTGTATTTGAGTGTTCTTGAACTTCTTGAACTAGCTACGGTGCGTGTCTAGTCCAAAAGATCCGAATCCTTCTACAGTATGCCTCGGGCCTCCTTTTATAGTAAAAAGGGGCAGCCACAGCGGCACACAGGAGGTGGAAAGGTATAGAGTGTACAAGCTTATCCCATGTAATTACGGGACAAGACGCATTAAATGCGCTACTTAGGTGTCCACTTGCTTTATCGGGGATGGAAACGAGGCCCGGCCCGTCTGCTGCCGCTCCGTCTGGTTGCGACGCGCGTCCAGGCCAGCGGTGCAGGCAGCTGAGATGGCGTGGTGGTAGGGTCTTCACGAAGATATGCATTCCACCACGCAGGTGCTTGACTAGCTGGATCAGGAACCACGTACTGCCACGTGGGTACTTGCCTGAGCTAGTGGGTCCGCCGTCGAGCTGAGGTGACAATGGGGCGGCAAGGGCTTGCCGCGGTCTTGCGTCTGTTCTCGGCAAGGGTCTTGCCGGGGCCTCTGTGAGCGTCCTTGGCAAGAGGCTTGCCGGGGCTTCGAGGGTGTCTTCGGCAAGGAGCCTTGTCGGGGCCTCATGGGCATCCTCGGCAAGGAGCCTTGCGGTCGTCTTTTCTTCTAGTTCTCATCTAGGATTCGTAGACCCTTGTCTTCACAAAGATCTGCATGCCATCACGCAGGCGCTTCCCAAGTCTTGGTTCCAACATTGTTGATGGTGTCGGAGCCCCCTAGGCTCAAGGGTGGCTGCAATGGAGGCGTTGGGTGAGTCCCCCTGGCAAGGGTTCTTGCCAGGGTCGTGCAGGCCGCTCCGGCAAGAGTCTTGTCGAGGGAAGCCTATCTTGTTGCTTGGCCTTCTTGCACCACTTCCTTGGCGCTGCTCTGGTAGTCTTGTGCTTTGGTTTCCCTCCTCTGCCTTGTTAAGTGTGGCCATAGGCGTGGCTCCGACTGCCCATGCACAAGCAAGGGGTACAAAGGAGCGCCCCTACTTTTGTACATCAATAGGAGCCCCCGGGCCTGGGCCATACATAAGCACGACGGGTTGTTGGGCTAGGCCGAGAATGGTGTGCGGGCAGTGGGGGCCGGATTCTTTTTACTGCAGTAACCCCTTCGGTGGTTGCGCTTCCCCATGATCTACGTACGACGGGGGGGTCGTGTGTGGGGTGACCACGGCATGCTTGCGTCATCCCGTGGTTCCAAATAGTAAAGAGGTGGTTCATGTTCTCATAAAAATAGAGGAAGTTGCGGGGGCGTGGCTCTTTTATTAAGTGGACTCGCGTCGCCCCACGATCACGGGGCGCAAAACGATCGTACCACGCGCCATCTGAATCTCGATCCGCCCGCCACGTGCCCCTCATGCATCGGGGAGGGCAGGCGGCGGACGCAGAGGGTGCGGGCTTTAATGCCGGGGCGGGGGCCGGGCGCTGCTGATTGGAGCAGCGGGTCGGTCTTGTTTTCTTGCGTCTCCAGCGTTTGGACTGGTTGATCCGGGCGGTCACCCTTCTATAATGAAGGGGAGAGGGACAGTGCTCCCCCCACTCCAGTCATCCTCTTCCAGTTCGATCCCTTTCCTTCACAAGTTGTGCCGAGAGGACGTGGCCGTGGCCGTGCCCCTACGGAGGCGACCAGGTCGTCCTCTCGTCAGAGGGCGGTGGCGGTCAAAGAAGAGCCGGACGCCCAAGACAAGGGCCATGCTAGAGGTAGAGGCGCCGGCCGGGGTCGTGGTCGGCGAGGCGGTCGAGGCAGAGGCGGGCGAGGATGGGGGACACCCGCGCCGTCATCATCTACGTCTCCATCTCGTCCGCCGTCTCCTCCTGCCTCACCACGCGGCCATGTCAAGGACACGGCACTGGAGTTCATCTTGCAACTGCGCGAAGCCGCCGCGCAGTCGCCTCCGTCTTCCTGAAGCGTTTGCGAGGGTGTTGGAGGTTGACCAGCCATCGAGGTTGAGGCTTCACATGGAGGGGTGTTGCAATGGCTCCATGTGGGTGAACACCAAGTTCCCCGCCCCTCATGTATTGCTTCTCCGCAGGGGTGGAAGACCTTCGCGCGTGCCCACTGCCTGATGAAGGGGCACGTCCTCTGCTTCAAGTTAGCAGGGAGCGATCTGCTCTTCGTCAAGGTCTTCGGGCGCTCGGGACACAGGCTAGGGTGCTGTGCGGAGAGCTCAACCGATGACGAAAACTCCTCCTCGAGCGACAATGATGGGAAGGACAGCGACAGCAACGATGAGGGCAGCAGGCGGGAGGATGATGGGTCCGATTAGGCGTCGGGCACACCATCCCTGGGCGACGGCGGCAGCACCATCATCTGCATCGCCAGCCCCTCGAACTTCTCGGGGTTGCCTCCTTGGGCGGCTGGTGTTGGGGGGCCGGAGAAGACGAAGAAGGTGGGCGGCGGCCATCATGTCGGAGTACGCGGGCATCAAATGCCTTCCTCGCGTGTTGCCGGCCCGCTGCCTCATCTTTTGGCTCTTCTCCTGGCGCCATCATCACCAGCCTTCTTCGGGGCGGCCACCGGGATGTTCTCTTGGTGCTTTCTACTGCTCGTGCTTCGCCTAGGCCCTCCCTTTGCCCTTTTGCCATCTTGTTCCATTTCCTGAGGAGAGGCACAAAAAAGGGATTACGGGCATCTTATCTCTTTTTAGTTTTTAAGACTACAGGCCTTTGTAAGATTTAAATCTTGTAATCCCCTTGCTGATGTATGCATTCCGTATGAATCATACTTGTTTACAACGTATTAATGGAGAGAAGGGTGTTTGCCAGGTTTGTTTTTGTGCGTGGGTAGGGGGCCACACCAAGGAACGAATCCTTGTTGTCTTAAGATAATCATCGTACCCCGGCAATAGGCCTTGTCGTCTTCCTGCTCTATAGCTCGACGACATTCACGCCATTGGCGGAAGTAGGAGCAGAGTAGGATTAGGCCCTTCGGTTGCTCCTTTCCTATCACACCACTACCGAGTTCCGGTCCAAAACGAAGTTTGTTGGACGCAGGGAAAAAGGGAGCATGCTGGTATAAGAGCGAGCGAAGTCTCATACTTTCAAGTTTCATACGGAAGTAAGGAGTGGAGGATGAAAGACTTATCTGGTCTTGTAGCCCCCGGCAACCTTGTCTTGCCGTGGTCGGATCCTTGGATCTGCAGCCCCCAGCAACCTTGGTTTGTCGGGGTCGGAGCGTCGGCCCGTCCTCTTTCTACCAAACAGCTCAGCATAAATGTCCATGCATCATGTGAACAAAAGAGGATGGAAAGGAAACAGAAAGACGCGTACTCGACCTCTATGCTAGGGGTTAGTAGCCGCCAAGCACTATCAACCCTAACAGAGAAAGATACTCAACCTAGCATGCTTGCTAAATCTTAGGGCGCCAACGCTTCATTTATTAATGCTCAGGGTATGCACCTGGCTTTGTACAAAGGGTTACATGCCTTGCCGGCAAGGCTTGTACAAAAGGTTGGTTTGTCGGGGAGCCCGACAGCCGCGCCTTATAGGTAAAACTTGCGAAGATGTTCAATGTTCCAGGAGTTGCTCACAGGAACACCATCTTCGGTCTCCAGGCGGACTGCGCCAGGCCTGGTGACTCGTATTACTCGATAAGGGCCTTCCCACTTTGGCGTCAACTTGTTGGAATTCTTGGCCGACTGAACGTGCCGAAGAACAAGGTCGCCTTCCTCAAAGCTTTGGGCATGGACCTTGCGGCCATGGTAGCGGCGCAAGGCTTGCTGGTAGCATGCTGCTCGCACAGCCGCCCGAAGACGATTTTCCTCGAGGAGCGTTGCGTCATCTTGCCGCAGTTGCTCTTGCTCAAGCTCATCATAAGAGAGCACTCGGGGTGACCCATATGTGAGTTCTGTGGGGAGAACTGCTTATGCCTCGTAAACGAGGGAGAAGGGTGTCTGGCAGGTGGCTCGATTTGGTGTCATCCTGACTGACCAAAGAACCGCCGGAATTCATCAATCCAGCGTCTTCCACACTTGTACAGCCTGTCAAAAGTCCTTGTCCGAAGGCCTCGCAGTACTTCAGCATTTGCCCTCTCTGCCGGGCTATTGCTTCGAGAATGCGCAACAGAAGCGAAACAGACCTTGCTGTCGAGGTCTTGAATGTACTGCATGAAGGTACGGCTTGTGAACTGCGTGCCGTTGTCGGTGATGACTCTGTTTGGTACACCAAAACGGCAAACTAGGCCCTTGAAGAACTTCACGGCTGATTCTGCTGTCACCTTTCTCACTGCTTCCACCTCTGGCCACTTTGTGAACTTGTTGATTGCAACGTACAAGTACTCAAAGTCCCCGACAGCACGGGGAAAGGGGCCCAGTATGTCGAGCCCCCAGACTGAGAATGGCCAGGAAAGAGGGATTGTTTGGAGAGCTTGAGCTGGTTGATGAAGCTTCTTTGAATGGAACTAACACGCTTCACAGTTGGTTACTAGTGCTGTTGCATCCTGGAGGGCAGTGGGCCAGGAGAAACCTTGCCGGAATGCCTTGCCGGCAAGGGCCCTCGACCCTATGTGGGAGCCACATATGCCTCCGTGTATCTCTGCCAACAGTTCCAGTCCTTCCTCCCGGGGAATGCATTTCAATTTCACGCCGTTCGGCCCTTTTCTGTATAAGACGTCATCGACGAACTGACAAATGGCAGACCAACAAGCTACTTTTGCTGCTTCTTCCTGCTCCTCAGGAAGCTCCCCGGCTTGGAGAAATCGGACGGTATGTTGCGCCCATGCCGGAGCCTAGGGCTCGACGGCAAGGACTAAAGGCATCTCCTCTGCCATAGGAGCAATTGTCTCCACGGTCAGGGCTTGACGCCCCGCCGGAGTCTGTTGCCCTACGGCAGGCTCAGCGTCCCCAGCAACATCTTTGCCTGCGGCCCCTAGGGGCTCGGCGGGAAAGTACTTGTCGGGGCCTGATTTCCTTCGCTTGTTCTGCTCTGTCGATGGTTCAATGGATAGTTGAGTTAATCGAAGCACAAAAGTACTTGGTTCCACAGGTAGTTTGAGGGCGGCGTGTTATGACAAGTAGTCGGCGATGTCGTTCTCCGCTCGGGGAACATGTTCTGCTTGTATACCGTCAAAACGCTCCTCCAGCTTCCTCACTTCATCTACGTAGGCCTCCATCAACGGGCTCTGGTAATCCTTGTTGACTTGCTTGACGACAAGCTGCAAATCACCCCTAACGATGAGCTTCTTGATTCTGGGTCTGCCGCGATCCTGAGATCAGCAGGCAGTCCCTCGTACACGGCAGTGGTTTTCATTGACATCTCCCTGGGGAAGTGCATCTGGACCACATACTTGAGGTGCTCTCCGGTGGGCGCAACAAGCAGCACACAAGCACCGGTGCCTTGCAGCGAGAAAGCTCCGTCAAAGTACATGATCCAGTCGTGACTTGTTTCCTTGTCGGGTAGAGTGGTCTCCTGGACCTCTTCGTTGGGCGTTGAGGTCCATTCTGCAACGAACTCCGCCAAGACTCTACTCTGAATCGTAGAAGTGCTTTCAAACTTCAAACCAAAGCTTGACGGTTCCAAGGCCCATTCCACAATCCTCCCGGTCGCATCTGGGTTATGCAATATCCGCTCGACCTAGCCCCCTCCAAGAGGGAGCTGACAAAGTAAACCAGGTGTTGCATCATCTTCTTCTTCTGCACTACTTCATTTGGTTGCGTCGCTTCTGTCTTAGTGGCGTCAGGTTCTGTCATTGCTATTGCTTCCGTATTGACCTCTCTCTGTGCTACTAGCGCAGCACTGACCACTTGATTCGTCGCCGCTTGATATAGCAGCAGCGGCTCATGTGGTTTGGGCGAGACTAGTATTGGCATAGCGGAGAGGTACTTCTTCAAATCTTGTAGAGCTTCTTCGGCTTCTGGGGTCCACTCCATTAGGCCTGCCTTTTTCAAGATTTTGAAAAAGGGAAGGGCGCGCTCGGCAGATTTGGAGATGGATCTGCTCATGGCGGCAACGCAGCCAGCAATCCGACGCACATCCTTGATCCGCCCGGGAGTTTCAATTTGCTCGACAGCCTTGATCTTGTATGGATTCGCCTCTATCCCACGCTGTGATACGAAGAAACCGAGAAGCTTGCCGGACTGAATGCCGAAGATACACTTCTCAGGGTTCAGCTTGAGGTTGATCTTGCGCAAATTCACAAACGTCTCTTCTAAATCTTGTATGAGCGTTGCCTTGTCCTTGGTTTTGACCACTATATCATCCATATAGGCTTCCATATTTCTATGTAGACGAGGCTCAAAACCAATTTGGACTGCTCTTGCGAATGTTGAGCCAGCACTCTTCAACCCGAAAGGCATCCGTATGAAACAATACGTACCACATGGGGTGATGAATGTTGTCTTCTCTTCATCCTCTCTCGTCATGAAGATTTGATGGTACCCTGAGTAAGCGTCAAGGAATGATAATAGGTCACACCCGGCCGTGGAGTCTACAATCTGGTCGATGCGTGGCAACATGAAAGGGTCCTTTGGACAGGCCTTATTGATGTATGTGTAATCAATACACAATCCCCACTTCCCATTTGCCTTGCGCACCACCACCAGATTGGCCAGCCACGTTGGATGGAGTACTCCTTTCACCAAGCCTGCCGCCTCCAACTCCCTAGTTCCCTCTCTGATGAACTCTTGCCATTCCAGAGCTTGCTTCCTGACCTTCTGCTTGACGGGCCGCGTGTGAGGGCAGACAACAAGATGGTGCTCAATCACCTCCCTGGGAACGCCAGGGATGTCGGATGCTTGCCATGCAAACACGTCGACATTCGCCCGCAGGAAAGTGAGGAACGTGTCTTCCTATTTGTTGTCGAGGGCGGAGCTTATGGTAAAAGCCCCTCCCGTGCCATCCTCCTTGACGGACACCTTCTTGGTTTCTGGTGGTGCAGCACTAGATTTCTTGCTCTTGACGATGGAGCTCTCTAGCGCGTCCTCGACGGGAGCGCTGCGCTCCGAAGAGGTGCGCTTGTCGGAGTGGGTGCGAGAGGTCTTACCGGTCTACTTCCCTCCCGGGGCTTCAGCGGCAGGAGCAAGTGCCTTGGCGGCAGTCGCTGCAACTGCCTCCCGGTAAAGTTGATCAGCGCAGATTAGTGCATCCTTCTTGTCTAAGGGGATGGTGATGATGGATATCGGCCTAGGCATCTTCAGTGTGTTGTAGGTGTAATGTGATGCCGCCATGAACTTGGCCAACGCTGGGCGGCCGAGGATCCCGTTGTAAGGCAAGGGGATCTCGGCAACATAAAAAATAACCCTCTCTGTCCTGTAGTTCAGCTCGCCTCTGAATGTCACGGGCAGTGTGACTGTACCCTTCGGCTGACTCCTTCCCGGGTTGACGCCTTGAAACGTGCCCGTCTCTTCGAGGTCTCCATCAGGAATTTGCAGCCTTTTGATCACAATGGGTGAAATCAAGTTCAGACCGGCCCCGCCATCAACCAGCATTTTCGTCACCTTGAGGTTGCGTATTGTAGACGAAACCAACAATGGCAAACACCCGACCGCAGTTGTGCGATCAGGGTGATCCTCGGTGTCAAAAATGATAGGTGTGCTGGACCACTTCAGCGACTTCTGGGCATCGAACGATGGTTCGGCTGCTGTGATCTCACGCGCCCACTGCTTGAGCTGGTGGTGAGAGGTGTGCAGGGAGGCACCACCATCGACGCACATGGCCTCCGTAGCCTTCTGGAACTCTTGCTCGCCGGACTCGTCGTCCTCATCATGATCATCGTCTTCTTGCTTCTTGTCATGGCCTCGGGCGGGCCTTTCTTGTTGATTATCCTTGCCGCGGCGGCCAGGCTGGCCGCCACACTTCTTGGCGGATCCTTCTGCACCATCTTGGCCCTTCTCCTTGTCCCGCCTTTCATATTCGGCTTTCTGCTTCTCTGCTCGACCTGCCGGCAGTTCTATTGGGTAACGTAGCAGAATTCAAAAAAATAACTACGCTTCACCAAGATCAATCTAAGGAGTCATATAGCAACGAGCATAAAATAGTGCATCTACATACCCTTTGTAGATCGCGAGCGGAAGCGTTCAAGAGAACGTGGATGATGGAGTCGTACTCGTCGTGATCCCTATCACCGATGATCCCAGCGCCGAACGGACGGCACCTCCGCGTTCAACACACGTACGATACAGCGACGTCTCCTTCTTCTTGATCCAGCAAGGGGGGAGGAGAGGTTGATGGAGATCCAGCAGCACGACGGCGTGGTGGTGGATGCAACGGGAAAAACTGCAGGGCTTCGCCAAGGTTTTGCGGGAGGAGGGAGAGGTGTAATGGGGGGAGAGGCGCTAGGGGCTGAGGTGCGGCTGCCCTCTCTCCCCCCACTATATATAGGGAGCCAGGGGGGCGCCGGCCCTAGGAGATGGGATCTCTTAGGGGGGCGGCGGCCAAGGGGGGGAGACTTGCTCCCCAAGGCAAGGGTGGCGCCCCCCACCCCTAGGGTTCCCAACCCTAGGCGCAGGGGGGAGGACCAAGGGGGTGCGCCAGCCCACTATGGCTGGTCCCCCTCCCCCTACGGCCCATGGGACCCTCCGGGATGGGTGGCCCCACCCGGTGGACCCCCGGGACCCTTCCGGTGGTCCCGGTACACTACCGGTGACCCCCGGAACTCTCCCGATGGCCGAAACTGGACTTCCTATATATAATTATTTACCTACGGACCATTCCGGAACTCCTCGTGACGTCCGGGTTCTCATCCGAGACTCTGAACAACATTCAGGTTACCTTGTGCATATATCTCTACAACCCTAGCGTCATCGAACCTTAAGTGTGTAGACCCTACGGGTTCGGGAGACACGTAGACATGATAGAGACGACTCTCCGGTCAATAACCAATAGCGGGATCTGGATACCCATGTTGGTTCCTACGTGTTCCTCGATGATCTCATCGGATGAACCACGATGTCAAGGATTCATTTAATCCCGTATGCAATTCCCTTTGTCTATCGGTATAGTACTTGCCCGAGATTCGATCGTTCGTATACCGATACCTAGTTCAATCTCGTCATGGCATGTCTCTTTACTCGTTCCGTAATACATCATCCCGTGACAAACTCCTTAGTCACATTGAGCTCATTATGATGATGTCTTACCGAGTGGACCTAGAGATACCTCTCCGTCATACGGAGTGACAAATCCCAGTCTCGGTTCGTGCCAACTCAACAGACACTTTTGGAGATACCCGTTGTGTACCTTTATAGTCACCCAGTTACGTTGTGACGTTTGGCACACCCAAAGCATTCCTACGGTCTCCGGGAGTTGCACAACCTCATGGTCTGAGGAACACATACTTAACATTGGAAAAGCTTTAGCATTATGAACTACACGATCTTGTGCTAGGCTTAGGATTGGGTCTTGTCCATCACATCATTCTCCTAATGATGTGATCCCGTTATCAATGACATCCAATTTCCATGGCCAGGAAACCGTGACCATCTGTTGATCAACGAGCTAGTAACTAGAGGCTTACCAGAGACACGTTGTGGTCTATGTATTCACACATGCATCGTTGTTTCCGTACAATACAATTCAAGCATGAATAACAGACAATTATCATGAACATGGAAATATAATAATAACCATTTTATTATTGCCTCTAGGGCATATTTCCAACAAGTTCTGGAGGTCATGGCCCTTGGTGCGATGGATCTTGCAGTATTACTTGTCGGAGCTTCTTGGCTTGTCGGCAGCCGCCATGGCCCGACAGGCGACACACCCGGCAACTTCCTTGACGGGGTCGTCTGCCTTGGTTTTCTTGGCAGCGCCGGGGTCGTCTGATCCCTCGACGGCAAGCACGGCCTTGCCCTTGTGTTTCCTGTTGCGGCGTCGGCCCTTCTTCACCGGGGCAACAACGTCTTCGTCTGAGGAATCGGTTTCCACACCGGCGTCTTCGCCGGGGTACTTCCTTCCCTCTTCGGCCCGAGCGCATCTGTCGGTCAGAACGTAGAGTTCG
>LR738715.1:229945274-229978180 GCA_902687465.1 Secale cereale | reverse complement strand
TAATAATAACCATTTTATTATTGCCTCTAGGGCATATTTCCAACAAGTTCTGGAGGTCATGGCCCTTGGTGCGATGGATCTTGCAGTATTACTTGTCGGAGCTTCTTGGCTTGTCGGCAGCCGCCATGGCCCGACAGGCGACACACCCGGCAACTTCCTTGACGGGGTCGTCTGCCTTGGTTTTCTTGGCAACGCCGGGGTCGTCTGATCCCTCGACGGCAAGCACGGCCTTGCCCTTGTGTTTCCTGTTGCGGCGTCGGCCCTTCTTCACCGGGGCAACAACGTCTTCGTCTGAGGAATCGGTTTCCACACCGGCGTCTTCGCCGGGGTACTTCCTTCCCTCTTCGGCCCGAGCGCATCTGTCGGTCAGAACGTAGAGTTCGGCCACATCCTTGACCTTATTCATCGCCAGCTCTTCACGCATCTTGCAGTTACGCACATTCTGAAGGAATGCGCTGATGACAGTGGCGGGATGAACATCTGGGACGTTGTACTGAATCTCTATATGTACTTGCGCATGTTTTCACCTTCTTTCTGGGGGTGACGTGCAAATCGCTTGCCTGGCCATGAGCCTGGTGGCCTCCCGTAAAGGCGCCAACAAACTCATGGCACATATCCGACCAGGAAGAAATAGAATCTACTAGCAAGTGCATCAACCATGACATGACGTTGGGTTTAAGCACCAACGGGAAGTAATTGGCGAGCACCATGTCGTCAGGTGCTCTGGCGGCCTGCATCGCGATGGTGTAGATGCTAAGGAACTCTGATGGGTGAGTCTTGCCATTGTACTTCTCACCATGTCAGGCTTGAATGTGCGGTGAGTGGGCCACTGGAACCGCCGCAGCTCATGGGTAAAGGTTGGACAACCTACCTCGTAAGGTAAGCCTCCAGAGCCTTGCGCTGTTGGGTGGTCCGTAGTGGGCCCTGCCTGCCTATCTGACTGATGGCGTGCTTCGCGCCGGCGCTCGATGGTAGTTCGAGCATCTTGATGGGCACGCTTCCCGAAGAACTTGGCGCTGATCACGGTGGGTCCGCGGGTCGAACGACGCTATGGAAATGTTATCACAAGCGTTGTCCCGACGGACCGATGCCCGTGGTAACTAGCGAGGAGGAGGAGAATGCATCGTGGCTGCGGCGCCTCCGGTCCTTCCACCACTGGCGTGCAGTGGCTCGACAGAGCGTCGGCCTGAGGGCCCCGCTGGCCGCGGCTCGTCCTTGTTGGCTATGGCGACGAGGCTACGGATGGTGGCTCTCCACTCGTCGAGCTTCTCCGCAATAGGAGAGAAGTCGAGGAGCAACTGTGTGCGCTAAGGCCTCCGCCAGTGTGGGCGGTGGCGAAAGCTCCGTCGACCAGGATGCACTCCGACCTCTAACCACGTTAGAAGGAGCTCTATCACGGCCCTGCAGCTGTACGCCGCTTTCGCCAGCACCTCGGCGAGCATGTTGATCTTCCACGTCCCGCGAGTGATGTGCAGGGCTCTTTCCGCGGCGGCGCCCGGGTTCATCAGCGTGGCGACGCTACTCATCGTGCACGACCTGGGAGGAGCGCGTTGAGGGCGCCGCCATGGGCGTCTTGGAAGTCGCCGCACCGCTTGTACGTGGCACGACGCCGCACTTGCAGGGCCCCATGCCGCCTGCGAGGGGCCCGGCTCCGCCTTTGGACTTGGCGGTGTGCGGCACGTCGTCTTGTGCACGAACGACGCCGCTCGCCAAGCTTCGACTGCTAGAGCGACGTGGGTGTTCGCGGGCCGCGCCTCAGGTCCCATCCATGACCACCTCGTCGCCATCCCGCACCGTCACGGGCTGTTCGGCTCCAGATGAACCGATCACGTGATCGTCTTCTTCTTGGGAGCCATGGCAATGAAGAACTGCTAAACTAACTGCTAGACCGGATTTTCACAACTGCGCCCCCTACCTACCGCGCCAAAGATGTCGGGGAAATGACACCTATGGGATCACTGGAATCCCTTCTATGGTTGACAGGCACGGGTTTGTGCAAGGAGCGGGTCTAGGAGTCAGCACAAGGATCGTTTACCCAGGTTCGGGCCGCAAAGATGCGTAATACCCTAGTCCTGCTTTGGTGTGTATTTGAGTGTTCTTGAGCTTCTTGAACTAGCTACGGTGCGTATCTAGAACAAAAGATCCGAATCCTTCTCCAGTATGCCTCGGGCCTCCTTTTATAGTAAAAAGGGGCTGCCACGGCGGCACACATGAGGTGGAAAGGTATACAGTGTACAAGCTTATCCCATGTCATTACGGGACAAGACTCATTAAATGCACTACTTAGGTGTCCATTTGCTTTACCGGGGACGGGAATTAGGCCCGTCCAGTCCACTGCCGCTCCGTCTGGTTGCGACGCGCATGCAGGTCAGCGGTGCAGGCAGCTGAGATGGCGTAGTGGTAGGGTCTTCACGAAGATTTGCATGCCACCACGCAGGTGCTTGACTAGCTGGATCAGGAACCACATACTGCCATGTGGGTACTTGCCTGAGCTAGTGGGTCGGCCGTCGAGCTGAGGCGACGATGGGGCGGCAAGGGCTTGCCACGGTCTTGCGTCTGTTCCCCGCAAGGGTCTTGCCGGGGCCTCTGTGAGCGTCCTCGGCAAGAGGCTTGCCGGGGCTTCGAGGGTGTCTTCGGCAAGGAGCCTTGTCGGGGCCTCGTGGGCATCCTCGGCAAGGAGCCTTGCGGTCGTCTTGTCTTCTGGTTCTCAGCTAGGATTCGCAGACCCTTGTCTTCACAAAGATCTGCATGCCATCACGCAGGCGCTTCCCGAGCCTTGGTTCCAAAATTGTTGACGGTGTCGGAGCCCCCTAGGCTCAAGGGTGGCTGCAATGGAGGAGTTGGGTGAGTCCCCCGGCAAGGGTTCTTGCCGGGGTCGTGCAGGCCGCCCCGGCAAGAGTCTTGTTGAGGTAAGCCTATCTTGTTGCTTGGCCTTCTTGCACCATTGCCTTGGTGCTGCTCTAGTAGTCTTGTGCTTTGGTTTCCCTTCTCTTCCTTGTTAAGTGTGGCCGTAGGCGTGGCTTTGACTGCCCGTGCACAAGTAAGGGGTACAAAGGAGTGCCCCTACTTTTGTACACCGAAACCAGACTACGCGAAATTGTACATGACGCCAAGTACTTCAATCGCTATATATTTTCTTACATTTTCGGATATTAATATTTTTTCTAACTTAAAATAATGTTAGGGTCTCTATGGAAAATAATGTTGATGATGTCCATGTTTTGGTGGGAGCGCTTAAATGCATGGAGATCGATGATACGTCTCCAATGTATCTATAATTTTTTATTGTTCCATGTTGTTATAGTATCAACTTTGGATGTTTTATATACGATTATATGCAATCATATATTATTTTTCTGGACTAACCTGTTAACTTAGTGCCCAGTGTCAGTTGATGTTTTTTGCCTGTTTTTGGCTTTTCAAAAAATCAATATTAAACAGAGTTCAAACGGAGATAAACTTTGGATTATTTGTTTCTGGACCAGAAGAGACTCTAGAAGGTTCGGGAGAAGACCAGACGATCCACGAGGGAGCCACAAGCTCGGGGGACAAGAGACCCTAGAAGATTCAGGAGAAGACCACACAAGTGTACATAGTAAAAGTTGCCATGTTCTATAAATGTAAATTTGCCATAATATTTAAAATAAAATTGACATGCTCTTTACAATTAATTTGCCATGAAATTTTCCATGGTGAATTAATCCAAAATTTGCCATGTGAAATGAAAGTATTTTTCCATGGCAAAAAATGGATTTAAATTTGCCATGGCAAAAATGGAGTACTTTTGCCATGGAAATAAATTAAAAATGTCATGGCTACACAAGTATACATAGTAAAAGTTGCCATGTTCTATAAATGTTAATTTTCCATAAAAATTTAATTAATATCTCCATGCTCGTTACAATAAATTTTCCATGGCAACTTAAAAGAAAATTTTCCATGGCGACTTAATCCAAAATTTGCCATGTGAAATGAAAGTATTTTTTCCATGCCAAAAAATGGAGTTAAATTTGCCATGGAAAAAATGGAGTAAAAACTTGCCATGGCAACTTAATCTAAAATTTTCCATGTGAAATACAAGTATTTTTGCCATGGCAATATTGATGTTTGCGAAGCTAAAACATGATAAATTAGCAGTGGGGTGTATATCAACTTGCCATCACTGGAAACAGTTTACCATCATTTTTTAGGGGGGAGGGGGCATTTTAATATGTAACTTGCCATGTGCTCCCGAACAAAACCACAAAATGGCAGCCTACAACAAAATGTTGCAGCAAATGTGCCATGGCAACATCTAACCCACATTTATGCCAATTGGCAGGACACAAATTCAAGATGATTCATCTCCTGCAGCTAATACATAAGTTCCAATTTCCAAAGTACTACACTAAGCAACACCCCCCTGTTTATTACCTTCTAAAAATACATCAATCAGCAGGCCGACAAATCATCTCGGGAAAACTCACATTAGTTAGTAGAAGAACTGGAATGGGGGAGGCGTGGGCACGATTCATACCTTAGACACAAGCTGCACAATTTGTAAAAAAACGTGGCGAGATGTAGAGCCTGTAGAACGGACTCCACTTCTCTAGAACGGGCACAGTGTCTACCCCTTCAGCTTGCCAGTGGCGCGGTGACCGGCACCTCCTCCTTGCGGAAACACGGTGGCTTGCATCTTGATGACCCACAAGTGTAGGGGATCCATCGTAGTCCTTTCAATAAATAAGAGTGTCGAACCCAACGAGGAGCAAAAGGAAATGATAGGCAGTTTTCAGTAAGGTATTCTCTCCAAGCACTAAAATTATCGGTAACAGATAGTTTTGTGATAAGGTAATTGGTAACAAGTAACAAGTAATAAAAGTAAATAAGGTGCATCAATATGGCCCAATCCTTTTTGTAGCAAAGGACAAGCCTGGAGAAACTCTTATATAAAGGAAAGCGCTCCGGAGGACACATGGGAATTATCGTCAAGCTAGTTTTCATCACGCTCATATGATTCGCGTTCGTTACTTTGATAATTTGGTATGTAGGTGGACCAGTGCTTGGGTGCTTCCCTTACTTGGACAAGCATCCCACTTATGATTAACCTCTATTGCAAGCATCTGCAACTACAAAATAAGTATTAAGGTAAACCTAACCATAGCATGAAACATATGGATCCAAATCAGCCCCTTACAAAGCAACGCATAAACTAGGGTTTAAGCTTTTGTCACTCTAGCAACCCATCATCTACTTATTACTTCCCAATGCCTTCCTCTAGGCCCAAACAATGGTGAAGTGTCATGTAGTCGACGTTCACATGACACCACTAAAGGAAAGACAACATACATCTCATCAAAATATCGAACGAATACCAAATTCACATGACTACTTATAGCAAGACTTCTCCCATGTCCTCAGGAACAAACATAACTACCCACAAATCATATTCATGTTCATAATCAGAGGGATATTAATATGCATAATGGATCTGAACATATGATCTTCCACCGGATAAATCAACTAGCATCAACTACAAGGAGTAATCAACACTACTAGCAACCCACAGGTACCAATCTGAGGTTTTGATACAAAGATTGGATACAAGAGATGAACTAGGGTTTAAGAGGAGATGACGCTGGTGAAGATGTTGATGGAGATGGACCCCCTCCTGATGAGAGGATCAATGGTGACGATTTCCCTCTCCCGGAGGAAAGTTTCCCCGGCAGAACAGCTCCGCCGGAGCCCTAGATTGGTTCCGCCAAGGTTCCGCCTCGAGACGGCGGTGCTTCGTCCCGAAAGCCTCCTTTTCCAGCCCAAAATTCCAGCTGCCGGCATTCTCCCTCTTCATGTAAATCTTGTAAAATAAGAGAGAAACGGCATAAGTATTGTGACATAATGTGTAATAACAGCCCATAATGCAATAAACATCAATATAAAAGCATGATGCCAAATGGACATATCAACTCCCCCAAGCTTAGACCTCGCTTGTCCTCAAGCGGAAGCCGATATCGAAAACTATGTCCACATGTTTAGAGATAGAGGTGTCGATAAAAGAAAATTCGGACATGAGGGCATCATGATCATTCTTATAACAACAACATATATATATTGTCATATGATTTCTTATGCTACAGTAACAATCCATTCACAATGTCAAGTAAGAATCAGAAACTTCATTGAAAACTATTATCTCGGTCATTGACGCAATTGCAATTTATCATAATATCAGAAAGAGTCAATATAAGAGATTTTCAGCAAGTCCACATACTCAACTTTCATTTAGTCTTTCACAATTGCTAACACTCACGCAGTACTTATGGGTATAGAGTTTTAATCAGACACAGAGAAAGATAGGGGCTTATAGTGTTGCCTCCCAACCTTTTACCTCAAGGGTAATGTCAACAATAATAGTTCATGATAGCTTACATCCAATTGGGTATATATGTCAGGATCTTTCCAACACAATGTGCTTGCCAAAGGATAAAATGTAAAAAAGAAAGGTTAAGATCACCATGACTCTTGTATAAGGTAAGAACAATAGATAGGCCCTTCACAGAGGGAAGCAGAGGTTGTCATGTGCTTTTATGGTTGGATGTACAAAATCTTAGCGCAAAAGAACGTCACTTTATATTGCCACTTGTGATACGGACCTTTATTATGCAGTCCGTCGCTTTTATTGCTTCCATATCACAAGATCGTATAAAGTTTATTTTCTCCACACTAATAGATCATACATATTTAGAGAGTTGCAACAATGACAACTTACTTGAAGGATCTTACTCAATCCATAGGTAGATATGGTGGACTCTCATGGAAAACTTGGTTTAAGGATGTTTGGAAGCACAACTAGTATCTCTACTTGGTGCAAGGAGTTTGGCTAGCATGAGGGGGAAAGGCAAGCTCAACATGTTGGATGATCCATGACAATATACTTTATTTCAGATATAAGAAAACATAACCCATTACGTTGTCTTCCTTGTCCTACATCAACTCTTTAGCATGTCATATTTTAATGAGTACTCACAATCATAAAAGATGTCCAAGATAGTATATTTATATGTGAAAACCTCTCTTTCTTTATTACTTCCTATTAATTGCAACGATGACCAAAACTATGGTTGTCAACTCTCAACAATTTTTATTCATCATACCCTTTATATGTGAAGTCATTACTCCCCATAAGATCAATATGATCTCTTTGAATCATTTTTTTTATTCTCTCATGATCATGGTGAGATAATCAAGCCCTTGACTTAAAACTAATTTTTATTATATATAGCTCACGGACTCGATTACATAGATAAAGATCATAAAGAAAAGCTCACAACTAGATCATACTAAACTTTATTCTACTAGATCAAGATATTACCAAAAGGATCGAACTAAGCAAAACGGTAAAGATAGGAGTGTGATGGTGATACGATACCGTGGCACCTCTCCCAAGCTTGGCAGTTGCCAAGGGGAGTGCCCATACCCATGTGTTTATGTCTCTTTCTTCGGAGGTGGTGATGATGGAGTGTCGTACATCGAGCGTAGGAGATCCTCCAATTTGCGGATAATACCCTTGAGTGCGGTGATATGCTCCTTCAACAAAATATTTTCATGTGTGAGATACTTGTTTTGTATGCGAACTAATTCAATCATGTTGAAAGCTTCAATGTCAGTTGGGGTAAGAATATGTTGGTGAAGTTGGAGGATGTCTTCTTCTTCCGCTGTCGGATCTTGATCCTCCATAGCCTTCTTGATCCTATCATCCTTGTTGATCTCCCTGGGTTCTTCTTTCTTCAGATCTATGTTCATTAGCCAAGCATCGTTGCCCTCATTGTTGGAGGAGGGGAACGACATGATGCCTGGCCTTGTCAACTCTGGTAGAAAACAGCTCGAGACAAAAAGTAGAGGATTTGGGCGTGATACAGTGGTGAAAACCTTCGGGAGATTATATAATGAATTTTTACCGACCAAAAGAAGTATCATGCAAGAAAACGGAGTCCGGAGGGCACACGAGGTGCCCACGAGGTAGGGGGCGCGCCCAGGGGGTAGGGCGCGCCCTCCATCCTCGTGGGTGCCTCGTGTCCCTTTTGGACTACTTATTTTCCTATTTTCTTAAATATTCCAAAACGGAGAAAAATTGCCATTAGAACTGTTTTGGAGTCGGTTTACTTACCGTACCACATACCTCTTCCTTTTCGGAGTCTGAATCATTCTGGAAAGTGTCCCTTATGTATTCTTCCGGGGTTACAGTTTCAATAACACTGGTTTCAACATTTATGGGATTACCTGAGATATAATGTTTGATTCTTTGACCATTCACCCCCTTCGGATTTGTGCCTTCGAAGTTGTTGATTTTTATGGCACCGGATCGATAGACCTCCTCGATAACGTAAGGACCTTCCCATTTAGAGAGAAGTTTTCCTGCAAAAAATCTTAAACGAGAGTTGTATAGCAAAACATAATCACCTACATTAAACTGACGCTTTTGTATCCTTTTGTCATGCCATATTTAAACAGTTTGGCATTTTCATAAGCCTGGGTTCTCCATTCATCAAGAGAGCTAATGTCAAATAACCTCTTCTCACCGGCAAGTTTTGAATCATAATTGAGCTCTTTAATAGCCCAATATGCATTATGTTCTAGTTTGAGAGGTAAGTGACACGCTTTTCCATAAACCATTTTATACGGAGACATGCCCATAAGATTTTTATATGCAGTTCTATAAGCCCATAATGCATAATCAAGTTTTTTGGACCAATTCTTTCTAGATCTATTAACAGTCTTTTGCAAAATTAGTTTCAGCTCTCTGTTACTCAGTTCTACTTGACTACTAGACTTTGGTGGTAAGGGGATGCAATCCTATGAGTAACATCATACTTAGCAAGCATTTTACGAAAAACACCATGAATAAAATGTGAACCACCATCAGTCATTAAGTATCTGGGGACTCCAAACCTCGGAAAAATAACTTCTTTAAACATCTTAATAGAGGTGTTATGATCAGCACTACTAGTTGGAATAGCTTCTACCCACTTAGTAACGTAATCAACGGCAACTAAAATATGTGTATACCCATTAGAGGAAGGAAACGGTCTCATATAATCAAAGCCCCAAACATCAAATGGTTCAATAACAAGTGAATAGTTCATAGGCATTTCTTGACGTCTACTAATATTACCAATTCTTTGACATTCATCACAAGACAAGACAAACTTACGGGCATCCTTGAAGAGAGTAGGCCAATAAAAACCAGATTGCAGTACCTTATGTGCAGTTCTATCTCCAGCATGGTGTCCTCCATAAGCCTCGGAGTGACACTTGCGTAGGATCTGTTCCTGTTCATGCTCAGGTACACAACGTCTAATATTACCATCCACTCCTTCTTTATAAAGGTGTGGGTCATCCCAGAAGTAATGTCTTAAATCATAGAAAAACTTTTTCTTTTGCTGGTATGTGAAACTGTATAATTTTAGCGACAATATAATTAGCATAATCATCATACCATGGAGCAGTTCAAGAAGTATTTATGACATCGAATTGTTCATCAGGAAAGCTATCGTCAATAGGTAGTGGGTCATCAAGAATATTCTCTAACCTAGATAAGTTGTCTGCAACGGGGTTCTCAACTCCCTTTCTATCAGTTATATGCAAATCAAATTCTTGTAGCAAGAGAACCCATCTAATAAGTCTAGGTTTAGCATCTTTATTTTCCATAAGATATTTAATAGCAGCATGATCAGTGTGAACAGTTACTTTAGAATCAACAATATAAGGTCTGAACTTATCACAAGCAAATACAACTGCTAAAAATTCTTTTTCAGTAGTAGCATTATTTCTCCAGACATTGTCTAGAGTTTTACTAGCATATTGGATAACATTTAATTTCTTATCAAATCTTTGTCCTAGAACAGCACCTACAGCATAATCACTAGCATCGCACATAATTTCAAATGGTAAATTCCAATCAGGAGGCTGAACAATAGGTGCAGAGATCAATGATTTCTTAAGTATTTCAAATGCTTCTACACAATCATCATCAAAAACAAAAGGAACATCTTTTTGTAAGAGGTTAGTCAGAGGCCTGGAGATTTTTTAGAAGTCCTTAATGAACCTCCTATAAAAACCGGCATGACCAAGGAAAGTTCTTATACGTTTGATGTCCTTGGGACACGGCATCTTTTCAATAGCATCAACTTTAGCTTTATCAACTTCAATACCTCTTTCAGAAATTTTATGCCCCAAGACAATACCTTCATTAACCATAAAGTGGCACTTTTCTCAATTTAAGACAATATTAGTTTCTTCACATCTTTGCAAACCTCGATCAAGGTTGCTCAAGCAATCATCAAAAGAAATTCCATAAACAGAAAAATCATCCATGAAAACCTCAACAATCTTTTCACAAAAATCATAGAATATAGCCATCATGCATCTTTGAAAGGTAGCAAGTGCATTACATAAACCAAAAAGTATACGTCTATAAGAAAAGGTACCGAAAGGGCAAGTAAAAGTGGTCCTTTCATGATCCTCTTTTGACACAGGTATTTGAGAGAAACCAGAATAGCCATCTAGAAAGAAAAAATGAGTATGTTTGGATAATCTTTCTAGCATTTGATCAATAAAAGGTAGAGGGTAACGATCCTTCTTAGTAGCTTTATTTAATTTACGAAATTCAATTACCATTCTATAGCCTGTAACAATTCTTTGTGGGATCAATTCATCTTTATCATTAGGAACAACAGTAATACCTCCCTTCTTAGGAACACAATGGACAAGACATACCCACTGACTATCAGCAACTGGATAAATTATACCTGCCTCTAGAAGCTTTAGTATTTCTTTCCTTACCACTTCTTTCATCCTAGGATTTAACCGTCGTTAGTGATCAACAACCGGTTTAGCGTCTTACTCCAATTTTATTTTGTGTTGGCATAGAGTGGGACTAATGCCCTTAAGATCATCAAGAGTATATCCAATAGCAGCACGATACTTCTTCAGAGTTTTCAATAATTTCTCTTCTTCTTGCTCTGAAAGGTTAGCACTAATAATAACAAGATATATCTTCTTTTCATCAAGATAGGTATACTTAAGAATATCAGGTAATGGTTTGAGCTCAAACACGGGATCACCCTTGGGTGGAGGAGGATCCCCTAGAATTTCAACAGGCAAGTTGTGTTTCAATAAAGGTCCCTGTTTAAAGAATATTTCATCTATTTCCCTTCTCTCATTCATATACATATCATTTTCATGGTCCAATAGATATTGTCCTAAAGGGTCGTTAGGAGGCACGACAATAGAAGCAAGACCAATAATTTCATCCTTACTAGGCAATTCTTTATCATAGGGTTGTCTACGGAATTTAGCAAAGTTAAAATCATGAGACATATCCCCTAAACCAGTAGTAACAACATCCTTTTTGCAGTCTATCTTAGCATTAACAGTATTCAAGAAGGGTCTACCAAATATAATGGGGGCAAAAGTCATCTTGTGGGGAAACAAGAACAAGAAAATCAGTAGGGTTTTTAACTTTCCCACACAAGACTTCAACATCTCTAACAATCCCAACTGGTGAAATAGTGTCTCTATTGGCAAGCTTAATAGTAACATCAATACCTTCTAGCTCAGCAGGTGCAATATCGTGCATAATATCTTCGTATAAGGAATGGGATATTGCACTAGCACTAGCACCCATGTCACATAAGCCATGATAGCAATGATCTCCTATTTTAACAGAAATAACAGGCATGCCTACAAAAGGTCTATGTTTATTTTTAGTATTGGGTCTAGCAATTCTAGCAGCTTCATCACAGAAGTAAATAACATGCCCATCAATATCATCGACCAATAGATCCTTAACCATATGAACACTAGGTTCAACTTTAATTTGCTCAGAGGGTGTAGGTGTTCTAGTATTACTCTTACGAACCACAACTGAAGCTTTAGCATGATCCTTTATTCTAGCAGGAAAGGGTGGTTTCTCAATATAAGCAGTGGGAACAATAGGGTCAACATTATAAGTGATAGTATTTTCTTCAATTTTAACAGGTTCAACTAATTTTACTTCAATGGGAGGATGATATTTAAACCACTTCTCCTTAGGGAGGTCAACATGAGTAGCAAATGATTCACAGAAAGAAACTACTATCTTAGAGTCAAGTCCATATTTAGTGCTAAATTCACGGAAAACATCGGTATCCATAAAAGATTTAACACAATCAAACTTAGGTGTTATACCTGACTCCTTACTTTCGTCGAGATCCCAATCTTCAGAGTTGCGTTTAATTCTTTCCAATAAATCCCATTTGAATTCAATAGTCTTCATCATAAAAGAACCAGTGCAAGAAGTATCGAGCATGGAGCGATTATCGAGAGAAAGCCGAGCTTAAATTTTTCGAATAATAATTTATCTTGAAAGCTCATGATTGGGGCATGAATATAACATTGAACTAAGCCTACCCCAAGCTTGAGCGATACTTTCTTCTTCACGAGACCAAAAATTATATATATAATTACGATCACGATGAACCTGATGCATAGGATAGAACTTCTGATGAAATTCCAATTTCAATCGGTTGTAGTTCCAGGATCCAATATCATCGCATAGCCTAAACCATGTCAATGCCTTTCCCTTCAAATATGAAGGGAAGACCTTCTTCTTGATAACATCCTCGGGCATACTTGCAAGCTTAAATAATCCACAAACTTCATCCACATAGATTAGGTGCAAATCGGGATGCAATGTTCCATCTCTTATAAAGGGATTAGCTAGCAATTTCTCTATCATACCCAAAGGAATTTAAAACTAAACATTTTCAGTAGGTTCAATAGGTTGAGATACCTCGAACAAGCCCCTCAAAGGATTATGTTCCATAGTAACAAGTGACAGTAAATTTCAGCACACTATAAATTTTTCCTTACCAAATTCCACTTACCAAAGGCGCTTCACTCCCCGGCAACGGCGCTAGAAAAGAGTCTTGATGACCCACAAGTGTAGGGGATCTATCGTAGTCCTTTCGATAAGTAAGAGTGTTGAACCCAACGAGAAGTAGAAGGAAATGATAGGCAGTTTTCAGTAAGGTATTCTCTGCAAGCACTGAAATTATCGGTAACAGATAGTTTTGTGATAAGGTAATTGGTAACAGGTAACAAGTAATAAAAGTAAATAAGGTGCAACAATATGGCGCAATCCTTTTTGTAGCAAAGGAAAAGCCTGGACAAACTCTTATATAAAGGAAAGCGCTCCCGGGGACACATGGGAATTATCGTCAAGCTAGTTTTCATCACGCTCATATGATTCGCGTTTGTTACTTTGATAATTTGGTATGTGGGTGGACCGGTGCTTGGGTGCTGCCCTTACTTGGACAAGCATCCCACTTATGATTAACCTCTATTGCAAGCATCCGCAACTACAAAATAAGTATTAAGGTAAACCTAACCATAGCATGAAACATATGAATCCAAATCAGCCCCTTACGAAGCAACACATAAACTAGGGTTTAAGCTTCTGTCACTCTATCAACCCATCATCTATTTATTACTTCCCAATGCCTTCCTCTAGGCCCAAACAATGGTGAAGTGTCATGTAGTCGACATTCACATGACACCACTAGAGGAAAGACAACATACATCTCATCAAAATATCGAACGAATACCAAATTTCACATGACTACTTATAGCAAGACTTCTCCCATGTCCTCGGGAACAAACGTAACTACTCACAAATCATATTCATGTTCATAATCAGAGGGCTATTAATATGCATAATGGATCTGAACATATGATCTTCCACCGGATAAACCAACTAGCATCAACTACAAGGAGTAATCAACACTACTAGCAACCCACATGTACCAATCTGAGGTTTTGATACAAAGATTGGATACAAGAGATGAACTAGGGTTTGAGAAGAGATGGTGTTGGTGAAGATGTTGATGGAGATGGACCCCCTCCTGATGAGAGGATCGATGGTGATGGCGATGGTGATGATTTCCCCCTCCCGGAGGAAAGTTTCCCCGGTAGAACAGCTCCGTCGGAGCCCTAGATTGGTTCCGCCTCGAGACGGCGGTGCTTCGTCCCGAAAGCCTCCTTTTCCAGCCCAGAATTCCAGCTACCGGCATTCTCCCTCTTCATGTAAACCTGTAAAATAAGAGAGAAAAGGCATAAATATTGTGACATAATGTGTAATAACAGCCCATAATGCAATAAACATCAATATAATAGCATGATGCCAAATGGACGTATCACATCTCCTTCCCGACAGCGTGGTAGCTGCCACGCCATGGCTGCAGCTTACAGGAGCTCAGGGGTCATGGCCGTCGCGGGAATAAGGCGTCTGGATCCCGCATGGAGGTCGACGAGGCATCAGGGTGGTGCGGGTGCGTCGCCGGATCCGCCCTCCCCTTGCATCGTCGACTGCCTCTCCCCATCTCCTTCTTGCCACTCCTCTCTGCCCGCAGCAAACACAAACTTCGACGGCATCGGCGGCGCACGAGGTGGATAGGTGGTGCCCGCACCTCCTCATCGCGCAGACGCTGCTGGAACTTGCCATACTCCTCTCCGAGGCCGCCGCGGGACCTGCGGGGCTCCTCAAGGCGCGGCGGCACGATGCGCCCGCTCGTGTTGTGAGTGGGCAGCCAGGTATGTGATTGGCGGCGTGGTTGCAGAGAGAGTTGGGGGGGTCGTTTGGGACTAACAGAGCTACTACCGAACGATTCTGAGTCTGACATGTCCTCTTTCTCTGCTTTGAGATTTATGTGAATCATCCAATGATAAAAAGCATGTTCGGGACGAGGAGCAGTAATAAGGCATGTTCGGGAGTTATTGATTTTGAAGATTTAGCTTCCTCCAAGAAAAAAAAGGCTTTGCTACACCTACGCAAACATCTAACGTAATGTTACGTGTGGGCTGGCTTGGCACAACTTAATTGAAAGAAAAACTCGCCCGGGCCTCATCCCTTGAAATCAGGGAAGGGTGATTGGTTGATGGAGGAAAGAACGTAAGTTTACGATAATAACTTACGTAGATGTAGCATTATTGAGAAAGAAAAGAACACTCGTGTAATTTGTTGTCACTTCCAGCGGCGTGTGTATGAGCACGTGAGTGCCTTAAACAAAGCGACTCATCCTAAACTCGCCACTTGGCTCCAAGCCGTAACCCCTACATGATTCTAGTGATCTCCACTTGGCGCGGGAACCCACCAGAGCGGGCTCACCAAACCCAACCCAACCCAAAGCGGCGCACGAAACCTGGGACCCACCGAGAGAACCATGCACCGCTCTGGATGTGTCGCGCGTGCGCCCGAACCCTCCACCGGCGCCGAGCCTGAACCGCCCACTTCATCTCCCGCGCGAACCTTCCCGAACTCCCACCGCTCTAGCGGGTATATAAGCACCCCACCCGCTTCGTCCCCTTCCATCATCAACTCAACTCAGAGAGCAAACCAAACCAGAGCATATCCACATCCACCGAGCGAACCGAAAGAAAGAACAGCTCGATCAGTCACAGGCAGAGTCTCGAATCCTGCGTTCGATTTGATCGGAAGAGATGGCGAGCAAGGGAGGCAACAAGGGGGAGGGCCCCGCGATCGGCATCGACCTCGGCACCACCTACTCCTGCGTCGGCGTCTGGCAGCATGACCGGGTGGAGATCGTCGCCAACGACCAGGGCAACCGCACCACCCCGTCCTACGTCGCCTTCACCGACACCGAGCGGCTCATCGGCGACGCCGCCAAGAACCAGGTCGCCATGAACCCCACCAACACCGTTTTTGGTAAGTCCAGCCTGCCTCTGTTTCTTACTCGTAAGAGTTCTCGTAGTGATAATACGTGCTCTGCCTTGCTCTGTTTTACGTGCTCTGAGCAATCGCTTACCACTCTGCTCTGCCATGCAGATGCCAAGCGACTCATCGGACGGCGCTTCTCGGACGCATCCGTACAGTCGGACATGAAGATGTGGCCGTTCAAGGTGATCCCCGGCGCTGCCGACAAGCCGATGATCGTGGTCACCTACAAGGGGGAGGAGAAGACCTTCTCTGCCGAGGAGATATCCTCCATGGTGCTCACCAAGATGAGGGAGATCGCAGAGGCCTTCCTCAGCAAAACCATCAACAACGCCGTAGTTACTGTCCCGGCTTACTTCAACGACTCCCAGCGCCAGGCCACCAAGGACGCGGGCGTGATCGCCGGCCTCAACGTCATGCGCATCATCAACGAGCCCACCGCCGCGGCCATTGCCTACGGCCTCGACAAGAAGGCCACCAGCACCGGGGAGAAGAACGTGCTCATCTTCGACCTTGGCGGCGGCACCTTTGATGTGTCCATCCTCACCATCGAGGAAGGCATATTCGAGGTCAAGTCCACCGCCGGCGACACCCACCTGGGAGGCGAGGACTTCGACAACCGGATGGTGAACCACTTCGTGCAAGAGTTCAAGAGGAAGAACAAGAAGGACATCAGCGGCAACCCGAGGTCGCTCCGGCGGCTGAGAACGGCGTGCGAGAGGGCCAAGAGGACGCTCTCTTCCACCGCCCAGACCACCATTGAGATCGACTCGCTCTACGAGGGGATCGACTTCTACGCGACCATCACCCGTGCCAGGTTCGAGGAGCTCAACATGGACCTCTTCCGCAAGTGCATGGAGCCCGTCGAGAAGTGCCTCAGGGACGCCAAGATGGACAAGACCCAAATCCACGACATCGTGCTCGTCGGAGGCTCCACCCGGATCCCCAAGGTGCAGCAGCTCCTCCAGGACTTCTTCAACGGGAAGGAGCTCTGCAAGAGCATCAATCCCGACGAGGCCGTCGCGTACGGTGCCGCCGTCCAGGCAGCCATCCTCAGCGGCGAGGGCAACCAGAAGGTGCAGGACCTGCTCCTGCTTGACGTGACGCCGCTCTCGCTCGGGCTGGAGACGGCCGGAGGCGTGATGACGACTCTGATCCCGAGGAACACCACCATCCCCACCAAGAAGGAGCAGGTCTTCTCCACCTACTCGGACAACCAGCCCGGCGTGCTGATCCAGGTGTACGAGGGCGAGAGGACGAGGACCAAGGACAACAACCTGCTGGGCAAGTTCGAGCTGTCCGGCATCCCGCCGGCGCCCAGGGGCGTGCCCCAGATCACGGTGACCTTCGACATCGACGCGAACGGCATCCTGAACGTGTCCGCGGAGGACAAGACGACCGGGCAGAAGAACAAGATCACCATCACCAACGACAAGGGGCGGCTGAGCAAGGAGGAGATCGAGCGCATGGTGCAGGAGGCAGAGAAGTACAAGTCGGAGGACGAGCAGGTGCGGCACAAGGTGGAGGCCCGCAACGCGCTGGAGAACTACGCGTACAACATGCGCAACACGGTGCGGGACGAGAAGATCGCGTCCAAGCTCCCCGCCGACGACAAGAAGAAGATCGAGGACTCCATCGAGGACGCCATCAGGTGGCTCGACGGCAACCAGCTCGCCGAGGCCGAGGAGTTCGAGGACAAGATGAAGGAGCTGGAGAGCATCTGCAACCCCATCATCTCCAAGATGTACCAGGGTGCTGGCCCGGGCGGCGCGGCCGGCATGGACGAGGACATGCCCAGCGGCGCCGCGGGTACCGGCGGTGGGAGCGGTGCCGGGCCCAAGATCGAAGAAGTGGACTGAGTGAGTCGTGACACTGTGACAGGTCCTGGAGTGGACGCGGCTATGCCGCACTTAAAATGTTCTGATGCCTGTGTTCGTGTGGTTCCGTCGAATAAGGGGGTGCTTGGATGAGTGGTTATTAATGATGGAGTAGTACTCCCTCCGTCCGGAAATACTTGTCATCAAAATGAACAAAAAGGGATGTATCTAGAACTAAAATACATCTAGATACATCCTCTTTTATTCATTTTAATGACAAGTATTTCCGGACGGAGGGAGTACTAGGTTAGTAGAGGAAATGATAAATAATGTGTAGAAGTAAGAACGAGATACACATGTGGTTCTTGTACTGTACTATGTTGTTTTATCAGTTCGTTGTCCTTGATTGGGAATACAACTTTGTTCTTCTAATCCCGTTTCCTTGTGCCCATCAGAAACAGAGGTCAGAGATGCAGACATCATATTTCATTCCCCCGATTTACTACTCCCTCCGTCCCAAAATTAAATTCTTGTCTTAGATTTGCTCAGATATGGATATTTCTAATACTAAAACCTCCCTCCGTCCCAAAATTAAATTCTTGTCTTAGATTTGCTCAGATATGGATGTTTCTAATACTAAAACGTGACTTGATACATCCGTATTTAGACAAATATAAAACAAAAATTTCGGAACGGAGGGAGTACTTCACTATTTCTCAGGTGCCTGGAATTCCTTCTTCTTCTCATAGGTCACCTTCTTCCTTCTTGCGTTGGTCATTTTTTCCTTCTTCCTTCTATCTTCCATCTTCATCGAGGACTTTTTTCCTACTTCTTCCTTCTAGCGTCAGTCGTTTTTTTCCTTCTTCCTTCTCCTTTCTTCCATCTTCGTCGAAGCTCGCCGAAGAAGGAATAGCCCCAACATCTATCTTAAGGTCAAGTAACGCCTCATTATTTATCTTAGGGGTGAGGGTGCAGGGGATCGTTGAAGTTCTCCATTGATGCGACGGGGCTTAGAGGAATGATCGGGGCGGCGGCCAGCAATGGCGACGGGGGAGATTGAGGAGTGCAGTAGCACCCGGCTATGACGCCGGAGTTCTCCATTGGTTTGGTGCGGCGGGGCTTAGAGAGATTGTCAGGACGACGGCCAGCAACGGCGACGGGAAGGTCGAGAGGAGGGCGGCGAGGCAGCGCGCGGTAGCGCCCGACTGCAAGGGGCGGAGGCCGGCAGATGGAGCGGGGAAACATTGCCACACTCTATCTTGGATCATTGGATGAATATCTGACGATTCATATAAAACAAGTGACTAATGCAAACTTTTTTTTCAGGCACACGACAATAGAGCCTCCATTCATTCTCACATTGGAATCCAATTCTGATGAAACTGAGGAGTAAACATAGCTACTGTCATCAGCCAAATGATGCAGCAAATCAACCTTCTTGATCAATACAACTAGTCAACCAGCAACCGGCTATCCTCGTCTTCAACGACAACGACAAGAAACATGTACTACATTGTACTCATCTTAATACAATTTTGGATCGGACTACAATTTTGAATCCCCACCGATAGTGATGAGAGAGTCGGCCATCCGACCATGCGTGCATAAATTTCAAACCAGATCTCAATAAACCAGACAAATTCTACCAAACACAACGGAATTCAGCAAAGTTCGGACATAATTTAATGGAATTCGGCAAAGTTCGGATATGATTTACATAAAACAGACGATATATCGTCCCATACGAAATACAAAATATAGGGGGCTAAACAATGTTTTTTCTTTGATTTGAGTTGAAATGCTGAACAATGTCGCACTGTCGCTTTCTCGGGATGTTGTCTTTGCGCTACCAGGCCCATAAACCTGAGGAGGCCATCGTTTTTCAGTGCTAGGTTTCTTTCTTTGGCGCATTGTTATCGCTCGCATCCCTTGTTCCCTTGCCCGTTTTTTCTTTCATTGGCTCGCTTTTTTTCCGCTCGGTCTTCTCTTTTGCTACTGTGTTGTTCACTAAAAATAGCCAGGAGTTTGAAACAATTCATGAGTATGACAAAAAGTTCACTAATTTCAAAAAGTGTATGAGTTTGAAAAATGTTCATGAATTTGAAAAAAGTTCGCGAATCTAAAAAAATCACTAATTTTAAAAAGTGAGTGAATTTGAAAAAATCTTGAATTTTAAGAAAGTTCATGAATTTGAAAAAAGTTCACATTTTTCAAAAAGTTTGCGACTTTGAAAAAAACATAAATTTTACAAAAAAATCATGAATTAAAAAGTATTTAAAAGGAAAAAATTAAAACTATAAAAGGAAAAAAATGAAAAACAAACAAACCAAACAAAAACCGATGAAACACAAACAAGAGAAAAAACAGTCAGAAAAACAGGAAAAGAAAAAATGGCGGAAGCTTCTAGAAGCAAGGTGGAAACGCTTTCGTAACAACGAACCGCTACATAGGCTGGCCAATTTCCTACACATTGGTAGGGAGGGTGTGCTCCAACTACCAAATAGTCTTTCACTCACGCCTTGAGGGTCGAATAGGAATTGGCATATGTATTGCCGAATGATTGTCCAGGAGATCAAACTAAAGATGAGAAGTTTTGAGATGGTCGATGTGATCCATGAGAAGCGGGAGCTGAGTCTTGAAGCACACAAGATATTAAAAGTTGCAATACTATTGGTCTACAACAATTGATCGTATTGGCTATTGCTCAGCTAAAATATTTACCTCGCGTTATGGTTTGGCTCCTCTTACCAACGGTAGCGTTGAGTTATCGTGTGTTCTATCCACCGGCCTTGCGCCAGTTCCATTCGGGCCGATCAAGGGGTAGACGCATCCTGCTACCTGGCCTTAGCAGACTTTCATGGTGCTGCTGGCGGCTCCGCACCGTCTCATTGGAAGGAGTTTTTGCAATGGCGACGTCGTCTTCAATGTCGGCTAAACTTACTGCCCGAGACTTCTCTGCTAGTTTGATCTACTAAAAAACAAGCTAATTTATGTCAGAGGCGTGATTATGATAAGGAAGAAGGGTAAGCATACTGATTTTTAATAGATAATTATGTTGGTAATGTGTCATTAAAAGACCAGTTGCCCGTTCTCTTTGGGATTTATAATGAACAATCTAAATATGTGAAACAAATGGTTGAGAACATCTAGAATCTTACATTTAGAAGATGGCTCAACTCTAACCAGATGATCCAGTTGAATAGATTTAGGATTATTATGCAATCTATTAGTCTAGTGCCTTGGGAGGATGATATACCAAGATGGATTTGGAATAGGAATGAAACATTCACAGTTAAATCAATGATGTGGATCTTGATTGATCATTTAAACATCTGTGGAAAGCTAAACTTCCGCTAAAAATCAAGATGTGGTTCTGGCTAATATGGCATAATGCAATTTCCACAAAAGATAATCCAAAAAAGAATGGACTGGCGACCCTCTCTATTCCTTTTTGTCATGAAGTTGAGAATATTAACCCCCTCTTCTTTAGATGTTCTACATATTTTACAAAAAAAAATTGGTGGATCCCCGACTTTATTTCACAAAGCTGGAACCTATAGATTGTCAGAATTGTTGCGATGTCTTGAGTTATCTGGAAACTGCATAAGAGCCTACCTTCAGAAATTCTCTTCTATGATCGATCATTTATGAGTTATTTGGCAGGACTACAAAATGAAGGAGATCAACTAGCGCAGGAGAAAAGAGGCGAAGCTTTGCACAATAAGGGTATGGGAATGCATGGTGGGAATGAGGCTAGATTGGGGGATGCACACTCATGCTGGAGGCGAGGAGACCCAAAGAGGATAAAGATGAAGCTAGAGAAGACATTGATGCTGAAGCAATGGAGGAAGATAAATGAGAGCGGTTTATACAAATGATCATGAAATGCTAGAATGATGGTGGAGATTCACTGTTGTTTAATATATACAACTATCTTCTTTGTGTTTCCTCTAGGTTTTGCTGCTAGCGGTGCATGCAGCAACAAAGTTGGTCCTCCAAGCTCTGTACTAGGCAATTGGAACCTACGTTTTTTTTTCGTTCTTGAACCCTTTTCAGCTTTTGATTTGCACTAGGATGTGGTTTTGCTTTTGTTGTTGTTCTGTTATCCCTGATAGTGGAACATGATCCATCTTTGAATCACATGGAGAAAGTTTAGCACGGGCTAGATTTGGCCCAATAGTTATGCATGTCTTTCTAGTATGGCCTATGAAAATAAAAACCCGTATGACTTTTGGGGGGGATTTCCTATTTGCCGCACGTGGCTGCAAATGGTCTACCAATCACATGGGAAAGGGAGCAACTGAGCATGAGATGGGTAGCCCAATTAGCAAATAACGTTCGGGGTTTTGTTAACATTCAAACTACAATCTTTAATGGTCGCTTTCTTGTTGTTTCTTTACCTGTTTTCTTCGGTATTTTTTTCAAAGTTTATTCGTAATTTCAAGAAAGAAAGTTTTCTAATTTTGTTTCACAAATTCAAAAAAAATAGAATTTAAAAAATCGTTTGGAATTTAAAAAATCTCATTTTCACAAACTTGCACGTAAATTAATTGTTCGGATTAAAAAAAGTTCAGGTTTTCAATAAAATGTTCAGAACTGTCAGAAATTGTCCCCAAATTATTCGCCACAGAATTTTTAAAAAAAGTTGAATTCTTTTAAAATGTTTGCGTTACATATAATAAAGTCGTTACTTCTTCTGGCGTTCCGTCACATAATTGCCCCGAAGTTCCAAAATATTATCCACTGATACCACCTATAAGTGACAAAAAACGTTTCACATAGGAGGGTCCTCTGCCTGGGTTGGCCCATGGATAAGGGACCTCCTATACTGCGCTCTGCGTGCTGGGAGAAGATGCAGCACGCCTCATTTGGGCCACCCCATGTGCGGGCGGCCTGTTTATAAATTTGGTTTTTTTATTTTTCATTCTTCTTTTACATTTTTGTTTTTCACCTTAATTTGGTAATGCAATATATATATATATATATATATATATATATATATATATATATAATGTTTAATAAATCATTATATGTTTGTGTATTCAAAAAATGTTCGCAACTTTAAAAAAACGGAATATTAAAAATTCAGAATTTTGAAAACAAATTTTTGGGAAATCAAAAAACGTTCATGATCTTTTAAAAAAGTTGGTGTATTAAGAAATTTTAATCAAAATGAACAAAATGTTCGCCAAAATATTATCGGTCATGCAGCAAAATATTTTTTGATCTTTGGAGATTATGAAAAAAAATCTCCCATTGAAACGCACGGGACTTTTGCTTTTTATTAAAAAAAATAAAAAAACGTCTGCGTTTTCAGATAAATAAAAACAGACTAAAGAAAACAATAAACAAAGGAACAGTACCGTAGATACAGCTGTGGCTCGCCATAGTAAATCACTGATGTGCCGGCACACTAGGTGACGCCTCTGTGCGAAAGTTTGACTATTTGCTGCAGCGAGCGGGAAATAGGAGCCCTGAAAAAATAATTGAACCAAACAACTAGCTCCGTCAGACGGAGACCCCACCTGCAAAAAAAAAAGATGGAGACCCGGAGGCTTAAAAGAGATGACTGAAAATTTTCCAGGGAACTGAATTTTTTGAACCGAGCTAATCCCCTTTCCATTAAAGATAACGGAAATACATCTGAGTCCAGGTTCTCACAACAAAGGGAAAGGGAAAAGGCGAGTTCAAGCACTCCAGGGAAACCCGCTATGGCAAAAACTATGGAGCACCATCAACATGCATCGAACCAAACAAAGTTTATATCGCATTACAACCCACACAAAGGGCGCCACAAAAAACAAAACATCGAATAAGACTCCACAAACGCTTCCCAACATCGAGTAAGACTCCACAAAAGCTACCCAGCTATTCTGACATCTGATGGGCCTCGAACCCCTCGTTGGTTACCCCAAGTGGAACGTGTAAGATGCAGTAAGTAAAAGTGTTTTCTCCTAGCAAAGATGCCAAGGATCGAATCCCCAGAGACTCCTAGGTTCAACAGGTAGGTGTCAACTGCTAACGGCGCAATTAACAATCAACTTGGACCTGCACACATATACAAATAACTTTGCTCCCAACGAGTACAGAGAGGTTGTCAATCTCTCCGGCCTTGTAGTTCACAAAGGGTTAAAAGCAATATGATAGTAGTGATAGATAGTGTTTTGCAATAGTAAATAAAATAGCGGAAAGTAAATAGTGTATGTGATCAATGATGGTAATATGGACCGGAGTCTCATGATGTTCACTAGTGATGTCTCTCTCCCAAAAGACGATAAAACAGCTATGTGAGGTAAACAAATTACAGCTGGGCAATTGACAGGACCACGAACGCAAACCAATGCTGACTACATTGCAAGAAAGGTTGAGGTTCAAAGCATGGGCGGTACGCCAAAGTAAGTAGATCGAAATCCATCAATATCTACTACTAATCATCCACCTTGAGATATCTATCCAGAACATCTCGCTGGTATTAAGTTGCGAGTCCCACCCATAGTGTAAACTCAATGCAACAGACAACTGCATTAAAAGAACTTTGCGTAAAGTAAACAATCCTTGCACCCGCGGGCACAAGCACCGTTGTTTTCCCCCTTGTGGCAACAGCACATCCCCTAGACTCATGTTTCTGTCACTCAAACTAGTCATCGAGGGGCATGAACCCACAATCGACCATAACGTTCCCTCTTGGAGTCACTACCTATTACTCGGCCAAAGCAATAAATAACAACGGAGAACATGCAAGAATTACTTATGAACTAAAATATAAAAGAGGTGAATCAAATATATTACTCAAGATCAATCTGAACATAATCTTATAATCCATCGGATCCCAGCAAACTCAACATAGCAACAACATAAGGATTACATAGGTGCCTCGATCATGTAGGGCAGCTCACGAGGACTAATTAATGAAGCACAAGAACGGGAGGAGAACATCACATAGCTACTGGTCATGGACTCATGGTCCAAGGGAGACTACTCACGAGTCATCCGGGAGGCGTCCATGGTGGTGGAGAAGCTCCCGGTGGTGATCCTCCCCTCCGGCAGGGTGCCAGGAAGAGTTCTCCTGGTGCTCCCGATCTTGAAAGCGGTGGCGGCGGCGGAACAGAGATGGGATCGCAAAAAGAAGTCCTGTTCTGAGGGTTTCGGGGAACCCTTTAAATATTTGCCAAAGTAGGGCACCGGGAGAGCCTCGGGGGGCCCAGGCGCCCCCCCCGGCGCGGCCCAGGGGGGGCGCGCCCACAGGGCGCCTGGAGCCCCTATGCCCCCTCAGGCTGCCCTTCGGACGCAGTGTTGTTTCCGGTTCGTTGATTTTTTATATAATTTTTCCGGGCAGTTCTCGAAACGTGAAAACCTGAAATACAAAAACAGCCGAAAACAGAAACTGGCACTGGGGTGCACTGGATTAGTAAGTTAGTCCAAATATGATCAAAAGTGTATGGAAGTGCATGAATATCATAGCAATATCACCCAAAAGTGGCATGGAGCAAGCAGAAATTATAGATACGTTTTGGACGTATCAACATCCCCAAGCTTAATTCCTGCTCGTCCTCGAGTAGGTAAATGATAACAAGAATAATTTCTGTGGTGACATGCTATTAACCATATAGGACTTTCTCACAGTCATATGACAAAAGCTTACTGAGACAATGATTCTGATTCTAAAGTAATTAAGTTGTCTGAAGAGAAAATCACAAATGACTGAAAGTTTTACAACATGAAACTGAAACATCAAAAAGATTTGCAATGAACATGATGTGCAAATATGATCAAGTGATATCTAGCTTGCCCCCTTTAGTGATGCAAAACATAAATGCAGGGGCACCTTCAAGGTTTAAGTGATGACTAGATACAATCATTTCAGAATAAACGATATCATAATCATGCAAAAGACAATGCTACTTTGGGACAATGCACATTATACTCAGAATGACAATCATGCTCTCAGTAGTTGGTGCTTGAAGTGCTAGAGCTTTTTATTTGAAACATGGAAGCAATTGTGTCAACGGTAGTAGTACTTCATATGTGTCATGCATAAAACATCCTATAAGTTGCAAGCCTCATGCATCGAATACTAGTAGTGCTCGCTCCTTGTCCTAATTAGCTCGGATCCCCATGGGTTATCATTGCATTGCATATGTTTTAACCAAGTGTCACAAAGGGGTACCTCTATGCCACCTGTACAAAGGTCCAAGGAGATAGATCGCATTTGATTTCTCGTTTTTGATAAATCTCAACTTGAGGACATCCATACCGGGACAACATAGAAAATAGATGATGGACTCCTCCTTAATGCATAAGCATATTCTCATGAGAGATTGAGGATTAAGGTCCAAGCTAAAACTTCCACCATGATGCATGGCTTTGGTTGGCGGCCCAATGTTCTTCTCTAACAATATGCATATTAATTCAACCCACGGTAAATCACCCTTACTTCAGACAAAACGAACATGCATAGCAACTCACATGATATTCAACAAAAGTGTGACAGTTGATGGCGTCCCCAGAAACATGGTTACCGCTCAGCAAGCAACTCATAAGAAATAAGATACATAGGCAACATATTCTTTACCACAATAGTTTTTAGGCTACTTTCCCATGAGCTATGTATTGCATGGTTAATTTGCTTAGTGCAGGTGTAAGTTAGCAAAAGACTGGGAGCGACCAACTACGAGAGCAATGACGATCATAATCATGCAGAGCGACAAAGCAATATTGAATCAGGCATGGTAGTTATATCGCTACTCAGAAACAAAAGATCATCAAGGCTTGACAGACTTTCTTTACAGTCTTGAATATGCGTGAGCATACGCCAAGTCAATCAAAATAAATTCTCGAAGGAAGATATTACTAAACCATACCACATCATAGGCAAACAAACCAAGTTGGTACTTCAATAACATATTGGGAACCCCCCAGCTATTTGAGATTAACCATAAGAAAACCTGAACTACTAAGCACCATCATGAAAGTAGCATCTTTATCATAGACACATTAACCCATGCAACGGAAGCAAACTCTCTTAATAAGGTGAGCATGGTAATTAAAGAGAGTTCAAGCAACCAACTAAATAAAAGCTCTTGAAAAGATAAGCATGAATACCAAGAGCAAAGCACGATAGTAGCTATTAAAAGACAAAGAACACACACAGCATAGATAAACATGAAAATTCTATGTAATGTTCTAGGTAGAGGTGGAGCGTGTTTCTATCCCACATAAAGGAATGCTGGGTTCCGACTCGTTATGAAAAACTAAAAAGAAAACTAAAAGCAAGACGCTCCAAGCATAACACATAACACATGAAGTGATAAAAATATAGCGGAACGAAAGACGAACTGATAATGTTGATGGAGAAGGGGATGCACGGGGGCATCCCCAAGCTTAGACGCTTGAGTCTCCTTGAATATTTCTTGGGGGTGCACGGGGGCATCCCCAAGCTTGAGCGCTTGACACTCCTGAATCTTTTTATCATCTTCCCTCGCACACTTGAAAACTCCCTTCATACACAACTCATCATAATCTGATTAAAGAGGTTAGTACCCTTAATAAAATAATTATACCTTGCTGGAAATAAGGATATTATTGAAGTTCTACTGTTTCTCAAGATTGCCAAAATGTTTTTGCAAAGAAAAAGCAAGTTCTTAATTTGCAAAGTGAAGGTAAGGCAAAACAGGACAGAATCTGTGAAAAACAGAACAGCAGGCAGTAATTGACCTGTTCGGGATACTTCTGCAACTCAAATCAAAAAACTCAGAACTGACGCACGAAAGACAATTATATAGAGAACGCTGTCGAAAAAATTCAGACCAAAAAGATGAACTGGTGATTTTATACGAATTTTTCTATCCAAAGACAGAATCTGTTTCCTGAACAGCACCTCACAACTTTTGAACTTTCTAGCAATCAGAGGCTATACTTGGCACAAATATGAAAAGTAAAGATACAATGATGATGCTACAGCAGTAAACAACATCAAGACACAACAAAAGCAAAAAAATTATTCATGTGGGCTGCCTCCCAAAAGCGCTTTCTTTTATGCCTTTAAGCTAGGCATAATGCATAGATCAAGTTTTATCAAACGTAAAAGAATAGCTAGCCCGTACAACGGACTCAAACGGTAACTTGACCTTCTTACGAGGGAAGTGTTCCATCCCTTTCTTGAGAGGAAACTGAAATTTTATATTACCCTCTTTCATGTCAATGACAGCACCAACGGTGCGCAAAAAGGGACGTCCCAAAATAATTGGACACGAAGGATCACATTCAATATCCATAATAGTAAAATCAACGGGCACATAATTATCATTGACAACAATAAAAACATCATCGATCCTCCCCAAAGGTTTCTTTATGGAAGAATCAACGAGACGAACACCAAAAAAACAAGAATCATAAGGTTTCAATTTAAGCATATCATATATCCTTTTGGGCATAACAGAGGTACTAGCACCAACATCACATAATGCATAACAAGAGAAGTCATTCAAATTAATTTTTATCATAGGATCCCAACCATCCTCTAGCTTTCTAGGTATGGAGGCTTCTACTCTAAGTTTCTCCTCCCTAGATTTGATGAGAGCATTAGTGATATGCTCTGTGAAGGCAAGGTTAAGCGTGCTAGTGCGGGGATCTCTAGACATTTTGTGAAGGAAATCAATAACTTCTGTAAGAGTGCAATTATCAAAATCAAGGTCACGAGCATCAAGTAAAGTGGTAGTGGTGTCCTTAAGGCTCACCTGTTTGGTAGTTTCTATAGCATCACCATTAATAGGTCCATTGGGACCAGGAGTACATTGGGTGCTAAGAGTGTGAACATCCTCAATAACTTGGATAGTAGCAACAGTGTGATGGGTAGGAAGGCTTTTAATTCTTTCCTCTTCCTCCCTTAGGGATGCAACCACTTCGGGTTTAGCTGCCATTTGGTTTATCAAAGTAGCTTGTGTGTGGGACATATTGGAAACTTGGGTCTCAGTGATGGTGAGTCTAGTCTGGAGGTTAGAAATCTCAATATTTATGTTCTCTAATCGTCTACTAATGTCTTGCAAGATAGCAGTATGCTCATTTAATTGCCTCGAGAAGGTTTTGTTTTGTTCATATTGGTTGTGCATGTAATTCTTAGTGGCCTTCTCTATTTCTAGCAGTTTCTCATAGCCAGGTAAATCTCTATCTTTTTGGAAAGAGTTATTGGTAGTAGGATAAGCATTGTCATACGATCTAGAATTACTACCAAAGTTACTCCTATAAGCATCGGCAATCACTGAATCCAAAGGATCATAGCGAGGATCAACAAAAGATTGTTTCGAAAGTAGAGACATGATCAAGTCAGCTTTTTCATTGAGGGAGGAAATCTCCTCGACAGAGTTTACCTTCCTACCTGTTGGAGCGCGTTCGGTGTGCCATTGGGAATAGTTGGTCATCATCTCATCAAGAAGCTTTGTGGCAGCACCAAGTGTAGTTGACATAAAAGTTCCTCCCGCGGCCGAGTCTAACAAGTTCCGCGAGGTAAAGTTCAAGCCTGCATAAAAAGTTTGGATAACCATCCAAGTAGTCAAACCGTGAGTAGGGCAGTTTTTGATAAGAGATTTCATACGTTCCCAAGCTTGGGCAACGTGTTCATTATCCAATTGTTTAAAACTCAAGATGTTACTTCTAAGTTGGATAATTTTAGCAGGTGGATAGTATTTTCCGATAAAAGCATCTTTGCACTTGTCCCATGAATCTATGCTATTTCTAGGCAAAGACTGAAACCAAATTTTAGCTCCTCCTCTCAAAGAGAAAGGAAAAAGCTTAAGCTTAACAATATTACCATCTATTTCTTGGTACTTTTGCATATCACAAAGTTCTACAAAGTTGTTCAAGTGTAAAGCAGCATCATCTCCAGCACCGGAGAATTGTTCTCTCATGACTAAGTTAAGTAAAGCAGGTTTAATTTCATATGAAGGTGCTGAAGTGGCAGGTGTAGTGATAGGTGTGCTGATAAAGTCATCGTTGTTGTGACTAGTGAAGTCACACAACTTGGTGTTCTCGGTGGAACCCATAGTAGCAAGCAAGCAAGATAACTATTTTTGTGATTTTCGATAAAAGGAACTAAAGCAAATATGAAAGGTAAACTAACAAGACTAAAAAGCAAAGATAAAAGATAGCATGCAACTCCCCTATCCTGAAGAGTGGAGTCCTCGGCAACGGCGCCAGAAAATACTCCTTGATGGGCCTCGAACCCCTCGTTGGTTACCCCAAGTGGAAGGTGTAAGATGCAGTAAGTAGAAGTGTTTTCCCCTAGCAAAGATGCCAAGGATCGAATCCCCAAAGACTCCTAGGTTCAACAGGTAGGTGTCAACTGCTAACGGCGCAATTAGCAATCAACTTGGACCTGCACACAGATACAAATAACTTTGCTCCCAACGAGTACAGAGAGGTTGTCAATCTCTCCGGCCTTGTAGTTCACAAAGGGTTAAAAGCAATATGATAGTAGTGATAGATAGTGTTTTGCAATAGTAAATAAAATAGCGGAAAGTAAATAGTGTATGTGATCAATGATGGTAATATGGACCGGAGTCTCATGATGTTCACTAGTGATGTCTCTCTCCCAAAAGACGATAAAACAGCTATGTGAGGTAAACAAATTACAGCTGGACAATTGACAGGACCACGAACGCAAACCAATGCTGACTACATTGCAAGAAAGGTTGAGGTTCAAAGCATGGGCGGTACGCCAAAGTAAGTAGACCGAAATCCATCAATATCTACTACTAATCATCCACCTTGAGATATCTATCCAGAACATCTCGCTGGTATTAAGTTGCGAGTCCCACCCATGGTGTAAACTCAATGCAACAGACAACTGCATTAAAAGAACTTTGCGTAAAGTAAACAATCCTTGCACCCGCGGGCACAAGCACCGTTGTTTTCCCCCTTGTGGCAACAGCACATCCCCTAGACTCATGTTTCTGTCACTCAAGCTAGTCATCGAGGGGCATGAACCCACAATCGAGCATAACGTTCCCTCTTGGAGTCACTACCTATTACTCGGCCAAAGCAATAAATAACAACGAAGAACATGCAAGAGTTACTTATGAACTAAAATATAAAAGAGGTTAATCAAATATATTACTCAAGATCAATCTGAACATAATCTCATAATCCATCGGATCCCAGCAAACTCAACATAGCAACAACATAAGGATTACATAGGTGCCTCGATCATGTAGGGCAGCTCACGAGGACTAATTAGTGAAGCACAAGAATGGGAGGAGAACATCACATAGCTACTGGTCATGGACTCATGGTCCAAGGGAGACTACTCACGAGTCATCCGGGAGGCGTCCATGGTGGTGGAGAAGCTCCTAGTGGTGATCCTCCCCTCCGGCAGGGTGCCGGGAAGAGTTCTCCTGGTGCTCCCGATCTTGGAAGCGGCGGCGGCGGCGGAACAGAGATGGGATCGCAAAAAGAAGTCCTGTTCTGAGGGTTTCGGGGAACCCTTTAAATATATGCCAAAGTAGGGCACCGGGAGAGCCTCGGGGGCCCCAGGCGCCCCCCCGGCGCGGCCTAGGGGGGGCGCCCACAGGGCGCCTGGAGCCCCTGTGCCCCCCCCCCCCCCAGGCTGCCCTTCGGACGCAGTGTTGTTTCCGGTTCGCTGATTTTTTATATAATTTTTCTGGATTTTTCTGGGTAGTTCTCGAAACGTGAAAACCTGAAATACAAAAACAGCGAAAAACAGAAACTGGCACTGGGGTGCACTGGATTAGTAAGTTAGTCCAAATATGATCAAAAGTGTATGGAAGTGCATGAATATCATAGCAATATCACCCAAAAGTGGCATGGAGCAAGCAGAAATTATAGATACGTTTTGGACGTATCAACATCCCAGCAGATCACTCCACGACGTCGCCAACATGTGCAGTCGCGCAGAGTCTCATCGTCTCTTTAGCATTCTCCTTCAGAATCCTCGCACCATGCTCCAGCTCCGATCTTTTTTCGTCCTTCAGGAGTCCTGCCCAATATGATAGATACATACAAGCGGTGAAAACAATCTCAAAAGGAGATGACAGTTTCTTGAATTCAAAAGTAGCCTGGTTTCTACGGTTCCAAATAGCCCAACAGATAGCCGCCAGCCCCATAGTAAAGTGTTTTTCCCCTTGAGGAAGAAAGACATAGCACCAAGAGTAAAACTGATAAAGATTGTTGGGACATAAGTCAGTGCCAAGCATTGACCCCACTATACGCTAAATTACTCTCGCCACGGGGCAAAGAAAGAACAGGTGTTGATACGTTTCTCTACAATCACAAAAAGAGCAACGGGGATTGCCAGCCCGGTTTTGCCGTTTCATAACGTCTCTAGTCAGGATGGCATCCTGAAACAATTGCCATAGGAAGATCTGTATTTTAACAGGTAATTTGGCCTTCCAAATCCAGTCACAACCAGCCAATTTTTTCTCCAGATGAACATACATAGATTTAGTAGTATATTTGCCTTTGGGTCCATCAGCCCACATGATTTCATCTGGACCAGCAGAAGTGTCAACACTGGCCACCACTATCTTGACATCGTCAAATTGAGTACTAAGGTCTGCATTCAGTCTACGCCTGAACACATCTTCATAGGCACGGTCTCTAAATTGAGCAACAGTATCATCTTGGTGATAAGCAATACTAAACAGCTCTGGATATGTATCACCCAAAGGAGGATGAGCACCAATCGGATCTTGCCATACCCTGGCAATGTTACCATTATTGACAACCACTTTCCTCCCGACCATATACACATTTTTCACTTTGAGTAAAGTTTTCCAAACGGGGGAATCATGAAATCTGGTTTTTACATTGGATACTCAATTGTTCTTAAGATATTTTGCTCTCACCACATCTTGCCATAGTCCCTCCCCCGTTTTCAGTTTCAACCACCACTTTGCTAATAGAGAGATATTCTGTTTGTGAAGATCTTTCACACCCAGCCCTCCTTTGTTCTTAGATCGACACACCCTGGTCCATTTCACCAGGTAATAGCGTTTCTTATCCATCCCACCGCACCAAAAAAACTTACGGTGATATTTATCGAGTCTCTCAACAAATGACTTGGAGAGTAGGAACATCGACATATAATAATATGCAATGCTCGAGAGGGATGAATTTAGCAGAGTTAACCTCCCACCAGAAGATGCAGCGTTGCCAATCCAAGAATCACAAGTCTTAAGATATCTGACTGCAATATATTCCCAATCCGAGTTTCTCAGAGTAGAATAACTAACTGGCACCCCCAAGTATTTCATTGGAAGTGCCCTATCTAGCATCCAAAAAGATCAGCATATTTCTGAAGAACGGAGGCACCCCCCCCCCCCCAC